>OX421975.1:60267593-60867593 GCA_949128135.1 Parasteatoda lunata | reverse complement strand
TTGTCGTAACTTTCTAGCTATGTTAACAAACTATGTTAGATGTAAGAGCACAAAGATGCGCAATCGACCGCGATTATGCTTTCATTTAGACTAAATTAACGAAATGACTGTTTCTTTAAACTTCATATGAGAAGTGTAGAAGAATAAAGGCAATTCGATAGTTATTTTGATTTTTACTTTGCTTGAGGTAAGGCAAGAAATGTATCTATAATTGAAGTATAAATGAATAAAAGAAAGATACTAGTCTCCCCCCTTTTTTTAAAAAATTAAATTTAAAATAAAATTGGGAATATATTTTTAAAAAGAAATTCATTTATAAAACATAAATATGATGCATAAAAATGCAATATCTTTCTTTTCCGGCCCTTTTTTTATAAAGAAAATTAGGAAATTAAAAATTAAAAATATTGAGATATTTCGGTATTATATAATATAATAAGAATAAGATGGAAAATACTGCTGATATATCATGGATATATAGAACTAAAAGTAGCTAACTCAATATTTTTCATATTATTTATGTAGTTTTTAGTTATATCTAAGTAATAGTTTTGAATATTACAGTTTAGTTATAGTTTCCTAGTTACGGCTTTCAAATTTTATCGCTAGATAACTCTGCATCAAATTATATGTGGAACCTTGCTTTAAGTATTAAAACTAGACATTCTTAAAATAAGAAAAAAAATTATTTCATACAATATTTTTGGTATTTATACAAACAAATTAAAATACAAACGCACTAAAATAATAGATGCATATGATAGATATAAATGAATATTTAAAATTTATCCATTCTAATAGAGACAGCTCTTTTGCGTAGCATTCGGCATATTCACTCAAGCCGCAGTAGTTACTGCCGCACACCTTGGTTCACAAAAAAACGAGCACAGAACATATTTTGATAGATGGATTTAGAACTTTCACGCATCATCCCGCACGTTCATGTACAGTGCGGAAGAAAAAGAAAAAGGAAAACAAGTAAATAAATAAATAAACAATAAAAAAAAAACGGACAATTTTGAATAACTTTTCCTCTAATGATTGGATTTTCATGTTCTAGGACTCAATCTTAATAGCTCAAGGGAATGACTTCAAATATGCCAATTAGTGTAGACGATATTTTAAGTTACGAAATCAGACACAAAAATATACATTCTCTGAATAAACATATATATTTTTTGTGATGGATTCGGATTTCTAATCTCCAAAATCTAGAAGGTAGCAGCCATCTGGGAAATATGGTCCCAATAGTTTGGTCGGGAGAGCGCTCCAAAGTTTGGACACCTTAATGTTAATTTTACTTTTTGCGTACTTCGCTATATCTCAAGAACTTTTGAAGCGGATTGAAATTTTTTTACACACAATTACAAAATTCGTTTATCCAAAGATAATTCCATGTAAAAAATAACTTTTAGTAAAAACTGATTATTTTATTCAAGAATGGCCGAAAATTTTTTGAAGGTATACAATGCTTTGCATGTTTTTAAAGAATGTAATTTTACACAGCAGAGTACGAAGTTTGAGCGTAATTGGTCGAATAGTTCCTGAGAAATCGAGTTTTAAGTATCTGACTATTTTGAAATTCAATTTCCTCAAGTCCTAGAACTTGAAAATCCGATCATTATATCAAAAATTATTCAGGGTGTCCTGTTTTTTTAGCCTACTGAACGTCACCGAATAAGTTACTTCAGAACTTGCGCAGAATATAGTTAAATAGAATATAGAATTGCGCAGAATATAGTTATGCGTAGAATATAGTGAGCTAAAAACATCATTCCAACTCCACATTTTAGGTTTTTTTACGATAGAAATTACGTTCGATTAACAAAAAAAATAAATAAATAAATAAATAAAAAAAAAAAATAAATAAATAAATAAAGAATAAATAAATCAGTTTGAAATTTGAAAATTTCGAAATTTTGTCTCTGTAACTGTAACCTTGATATTTATGGAACCGTTTTTAACATCATTCTTGAGCGCATAGATTATAATAACTATGTACAACATTTTGTCAGGTTTCTTCAAACGGTATGCTCTCCAGAGGGTCATAAGTCTGCAAATTTTTTTTTTATAATCACTCTGTGTATAGTTAGTGAATAAGAAATCTAAATGATATAATTATATTTTTTACGTCGATACCTTCGAGAGTCTCACTTCTATAGAATTAATATTTATGAGATTTAATATGTTTATAAAATATGTTTAAAACAGATAACATTATCATGATATTAATAAAACGCATTGAAAACAAATCATACCCTAGAAAAAAGCATTGTAGACATATTAAATACTTCACTAACTTTTATCGGTTGTGGCAGTTGATGATCTGGTCGTAGATGAAGAGGCAGATCTTGATCCTGCTTTTTCCGGTTCACCATTTTTCGTAACCTTTAAAAATAAAATGTACAATTTATTTTGCGTCAATAAATGTTTTCTAAAAAATTAATATCCTTTCACGTTGAAATGATTTTAATTTCTTATTGTTATTTCTAATCCCACTTGCGAAATATCAACAAGCCTCTGCTTGGTGAAACCAAACGAATTTAAGACAGAGGGTGCGGTTCTTGTTTTTCATTGCATCATCTTTGACCAAGAATGCATTTTCAACCATATACACTTCACATCCCGTTTTAAAGGGCGGATCCATTCATACATCATACATTCATTCATCTGCAGATCTTAATTTTGATCTAAACCAGAGAATGATCGAACTCTAACTCAGTACCCCCAGAGGTATAATATTGAAAAAAAAAGGGAGGACTTGGAGGACTTTGTGACTCAATAGATCTAACGAGTACCAGTCACTTTTAGTCTTCGTCCGGCTGGGAGCGAACTCATGACCAGTCACTTACATGGACATGGGCTCAATGCCCTACCTGCCAGGCAATCTCGAACCCTTAATCTCTTTTTGACTTGTCTAATGTTTAGGATAAAGAGTTTTCAGACGTTAAATTAAAACGAAAACTGAGTGGTATAAATGTAAATTTATTTTATCAAGTTCATATTATTGCAATTTTATTCAAAAATATTTCATTCAAATGACTGTTTCGCAGCTATAAAAAAATTAGCTCTTGATGCTTAGAAACCAATGCTTAGAAAACTTTTACACAAATCTAAATTTGTTTCATAAAAAAATGGCTCCAACTTTTCTCAAATTGAATTGAGTTTTGCGGTCCATAAAATAAAAGTAAATAATTAATCACTTTCTAAAGCAATTTATGAAAAGAATCGACGATTCGCATCGAGGTATTTGTTTCCCCCTAATTTCAGCATTTACTTATTTAAAGGAATTTTAATACAAAAAGCTGATTAATACAAAAACATCAAGTAATTATAAAATAAACGAGACAATTTTGGATACCTGGATCCGTATCAGTGCATAACCCCCTTCGCTAGAAAAACTTGCCATGCACATCAAAATACTGGATCACGAACTAGCTAATTAACGTGCACTGATATTACAATTACACTGATTTTACAGTGAAAAAGTTGTTCGTATCGCAGAAATATACCATATACAGTTAGGTCTTTGTGTTTTCATTGAAACTCTCTCTAGTGTTTTCAGCGTGAGATTATTGATTTATTTTAGTACGCTTGCTTTGACCTTTTCATTTTGCACACTTTATTTTAAAACATCTTGTAGAGATATATATTTAATGCAGGGAATATGAAATGAATATACAGTGGAATAAAAACGAACCTGAGATCTTCTAGATGTGGCTGAAGCAGTACCTGAAAAGTAGAAAAAAATTGTAGATGCTTCCTAAATAGTGAATAAATTAATTGAGATAAATTATAAATAGTTTATGTTTCAATTAATGAACTCTTTTCAAATATTTAAAAAAATGTAATAACAAAACATAAAAATTTGAAACTATATATTGAAGGCTGGTATTAAAGTGCTGTTTTAAAAAGAAAATTATATGGATAGATTTCTAAGAAAAAATGGTTTGGGACTCTTTTTTTTTTATATAATTAAATTGATACGTATTTTTATTAAATACAATCCAAACTTGTCAGGAATTATTTTTTTCATTGAAATATAAAAACAGAATTGGGGGAGAAAAAACACAGATACAGCAATAAAGTAACTTCATCGCGTTTTAAACAACAACAAAAAACAAAAACAAAAAAAAAACAAAAAAATCGGAAAAGACTTGGAATTTAGTACTTTAAGCTATTATTTAGGAGGAAGAAAAAAGAAAGTTTCTGTATTTGTATAATAGCTTGTATACACATGCATTTTCAGATTAATTTAAAGCCATTAAATTATTAAGTTGTGTTTCCTTGAGAATGGATATCAGTTCCATGCCTATGTCTTGATCGGTTTATTATTCATTTAGAAATTTAGTTAATGGCTCCATTGCGAACACTTGGGACCAATATATGTTTAGATAAACTGGGATAAGACGTAGAGGACGTAGCTGTTGTTGTTGTCGTCTTCAGAAGGGGTTAAGATGTGTGATTGTTTCCTTTTTTCCAGTGGCGCCATCTATGGCCAAGATTTCGACTTCTGCCACACCCTTACGTCACGCCCGTTTATAGGGCGGACTCATTCATACATCCATTTATTCATCCATAGATCGTAATTTTGACCTGGACCAGAGAACGATTAGAGGACGTAGCTGTTGTTGTTGTCGTCGTCAGAGGGGGTTAAGGGGTGTGATTGTTCCCTTTTTTTTCCAGTGGCGCCATCTATGGCCAAGATTTAGATTTCTGCCACACCCTTACGTCACGCCCGTTTATAGGGTGGACTCATTCATACATCCATTTATTCATCCACAGATCGTAATTTTGACCTGAACCAGAGAACGATCAATCTCCAATTCAGTACCCCCAGAGGTATTGCTTTGTTATAGGAACGTGGAGGACTTTGTGACCGGACAGATTTAACGTGTACCAGTCACTATTTACTACACGGGAAGTCTTCGGTCGGCTGGATTTGAACTCCCGTTCTCACAAACGCGTGCCCATCGCCCTGCTAAGCAGGCTATCTCGGCCAGGGCTTAGCTTATAATAGTATTAAAATAAGTTATAAAAGTTGTAAAATTTTAAAAACTAGTGTATTAAATAAGGCTATGGAAAAAAGAGTGAGCGAAAAATCAATATAGAAAGATCTTATCGCGGACATCTCTTGAAAATAGTCAAAATTGAATTCAAAGTACTTCCACGTGAGCAAAATCTCGGGCAAAAGCTAGATGGAGAAAAACTTAACTTAGTGTATTGTTCAATACTAATTAAGGTGTTAGGATTGGAGGAGGGGTTGAAGTTTACATGTTGCACAAAATAATTTTGAAAGGCGATCAAGCTGCGTCAAAAACGGCTAGTTCATTTATAATACTTAATTAAGATAATAATATTCTGTTAAGTTAAAGAGAATATCAAAAGCAGTATTTTTGATTGATTTCGTTCCTTCAGTTTTTACTATCACTTCCTCCATTATAAATTTAAAGATTGGAGATTTCGGGTTAAAACTCAAATTTAAAAATGAAAAGATTTATCAAAGCTAAAAATTTCTTTTAATTTTTCTCAACCGCAGATAAACTTCTCTCGAAAATTAAAAACAATTTTTAACAACTCTTAAACAAAGAAAAACAAATTTGAAACTAAAATTTATTTAAATTTTTTTAAGGGATATAAAATATTTGAAGTAATGCTAAAAATAAGCGAAATACTATTTTGGATATCATACTTTAAAAGAGCTCTATCTTTTATTATTTATTTAGATAAAATTTTTATGGTGGCGCATCTATAAATAGTTTAGGTGTAAATTAGACGATTGTGAAAATTGTTTTGGGAAGATTGAAAAGAAATAGAACCTAAAATCAATGTTTAGTTAGAGAGAGAAAAAAGCATTTGGCATACCTCCAAATAAGAGCAACTACCTTTCTGGATCTAGCATTCATTCATCGAAAACGATTTTAAAAATAAAACATTGAGAAAATTAAGTTCTAAGTCATAACTTTATTCTAGAAATGACACTTCACTTAAGTTTCTTATCTTGTAATGTAAAAGTGCACGAAGAAAAATATTCTGTTAAAAACACGATACATTTCTGGTGAAAAGAAAACAATACTTTGACTAATAAAATCAACACATACATCATTTGATTTGGTATTTCATCCCGTTCATACCATAATAGTTTACGGGAAATTTTGGTTTTAAAAATTATAGTTCTTATTACCATATATTTTACAAAAAATACAAAACTGTAGAATAAATTTAACCGAATAAATGGTTTTCTATGCCATGCTCTAAGGTATCATTTTAAAATTAAGAAAATTTATCACTAATTATTTTTAAGGTATTTTCACAAAACTATTTTTTAAGGTATCTTTTTAAAATTACTAAATGAAAAAGTATATTTTATAGTTAATTATACCAAAATTATTACTAAAGCGCTTCGGTTAAAATTACTGAGCTTTTTGTTGTTCCTATAGAGGCAAAAACACGGTAAATTTTACTAGATTCTGTTGTTTTATTTACCATACTTTTTTTCTCAGCGCATAAAAAAAAGTACGAATTTGTGTTTTTTAAAAAAAAATTGATGAATAACTAACAAACTTGCTGTCGAATATTTACTAAAACGTCCTATTTTAATTTTTTCTTCAAAAAATGAACACTTAAAATTACAAAATGGCAAAATTAAATTTCAAAAGTTGATTAAAAAATAGACAACCGGTATAGTATCGGCGCAATTGTTGCCATAATGTCATAACTTTGTTTTATTCAACAACAAAATGGAGCACTAAAGACTTGAAAATGATAAAAATTAAATTTAAATTATTAAACAGCAAACAGACTTATATGTGTAGAAAATTTTGTTATCAAGCAGTCTTTTTTAATTTTATTCAACAGTAAAAGAACACCTAAATCTAGAAAACGATAAAACTTAAATTTAAGTTATTGTGTAACAGATTATTGTTGGTATATTTTCTTGAAGAATAGCCTTATTTAAATTTTATTCAACAGCAATAAAAGTACGTTTGATATTAGAAAATCATAAAATGAAATTTCGATCGGGTACTTGCCCTTCAAGAAAAAGAAAATCGCGGATACTCACTGATGTGATTTATGACCTCAGCTGATCGTTTATAAGCAAAATGGCGTGTTAAAGTTAAGTTAATTTTCTCAACATAAGTTAGGATGTTAATTAACGTGAAATTAGTTAAATACAATAACGTATCGCACATCGAATTTATTGAAATATAATTCTTTCTCGTCTACGTCTTTTACTTAACTTATATTTATTATTTATGTATTTTATTGTAACCGTGATATATTTTTGTTTTTTGTACCTGGCAACTTGGATGCATAATTAGTTTATGTTGTACATGGCTTCGTGTCTGTCGTTACGTTAAGTAAAAAATATAAAGTGAAAGAATAAAAATCTTTGTGGAAGAATATAGAATGTGTCATTTAAGAAAATTAATATTTGACTGTCTTGGTTTGCTTGAAACAGTATGAAAAGAGCAGCTGATAGCGTAAACAAATACCACGTTTCAACAACCAGTCAGGATCGAGATACAACATTACGTCACTAGTAGGTATCCAATTACAAAATAACGAACAGATTGGGTCAGGACACAGAGTTTCTGGACCCCTATTTTCTACTTTAAATTTCTTTAACTTTTGAGAAGTCAATCGTTTGACGGTTAACTGTTGTTATGCGCTTAAATGTTGATTTTTCGAATGATTTAATGGGATACCTGCAAGTGACGTATTGCGGATACATCTATCCTGATTGGTTGTTGAAACGTGGGATTTGTTTACGTTAGAAATTATTCTTTCCATTCTAGTTCGAGTAAGTCAAGCCCGTCAAGTATCAATTCTCTTAAGTGACACATACAATATTTTTTCACAAAGATTCCTTCCCAAATATATAAATTCTTTCACTTTATACTTCTGACTTAAAACAAAAACCGGCACGCAGCCATGTAAAACATAAGCAAACTAATTTTACATCGAAGTTGCCAGGTACACAAAACAAAAATATATCATGGTCACACTAAAATACACAAACAAATAATAAATCTAAGTTCAATAAAAGATGTAGACGAGAAATAATTATATTTCAACATATTCGACGTGTGATACGATCCTGTATTTAATTAACTTCACTTTAATTAACATTTTAACTTAGGTGGAGAAGTTTAGCTCAATTTTAACAAGCTATTTTCCTTACAAACGATCAGCTGACACTGCTGTCATAGGTTACATGTGTGGGTATATATGATCTTTTTTTTCTTGAGGTGCAAGTACCGAATTCATAATTTTCAAGTGGCGTCATTATTTTTTATTTAATAATAACTTTTTAATTATAAACATTTTAAATATTTCTTTCAGAATATTGAACTACAACGAAAAAGTCAAAAACGAATAATAATATATATTTCACCCTCTTTACAAACTTAAAAGCATTCCTACTGAATGCGTTTTGAACTTTAAATGCACCAATTAAACAGTTTCTAAATGAATATTTTATATGAAATTTTGTTTTGATTAAAGAGTGACAAAAATATTGTCGGTGAAGGGTTAGAAAATATTTTGAATCAAAATGGAGAGTGTGCATTCATAACATTTGAATTCTACACAAAATAGTTTATTTATAACAAAAAGAGAAGGAAAAAAGATTTCCATTCTTCTCTTCAAATGAATACCGATTGAACTTTTGAGTTTGTTTTCGAACGGCATCGTCAGAACAGTTTGGAGCGGACTACAGAAGGTCCGTGTCGGGGAACATACCCACTGTTACTGTAGAATATTTTGTTACCAGTTTTATTTTAATTTTATTCAACGATTTAATTTTATTGAGAGAACGCTTAAAACAAAAACAAAAAAAAAAAAAATTAAATTTTAGTTATTAAATAACAAACAGACTATTGGTCTAGAACAGGGGTGGCCAAGCTCCTTGATAGTCGAGCCATTTTTCGAAATTTGAAATTTTCGAGTGCCGCAATTAAATACGTATTTAAAAGGCAGGCAAAAAAGGTATTAATTTTTTTTTACTGAATATATATATTGAAAAAAAATAAAAGCACAAAATATGTGCATTGAATTTAAATATTAAAAATTAAACACATTTATTTTACTTCTTGATAATTCTTTAAAATTTGGTAAATAATTGATGACAGCTTCTCAGTAATTCTTTGAGTTGGTGGTCAATACTGATCAGTGTATAAATTTCGTGAATTTTAAAATGATTCACATAAGTACGTTGTTCCAAATATTGAAATAATTCTACAAGCAGCCTTTTTTAATTCAGGATTCTGGTACAAATTTCCAAAATTCAGTAATCGACGTCGACGTATATTTTAATTGTGGAGCTAGATCTTCTTGCATCTCTATTAATTCTAATTCTCCAGATGCTTTTTGGGTCATAATTATATTGGACTCACCTTGAATTATGTAAATTTCAAATGGATTTAGAAAAAAATCAAGAGAAGATTTAAAATATTTCATGTCTTTAATCTATTTTGGAATTCCGCAAATATTCCTTCTAGCTTTTTTATATACTTGTTGAGTTTTTCTTGTTTAATATTGGAAAAAAAAATTTTAATTCGAGGATAATGACAAAATGTTTTATTTTTAATGTCCTTTTGAAAAAGTTGTAATTTAGTTTGAAAACTGAATATACAATGTGAGAGATCAGATATTATTTTATCTTTCCCCTGCAATTGTAAATTCTGTGTTTGCGAATGTTCCATGACATCAGTCAAAAACATAAAGTCTTGTAACCACTCGTCAACGTCTAATTCTGAATAGGTTATTTCCTTTTCTTTTAGAAATGCAGTTATCAGATCATCAAAAAAAATCTACAAAAATATTTAATACGTTGTAACTAGATAACCATCTAACAATGCAAAAGAAATTGTCATTTGGAAGTTCTTCGTCCTTTAATTTTTAAAAAAATTTTTTGAATTGTCGATTATTTTTTGTATTGGTGCGAATGTAATTTACGACTGTTTTCATAACATCAGGATATTTTAAATATTTTGTAACGAGATGTTCTCGGAGAATTATACAGTGAATCGATATGAATTGAGGAATTTGAGAATCATCTCCCAAAATCCCAATAAGAAATTTTTTTTTTTTTACCCAGCATTGCCAGAGCTCTATCAGTTGCAATGCTTACAAGTTTATTAAGAAGCACACCAAAAGTTTTCATTATGGAATCTAATGCATTTTTAATATCGACACCACGGGTTGACTCTTGAAGTGCTACTAAATCTAATAATTCTTCTTTAACAACGAAGTCAGGTGAAACAAAACGTATGAAAACTGCCAATTGCGGACGATCTGTGATATCTGTCGATTCGTCAAGGAACGATAATAATTTTTTTAAAATATAGTAGCACAAAAATGAAAAGGGAACTCGAGTACATTTATCGAGAGCCACAAATAATCCTTCAAAGAGCCGCACGTCGCTCGCGAGCCGCAGGTTGGCCAGCCCTGGTCTAGAATATTTTGTTAGTAAAAAATATCTTTCTTTAAAATTTTATTCAGCAACAATAATAAAACACTTAAAAAACTATAAGAGATGATAAAATTAAATTTCAACTGTTGATAACAAATAGACTGTTGGTATAGTATAATTTGTTCCCAAAAGGTTTAGCCGACAATAAAAATCTAAAATTAAAAACTAGAAAATGATAAGATTAAATATTAAATGTTGAATAACAATCTATAGACGTAAAATATTTTGTGACCTATATTTTTATTTTATTTTAATTATTTTTTTTTTCAGTATTTTTACCCATCTTATTGTATGTTTTAATATTTCATTATATGTGTGCATGTATTTCTAATCTTTTTGTTTTTGTTTACACACATTAAAAAAAGTGATTGTTAAATTATTATTGATTTCTGATACAAAAAGAAAAAGACCGTTAAAAAGATGAGAAATCAGATTCAAGTGAAGTTTGGTACAATTTTCTGCTAGTTAAAAATGTCTTACAGTTTTTTTGCTTCCGTTTTTGTTGCAAGCTTTAAATGCATAAACATCCACAGTAAAAATATTCAAATTATTTTAAAACGCGTTTTATTTCTTGAAACACAAAATTTCGCACATAATTCGATGAATTTCATTCATCATGGTTTCATTCTTTGCCAAATCAGCTTTTTAATACATATTTTATAAATACAGTCTGGAATAAAACCTTTTACCACCTAATGGAATGAAATGAAATTACAACAGTTTAATGAAACTTTTTACTTAACATTACGTGGACATTTTCTAACTATCAAATGAAATAATTCTTGTTTGGTGAAGTGTATTTTTAAATATTCATGCAATGTGCTGTTTTCTTGTCCCGGGTGAATGCTCTATTTGGTATTACGTCTTCCTGAAAACAAAATTGCTGACCTGAATTACTTTGCACGATCAATACTGGCCAGGAAAGGTGTTGCTGGCTTGCATTTTTTAGCATGTTATACAATGGCCTAAATTACAAATCATTTTTTTTCTTGCATAACAAAATTCGTGATTCCATTTATAAATTAGTACATGGAATAAAAGGAATGTTCGAATGGTCTATAATAGAAGATGGTGGAAAACAAGTGCAGATTAAGAAAGACAAAAACCCTCCCGCTTTCAAATTCATAAATTTATTTTCGTCTAAAATTCTAACAACTTTAAAGAGTAATTGTGTTGAATTTTTGCTAATATCTCAATCCAGATATGAGAAAGATCTTAACAGAGCAAATTTCAATATACAATAATACCTGTGTAAATTGGCAATTTGTGATGAATTTGCTTAGTGGTCAACTTATTAAGGAGAGTTAATAGTTTTTTTAGTCTTATATACAAATTAATAACGTATATAATATACATTATTTATTATGTACGTTATTTTTTTCCATATAGTCAAATTACAAAGGGGTTTAGGTTAGCTTTTAATACTATGTTACAAATTCAGTGAAATTCTAATACATAGCATAATACCATAGAAAATTTCCTGAAAAGTTTTCTTTTCTTATTGGTCAACTTATGAAGGGTCAAGAAAAACATTCACTATGACACTCTTAGACTAAATTCAGGGCTCAATATACAAGATAGTCTAATAGTTAGGTTACAAAAGGTTCTCTCTTTTATTACATAGATAAAATTCGGTTCTAGGTAAAAGAGGTCAACTTAGATAGGTCAACCGAACTTGTCAGGTCAATCGAAGAAATTTGTAAATTTGAATTCGCACTGTTTAGAGAACAGAAAAACATCAAAAGTTTAAATTTATTAGTTTATTGATTATTCAACAACTTAAAGCACAATATAAGTAATTGCCTGGTGGCAACAGAAACTGCATGATCGAAAATGAATAAATTTATCGTATCGGCGAGTATAAAAAGCATTGTTTTGTGAACACTCCATTCAAAACTATTTTTTCGAAGACTCTATCGTTGCTTGAACTATCGATTTTTATAACATAACATGGTGAGCCGTGGTGACTTAACCCAGGAGTTCTCTTGTCTTCTGGATTTGGTTCAAAATTACAAAGGTATGAAGTTGAAAACATTGGTCGTCATGAACTCAAAATTTTGGTCTGACGTTCAACGATGGTAATAACAAAAACAATATGTTGTTCTTAGAATTATTGCAACTTGTAACAGTTATTCATGAGTGCTAATTTAATTGTTCCTCCCTAACCACCCCCCTCTGTGTTGATTATGAAAATATTTTAAAATATCAATATAAAAAGGCCATAACATAAAATGCATTAATGATTTAATTTCTTAAGATTTGAAAAGCTCTCCCAGAGTGACATTGTTTGGATAGATAAAATATGCAAAAATTAAATTCAAAATTAATCCATTGATTTTGATATTTTTTATTTGGGTGTCTACAAACTTGTCTAATTGTCAATTTCATTAAAATATGCAAAAATTAAATTCAAAATTAAACCATTGATTTTGATATTTTTTATTTGGGTGTCTACAAACTTGTCTAATTGTCAATTTCATTAAAAGTTTTTTTTTTAATATTTAAGTTAATTATCCGTTAGAAGAGAATGTTGTACCTTAGGACATGGAAAACGTAATAGCAAACATTAGCATTATTTTTTCAAAAGCTAATTGTAGCGTTAATCAATACGTGATATCACAGAAACCATGAATTAATGACTTGGTAAGAGAAAGAAATATTGGAGAGAGAAAATATTCACCATTATTTTTCCAATAAATGCTTTAAGAAATAATGTGTCCAATATGTTCATATTCTCTCTCTTCATCTCGATTCTAAATTGTTTTTAAATATTAGGTATAAACGGAGAGCTTGTTCTCTGTGGTATATATCTACAATATTTATTTTCAAAATTAAGAAACTTTAAAAAAAAAAATATTTGGTTTTATTGCAGAAAATCGGTTTAAATAAAACTGTTCTGAGATACAAGATGCTGTACACTGCAAAAAATTCCGGATCAAATTACGGTATAAAGTATATGCACTTTGGGTGAATCATCCTTAAAATCCAATTTCACCGTAAAATATTAAACTGCAAATTTTACAGTAATATTTAGGATGTGAATCTAACTAAATAGTTGAAGGTAGAAATTTGGTTGTGAAAAGTGTCCTAAAGTAAAACACTCTTCCCATAAAGTCTAAACAATACTAATAACAAGACAGTATGAATCGCTTGTTTCGAGAAATTAAAACTGTGGCTTTTTAATGTTATGATTCTTGATTCAAACGTTGAACATAACGTTGATTGAAAAAGCATTATATATTTCTCATTTATGCGGATTTCTAATTATTCTTTAAAGGAAATATTCTGAAATGTGAATATTGTTGTATAACGTAAAAAATAAATGCAGTTACAACAAACTTCTTTTTAAAAATATTTTCCCAGTGATGTTTCCCTTTAATACAGTTGCTAGGCAACGGAGTTTTCTTTCACGGAATGTGGCCGTAAAATGCATAAAAGAGTCAAGATACTATCTCAACTGAATGAGGATAGTTCCCTAGTAAGTAAACTTGAACCAATATTTTATTCATAAAATTTTAATACTCGAAATTGCCATCCTAAAATTTAAATTCAAATAAAGATAGGGTATACTTTGTGCTCGTATGAATAGAACAAATGAACATTAATGCAGCCCAAACAAATGAATAAAAATGGACACACTACAGTATTTTTGGTTCTTTAAACGAAAACGTTCCTCATTGTCGAAAAGCAAAATTACGACATGAAATGTGATATGTGTATATTAGTCCTTTTTTCATCGAAATGACAACATGAAATTTGATAGATATATATTAGTCATTTTGTAAACAAAATTACAACATGAAATTTGTTAGATGTATATTAGTCATTTTGTAAACAAAAAGACAACATGAAATTTGATATAAGTATATAAGTCATTTGACAAACAAAATGACAACATGAAATTTGATAGATGTATATTAGTCATTTTGTAAAGAAAAAAGACAACATGAAATTTGATATAAGTATATTAGTAATTTTGTAAACAAAATGACAACATGAAATTTGATAGATGTATATTAGTCATTTTGTGAACGAAATAACATGAAATTTGATGTAAGTGTATTAGTCATTTAGTGAACAAAAAGACAACATGAAATTCGTTATATGTATATTACTCATTTTGTGTTTTCATAATGAAAAAGATTCTTATTTATAGAATTGATACATTCCATTTTTGTGTAGTTATTTGTGCTTCATTAAACGTTATTTATCTTTATTCTAAAGCTTAAATTTTTTAATATTTCTAAAATGCAGTTTCTACAATAATTTATTTCCTTCTTATAAAATTGATATATGTCATAAGACAATTACTTTCATTTTGTTTATTTCTCTACTGCAACCTATGTAGCTAAATCTTCGAATTTCAAAGTAAGGCAAGGACGTACCAAGTTTTGTGAAATCACGCGTAAGGTGAAATGCGTGGGTCACCTTTCATCTCAAAACACCTGTTCCATCCGTAGGTGGTTTGCGGCATGAACTTCTTCAACATCCTTCAATCCAATCAAAATAAATGTAAATTCTAGTATTTTCCACGAAATCTTTTCAGGCAAAGCTTGAAAACTTTATTTTATAACTCACTTATCATATTTTGAAATAATTATATAAAGAGGACGGTTTGACAAACAATTTAAAAAGACATAACCCTTAATTTCAATACACCACACTTGTTTTTTTCCCTCCAGTTTATTTGAGGAATGCACAAAGATTTAATGAAATAATTCCTTGCACAAGAAAAGAAAAACAAGTTTAACTACTCAATTAAGCATATGGCAGAATTTTGTCCAAAATCTTCACTTCTAAATAAGATTCCGAAGAGATCATTTTATTAGTTAGCTGGTTGATATTGAATTTCAGATTCTATTTTATTCCAGTTGCATATAATCACATACCACATATGTCCGGTTGAAATATTTATATTTCTGATGTATTTAACCAAAAGAATTTAATACTCTCATGTGTATTTAGCAGTATATGATGCCTCTCAATGTATAATGCTTAGCAATATAAGATTAAAACTTTTCCCTGACATTTTCTATTTAAGACACCAGTCAAAGAAGATACTTATACTCTTTTTTACGATGGAAGCAGTTTTAGCAACAGTTAAAGGATTTTATGTTGGGAATGTTGTGTTTCTGCTACTATTTTAATTTTTTAAAAAAAAAACATTAGTTTTAATTATTTTTTAAACATTACTTTAGTTTATAAAATGAATCCTCAAAATACCATCGGAAACTTATTGGTTATTGCGAGGAAACTAGAGAAAATTATTTAATTGTTATACCGTTCTTAAAAACCTTTTAATAAAAGTAAAGCAAATAGTTTTTTATTGAAATTAATGAGCTGTAGTGCAGTTATCACGTTAAAATAACATAATTTCTACGAACCAAGCTCATTTTTATTCCATAATACAAATTATATAAAACTTTACTTTTCTATAAAAATAGGTAATATTTATTTTACAAAACAATTTCCAAAATAGTTTAATTGTTCTCACACAATTTTCTAAAATCTTTCCTGTTTCATTGACAATAAAAAGTCTGATATTTAAATTAGCTGTTGCGTTTGGTCAAAAATGGTTAAAGAATTGATATTTTTCCTTATAACACCGAACAAAAGAAGATGCTATCTTTTAAGAAGAAGGACGGTTTAACTATTGTTCATAGTTTCTATTACACATACTAGTGTTTATTTAAAACAAAGAAAGGTTAAAAAATCACAAATATAACATAAGTCGAATCAATTATGGAACTAGAAACCCCTTCACTGCCTTTAAATTAGTTATTTAGATCTTGAATACTGACTCAGCTTATGCTGATTTCCTCCTTTCAATGCAACTTAATATATTCTTAAACGAAGATAAAATATTTATTCATTAAAAGAATACGAAAAAAGAGCATTTACATTCATAATTATTGAAATTAAATTTATTGGGACAAATTGCTATCCCAGAAGGTATTTTCGAAAGCGTCATACACCTGAAAGTTAATTGCCAATTTGAACATTTTTATGCAAATGTTTGATCTAACTTTTTATGTGATGATATAACTTTTTATGTATGTAAAAAAAATCAGTCGTATGGAAACGTATTTAAAATTGAACTTATTGCATTAGATTTAATACCCAACTAGGCAATGCTCAAAAAGTTTTATTCTTAATTAAGTTCTTAAAAGTTAGGCCTACAATTCAATTATGATTAAGAACTTTTTACATTTAGATGCCGGTTGAGTTTTAAGAATGTGACTAAAATTGTAATCAGTTTACTTGAAAATAAAGTGTTATATTCTATATAAATTTATACATTTCAGTTTTACTAAACTTCTACTAGTATACATTTTTAATGTATTCTTTGCAAGTCTAAAAATTCTTGATTCTTCAAAAAAATCTATATTTTTACCCTGGAAATAATAATGTAAACATATTTTTTTTAAAAAAATCATTATTATCGATTGCTTCGCTTTAATTTAATAAAACATTTTTGAAAGAACAACCCGTATTTTTAATTTCATTCTAAAACCCACAGAAAGTCTGACCTTCTATATTGTATTTGAGTAATTATTATTTTAAATGAAAATAAAACAACGTTGGTTTTGAAATGTGCATATCTTTGTATTTATACTATTCTTAATAAAATAGAACCACAAAAAATCTGTAGAGAATTATTAGGCCTATGCCATACTACTCCAGAAAATTTGGTAATTCGAAATTTATAGTTTAAAATATTTTGAATAACATTATCATGATAAGTGATCGTGATCAATATCTTCTTAATTTTAATATAAATTTTGTGAAGACGCCAATAATCTATAACATACTCAAAACACATACAGAATTTTGGAGCATCTTATGTTTCGGCTACAATTTCAATTTAAAAAAACATTATTTTCAAAATGTTTTTTTTAAACATTAGTTTATAAAATGAATACACAAAATAACATTGGGAACAATCTGGGCATTGTGAGAAAACTGGAGAAAACAAATCAATTTTATGTTTATAAAACATATTTTTTAAACAATTTATTTAAATAATATTGTAAACATATTTCTTTTTTAAGAAAATAATTATTTTTGATCCATTTATTCTTGATCCAACATAAATTTCGCTTGAAAATACAAACAGCACTATTATTATTTCTTAAAATTTTTTCCTTATATCCTCACTCGCATGCACTATAAAAAAATTCCGGATAAATTCTGGATCAAATTAAGGTAAAAATACAGGTACTTTTTACCGCAGAATCCATTTTAAAAGAACATGTTATGGAAAAAAAACTGATATATTGTAATTTTTATAGAAATAATTGCCGTGAAATCACAGTATCACTCTATTTAAATAAACATTACTGTGAACATTACCCTAAAAATGAATTTTACGGATGATGTTCCCGAAATGCCGGTACTTCATACCGTTATTTAGAATGTAAAGAGAGAAAGCAAATATTAACCTAACAAAAATTCACTAAGTTTATGTAAGATTGAAATATGCTTGAATGCAATCAAAGTTATTTTTTTAAATTTAATGATTGATTATTATACACCATTTTATTCCATACATATCAGCAATAAAAACATTTTTGATTCTTTCTACAGTGGATAAAAGAATTAATTTAAGCAATTCAGGGTCCATCTAACGCAAAGGCTTAAGTTGAGTTACTTACTATTAACTTAAAATGACTGTTTTTTTTAACTTCTAAGCTAATATGGCATTTTCCTTGCGTACAAAATTTGGTGAATTTCTATTTAATTTTTTTCTTGGGCAAATGTCAATAAACTACACTGCTATCTGTAAGATATTAATAAATGTTAATAAATATACAAAAAAAAAAATTAGATTGTTTTGAAGAATTTAAATTTGAAGAAATTTTTTGTTCCGAATTGTCATGTTTCCAAAGAATCACCCTAATATCAATTCATTACTTCTTCATTTGACTTAACTTTAGGGAAAACGCATGCACAACTTTTAATTTTCCGTAATGTTCTAATAGACATAAAAAAACGGAGTTCGATTTGTTCATATTACTATTTTAAATTTAATAACGCCTTAGTTATAAATAAATCACTGCATTTAAAATGTAATAAATAATACCGATAAAACGATTGCAGAGTAACTCTGTGGTAAAAAATTAATTTTCAATTTAATATTATTTTTTACGGGAAAAAATAAGTTATAATTTGTCATCAAACATTTTTATTTACTCATATTTAACTGATAGTAAACTGTTAGAAATATTAATAAACAAGAAAATGTGTGTGTGTGTTTGAAAATATGTTTAAAAAAAAGAAAGTTAATTATTTTTTTCAAAACAATACATAAATATAAAAAATTGCTTACTTGAAAAAAAAAAAAAAAAAAAATTATTACTCAAAAGGAAGATTTATACCTTAAAAGAAAACATTTAATTAGTTCCTTTCGGACGATTGAATTTAAAAAAATTATTATAAAATGCATATTTCATAGAAACAAGTACTTATGTTAGATAATTATTTTATGCAAATGAGTTCACTTAATGAGTTCATTAAATGAGTTCATTTTCACTTAATTAATATGGCATTCACTGTAAAAATATACTAATAAGAAATAATCAATATTTTTTTTCAGGATTTAAAAATCCAATACATTTTAATTGTGTTTTTTTAATATAATAAACAGAGCAATTAGTTCTGAAGAACCATATTTTAAACTGACGCTAATAACGTTTATCTATTTTATCAAACGTTTCTAAATGAATTATTATATTTAAGATAAAAATATAAGAACCTGAGAATAATATTTTTTAGATAAGATACCCTCATTTTGGCGGGCAAAAAATAAAAAGAATATTTATTACCTTGCGAGCTGTTAGGAGCGGTGTTGTTGTGATGGACAGCTCCTACGACTGCTTCGGCCATTATCTTCTTTAACTATTACACTCAAAAGTGACTATCCTTTAGTCGCCCACTTTAGGAGAAATAAATATCTTTTAATTAATTTGTAAGTCACTTAACTGTCCTTTTTTAGAGATTATTCGAGAAGATAAATAGAAAGAGGAAAAGAGAACTAGAGAGCTCTTAATCCATCAGCTCCGATTCCGAGTCGATCTCAGTTGAAAGGTTGCCAATTCAGATGACTGAATGAGAAAAGTCGCCAAGTGATGCCAAAATTTAATTTGCTCCCTGAACTAAAAATTCGCCTTCTCCGTGCGCCGATCGATTGGGTAAAATGATAGTGGTAAATGAACAAAAATGAAACAGTGATTTTTCAAAATTATGTGTGATTCAATTACTATGAGAAGAGTTAGAAAAGAAATTTTTCTCAAATATTGACAAAAAATCGTTAGCGTTTTAAGTATGCGAATGTAATTTACCGTGCATATTAAATTTTAAGATCAAAATTACTAGGACTAATAATTATCGTTTATTCATGAAAAATTGCGATGGTTTACAATAAAATAGGTTTACTATAGTACGCAGCTGTGATAGTTAAGTGATTTTCAGAATTTATTTAATTTAGTGAGGCGGTAAGGCTTTACTATAAATTTTTTTTTTTTTTTTTATAGTAACACTACATGTTTATTACTGTTTTTAAGGTATAAATAAAGTAAATTTCGCGTAATATGACGAATTTATAATCAATTAAATTAATAAAAAATCAACAAAAATTTTCAATTTTTGCCGACTCCGGATTTAAAGATGGTTTCAATTTTTTCGGATTTTGTTTTAAATAATACGAATAAATGTAATTTTTGATGTACAAATGATTTTTTAAAGCATTTTTAACAAGCCACAAATTGAAAAAAAAATCATTTAAAAGGTTAGAATATTGCCATTCAATTAATAAAAAACTATAAACACAATAACTTTTTTTTTTGTGTTGAAAACTGCATGCAGCATTCAAGTAAACACAGAGAGTCCGGCAATCACCGCTTTTAATACCGCCACTACAGAAACAAAAATTTAAGAATTATTTTTTATATTTAAGATTGATATAAATTAATATTCAAGCGAAAAAACAAAAACAAAAATGTTATCAAAATCAAGCAAATCAGTACTGGGGAAGTTGGGATAAAACAAGAGATAAAATTTGATTTTTCTTTGTAAACAAATAACAATATATAATTTTTTTGCCCGTAATTTTAAAGAGAAGAAATACTTTAGGAAATCGGATAATTTTATCGCGGGACTGCATATGTAAAAAAATATGGAACGGAATCTGACTCCACACTCCACAGAGCATCAACATTATAAATTTTTTTAATTAACTTATAACTGAAGCTTTTTTTACCTTTTGTCAATAGTAAAATTAAAAATTTTTCTTTGTAAAAATACAAAAAAAAAAGGAGAAAAATGTAGGAAGTCTGGTTTTATTATCGCTGAAACGAATCTTACATAGATAAAATAATGATGATGATATTTTATCTACGATACTTAATTAAAATATCATGATGATGATATTTTATCTATGATATTTAGATAAAATATGTGATGACAATTGTACAAAAGATGATATTTATATTTGTTGCAATATCTCCGAGTGAGATCTAATCTCATTGGACAAGGATCATCATTGTAGCACTATTTTTAAAATCATAATTGTCGTTTTCTAACAGTTTCTAAAATAATAATTTTTCTAAATATGTCAAAAGAAATTTTTGAGGAACGGAAATTTTCGTGGATATTGAAATAAAACTTTACGCAGACGAAGTATCATCATTAAAATATAGCTCTAACCTGCAACTGAATAAAAAAAAATTAAGGTGTTGCGTAATGAGCACTCTTAATACGTATTATAGAATCCTGTTAATAATAAAGTCAATAAGGCATATACATATGGTGAAGCAAATTAGTATTTAAGTCTGGAGAAAACTAAAATGCTGAGAAATATATCCCTATTAACGATAGAGATTGATAACACTTAAACCAGTTTGTTTGCCCTAGGTAGCTGACAGGGAGTGAAAGTATCATTAGATATACTTTCAAGCTTCACCAGGTAATTAAACTGTTCGAATGTCTTTTACCTTGCTTTACTCACTTGTGATTCGACACGTTTCGATAACGATTTTCTTCTTTGGCTTAAATATAAATTTTCGCCAACTGAAGTTTATAATTTTTTTCTTCTTTTTTTTTTTGTGGACAATTTTCGCTTTCTCTTTGATAGTTACGGATTTCCCTTAACATAATTTTATTTATAATGCCATCAACATGTTTTTTTTTTCCTTTTCAAATCGAACTTTTTAAATAATTGATTGGTTTCTCTATATTTAACGATAACTATAAATATAAATAAATTAATAAACTTTTTTGTTATTAAGTTTCATTTATAATTTGAGTAATACGTTTAGTCCCTTTTAACTCATAAGACAATAGCAATTTTTGACGGAAAATATAAAATAAAAATGAAATTATAAAAGTAATTTTACTAGAAATATTAGATCTAAAATTTTTGATTTGAGACACCAATTTATCATGTACTACTAATTTATGATAAAAATATTCATAATTTTTTTTTAAGTAACTAAACGTTAGGAATTATAGAAATATACAGTATATTCCAAAGAAGGGGGGGGGGGATTTCCAGTGTTTTATGAGTAAAAGGGAATTTTTTCCCCTAGTTTATAAGTAGTATTACAGACAAAAATATTTTTTTTTCGATATCTTGAGTTTGTTTATAAACATTTCGTGTTTACCGAAATCTGTTGTCGAGGTTTTAATTTAAGTATCGCTTGGCTGAAACCCGATGAAATTTCGTGCAGTTTAAAAATGGAAAGGAAAACCTTTGAACTTCCTCGGTCGATTCAATTATGCTTAATTTACGTACGTACTGCTCGGTGCTCTTTAGTAGCAGACGAGTGAAAGAGTTGGGAACCGCCCTTGTTCTGCAATTACGCATCGTTATTTTCTCACTCAATGCAACAGGCATGCGCACCACACCATCTCTATTCAGAGTAGAAAAAAAAAAAACATTAAATTCAAAATTCAAAATTTTTTAAAAATATATCGTTTGCAGCAATTATATATTCGAAACATTTCGTAATTTGAAAACGCTTGAAATGAAATCGCTTGAAAATAAAATGAACGTTTTAATTAAACATCTCTAAAAAAAAAATAACAATTTCGCCAATCAAGCGATTATACTGCCAAGCTATGTAGATGAATGGAGGAAGTGCGCCTGCTCCTGGCGATCCATCCGTCATGGAGGGTAAAAAAAGAGGTACAGTAGTTTTTGATTCGGTTTCGAACGGATGTACGGATGTCTCCGGCGATTGTGAGCAGGTGCATAACAACATGTGTGGCTTTAAAATCGGCTATTATGATTTTATTACTGTATTAACACTATTTTTAAGTTACTTAATTATTTGTACTAAAAAGAAAAATTGAGGTACACTAAATGATTCTATTTATAATTTTCGATTAAGATAATGAGTGAATACTAAATAGTTTCATGAACTAAATGTAAATGTAACTGTTCTTATTTTTTAATTTTAAGGATTTGATTTCCAGTTCATAGCTTAAAAATATTATTTTTTTAAAAATATTTATCTGTTAAAATTTTTTTTTGAAATGTATTTTTATATTTCATGAATTATAGCATTTAATTTAATTGTAGTATTTGAAAATTATTGTATATTATTGTATTATTCCTTTCAAATAATTATTATTATTTAATGAATTTTTTAATAAATGGTTAATATTAATTATTACCGAGGTTAATATAATATGGTTAATATAAATTATTTAATATTATTAATATTGTTTATTACCGAATTAATAATATTAATTAATATATTATTAATTATTATTTTTTAAGTGATTATTAAATTATTTTAGAATTTAATTTTAGTTTGTAAGTTAGTCATTTTGATGTCTGTCTCTACTTTTTTAATGAATAGAAATTCCTTCAAATTTTTAAATACGACTCTGTAATTAAATTTTTTGTTTTAAAAAAAATAAAAATAAAAAAGTCCAAGAAACGTTTCATGTATAATAAAACTAATATAAATAGTGATATCAGGATGATCCCACCATTTTACTTATCATACATGCCTTATTTACACAGCAGGCCTCTGAATATACAGGAAATACAGGCCTCTGAACTATTGTTTCACAAAAAATAAAAAAATATTAAAAAATGTTAAATTTTCTCAAAATCAACTGAAACAGCACTTAACACGTTCCTTTTATAAGTTTTTCAATACTTTCTAAAACTAAATTTTTGCAAATTAACTAAAATATTACTTGACATGTCCTTTTTATAAAATACTTTCATACTTTTTAAAGCTAAATTTTCTCAAGTTCATTGAAGTATCACTTAATACTTTCCTTTCATGGATTCTAAAAATATGAAGACTGTTTAATGTAAATTATTTACCCAATCTCTTTTTCAATAGCACTTATCTAAATGTTTTGTATATTAACTTCTAAACTTTTATTTCATTTAAAAAAGGATTTGTTAATTATAACTTTTAACACTAATATGTAAGAATGACGTAAACAGTATAGTTTATAGCAGAAATAATTTAGTTTAGATATTAAGTAAGCACAAACTTAACATTATTTTATACTTGTTTTATGCTGCCGAAAATGATCGATGCAAAAAAAAAAAATAATAATAATAAAAACTTACGTCACAAAACTTGAAGTTAGAAAAAATATGGATTCCCATTTCTTATTTTTAGTCAAGATGTTAATACTTTCGAAAAGAAGTAGCATGCATGTTTGCAATTGTTAAACATACTTAGCGTGTCTATGCCTCATCTAATGTTCTTTTGTACTTCAGAGAAGTCGATTATAATCGCATTAATTTCTTAATGTCTATCTTCATGTAATAATAATATTCTTCTTTTTCTGAGGAACATGGAAAGAGTATACTTACATTCACTCAACATATTAAAACATATATTTTTACACTTATGGATAAGTAAGGGATATTTACACTTGGATATTTACACTTAGAGCTATGGATTGATATATACTTATTTGAAAAAGGAAAAAATGATTTCAAACAGAACTGTTATTCTTATGAGAACATGAAATTGTATTTCATGCTCTTTTGACCTAGGTATTTAATCGATACATATAGTGATACATATAGCATTCGTAAATAACGAAAGAGATACGATTAAATTATTGGTAATTGAAGAGTTCAGTTGAGATTTTGAAAATTTAATCAACTAAGATTTGATAGATAACTCATCAAATAATAAATAACGTGTATTTTTACACTTAGGGATAAATAAAGAATACTGTAATTTTATATCTATGAACTAGGAATAATGGAGGACAGATATTTCATGTTCAAATTTTGATTCGGAAAAATTATTGATAATTAGTGATCTAGTTTAGGTTCGTAAATCAAGAAAAAGATTGGTTTAAATTATACGGATTTGAAGAGCTTTGTGTAAAAGCGTTTTAAATGATATTTTAAAAGAATTTGAAGAGAATCCTCACCACAGAGTTTTTATGCCTTTTAATATTGCAAGTTATTTCAAAAAATGTTTTCAATGGAATTAAAGTAACTCTGAGAGAAATTTTTTAAATTGCTAAACAAGCACGTATGATAGTAAAAATTAAAGTACAGAAAAAAATTTAAGAAAAATATATATATAGTTACATTTCAACCGACGTGCCGCTTACCATGAGTATCTCGTTTTTTGGAATATTAATAATTTAATAAACTAGTTTTAGCAGTTTATCAAAAAATATTTTTGCAATTATACTTACAAATGATTGAGTGCTATAAATGTTTGAAGTATGTTAAAGAATTCTTCCTGCATTTTGATTTTAAATTATCTGGTATAAAAATTTAAAAGTGGTATTGAAAAATCAAAATATTGATATTAGTGCTTTGGTATGAGAAGTGAACTAAGACCTCAATACTTTAATTGCGACTTAACATTCTTGTCTACTATCGAATCCCAGTAGCATAAAAATAATTTTTTTTTTTTTTTTTTTTTTTGTTTTTGAAAAAAAGGGGAAAAAATGAACAAAAAATTTAAATTAGATAAACTTTTTAAAAATTAAATGATAATATTCAGTAATAAAGACATAATTTTTTTCCTAAATTTTTGTTGAAGTCAAAACAATAAAAATTATAAATCAAAATTCATACACCCACAGTGACTCTGTATATGTGTTTTTCTTCCACATATCGATTTCACGGGGAAAAGAATACTTGATTGCAATGCAGCAAAGCAACCACACTGTGTTAAGAGGACTTTAAAACCGATAGACATATTTCATTTTATTTGAATAAATCTTTTTTTGTTTGTTAAATAGTCAGATTTAGGTGAAATATTCTTATTTTATTAAACACATTTATTTTAAAAAGTGCGTTTCCAAAAACTATTTAAAATCGTAATTCAGACGAATTTGGTCTAATCTTGCATTCGACGTGAAATTAGAAATTGTATTTTTTAATTTAACATAAATGGTTTAAAAAGTGCTTTTACAAAACCTTTCTAAAATCTTAATTCAGACGATTTTGTTTTAATAAAACAATGCATTCGACATGAAATTTTATTACTTAATTTAAAATATTTTGTTTTAAAAAGGGTTTTTATAAAAACTTTCTAAAATTATAATTCAGACGATTTATATCCAGGAAAATCATACGTTCGACGTGAAATTTGAAATTTTATTATTCAATTTAACATCGTTGTTTTAAAAGGGTTTTTATAAAAACTTTCTGAAATTGCAATTCAGACGATTTCAGTCTAAACAAACCAAGCATTTAACGTTGAATTTCATAACAAATATGAAAGTGAGTAAATTAGATTTATTGACATATAAATAAATTCAAGCAAAATTCCTAAATTACAATTAATTCCCCATTATTTTGAGTAATGTTTTGATTACATAAAATATAATTAATAAATCAACTAATATCTTTTGTTTGTAATAAAATTCTCGGTCGAATGCCGATGATTGAAATAAAATTTGCTATAAACTAGAATTACATCGCAAACGGAGGTTCTAAATGATTTTGAATTACTAATTTATTTTATTTTATAACCGGCGTTGAACAGCCGACCCAATTTCATGGGTTTACGACTACTAATGTTCAACTCCGTAGCCTTGTAATTTTGGTCCAATCCAGAAGACAAGGAAACTCCTGGATCAGTACCCCCAGAGGTATTGATTTGTTATGGGAACATGGAGGACTTTGTACTAATTTATTTATAAAATTTCAATGCGTGACATTTTAATTAAATAAAATAGAATGAAAATAAATCAATATAAATGCTTACAATAAAATTCCTAGCTGCCGTTGATTAGACCAAAAGTGGTTATAAAGTTGAAATCTCTAATAACGTTCTAAATGATTTTAAATTGCAGATCTATTTAAGAATTTTCTATGCACAGTACTGTAATGAAATATAATAATATGATCAATAATTTTTGTTTTTATAAACAAAACATTAAGCAATTACTTAAATAGTATAAATTCAAACAATTCGAACTGGAGGGTTTTATTAGATTTTAAATTGGATACTTATACTTCAAGAAGAAGGAGACCTCCCATACCCACACATGTGACCTATGACGTCAGCGCCAGCTAATCTTTATCAGCAAACTGGCGTATTATAGTTAAGCTAAGTTTCTCTACATAAATTAGAATGTTAAATAACGATAAATTAATTAAATACAGAGCTGTTTCGCACATTAAATTAGTTGAAATATAATTCCTTCTAGTTTACTTCTTTTACTTATATTTATTATTTGTTTATGTATTTTATTCTAATCATGATATATTTTTGTTTTGTGTACCTGTTAACTTCGATGCATAATTAGTTTGTTTTGGTTCCACATGGCTTCGTGCCTGTTTTAGCGTTAAGAGTCTGAGTAAATATACAGTGAAAGAACTGAAATCTTTGAGAACGAATTTTTTGTGAAAGAATTTAGAATGTGTTACTTAAGAGAATTGATACTTGATGGGCTTGGCTTACTTGAAATAGAATGGAAAGAACGGTTAAACAGGCAGGAAAACCTGTAACAAGCCGGAAAAGGGGTAAACCCAGATTTAGATGGGTAGATATGATGGAAACTGACTTCCTCGCTATCCGGGGAAGAAATTGGTGCACAAGTGTCAAAAATAGAATGCAGAGGCGCAAAATTCAGAAGAAGGCACTGGCTCACTCTCGGATGTCTAGCCAAATATGTTGATGATGATCATAACACTACCCGTAAAAATAGAAAATTTATGATTGACTAGTTTATAATGTTTTGTTGATGCTGAAAAAGTATTCTTTAATTCTCTTCAAAAGGGTAAAATAAAATAAAATAAAGAAAAGAATCCTCTAATCAAAAACAAAATAGCATCATTAAAATAAAATTATTTTCAATTCACACTCTCCAGTAATTATTTTTTATATATCATCAATTAATTTTATCCTGTTTAATTAATTCC
Organism: Parasteatoda lunata; assembly: GCA_949128135.1. NCBI lineage: Eukaryota > Metazoa > Arthropoda > Arachnida > Araneae > Theridiidae > Parasteatoda > Parasteatoda lunata. The sequence goes on along the minus strand of OX421975.1, from coordinate 60,839,736 downwards.
CAGTTGTGCTATTTTTTTTATAGGAAGGGTTTTAAAAAAATACACAAGGCTGCCAAAAATTAATGACTAATTAAAAAATCTTCACATGGTCTATATAACTATAAGTGTAAAGATTTTTTGATGACATAGTAAATGGAACAAATCAATCAAATAAAAATGCTTCATTAAGACACTATCTGAAGGAGAAAAATATTCAGGTAAAATTACCGTACTGTATGATAATGATTTTTTTTGGGAAAAAAAACCCCCCATAAATCTGGTTAATAAAACTAAAATATCTGGCTTTTAAGCCTTTCATTTGGTAACGGTTTACCAAAAATGCGTGTTTTCAAAATTATAGTTCTTATTACCTCATACCTAGTATTAAATATAAAACTAAAAAGTAATTTTAACCGAATAAATGGTTTTCAGGCCATGCTCTAATGTATTACGATAAAACTACCAAATTTTACCATATTTGAGAAATTTTATCACATCTTGTAAAACTATTTTTTATTGTTAATTTTTCAAAATCGGAAAAATTTTTCGCTCCGGTTAAAATTGGCGAGCCTTTCTGTGTTCCCAAAGTGCCAGAAACACGGTAAATTTTTCCATATTTCATGCTTGTCCATAGTTTCCATATTCCACAGTTTTGTCCATGCTTTTTTTTTTCTAAATGCAAGGCCAATGCTTAAAAAAAATCCAGTAAATTTTTTTTTTTTCATACGTAATTATTTTTCTTGAACTAAAACGTTAAAAAATACCGCGTTGTGTCATATTTTTCCATAGGCCGCACTGAGTCGCATTCTTCAAAAATGCCGTCTACCTTATTCTGCACTGTGTCACACTTTCACACGGTGTCGCATTTATCCTCATGATACGGCCAAAAATTGTGTATCTGCTTCAATTTTTCATAAAATTTTCGTAAAATTTCATCAAAATTTTCATAAAATTTTCGAAACGCAAATAGGGAGATCTTTTTACGGCGTGTTCTTACTGCAGTACTGAAGCGCGTTTAGTTTGTTAGTTACCTTGCATCGGCCCGAAAATAGATGTGCACAAGGTAATGATATTATGCTGGATAATTTAAAGTTTATAATTAATAAGAAATAGTTAATTGTAAAATTATAATTATTATACAACTATAAGTTAATTATAAAATTTTATAGTTAAGTTAATTATAGTATGTTTAATTATTTTAGAAAATTATTAACATTTATTTAAAAAAAAAAAAAAAAAATTATTTTCCCGGTTTGCACAGATTTTTGACCACTGATTTGCCCGAATTGGATTTGCCGTTTTTCTCTCTTTTTCTTTTTATCATTTTCGTCTTCAACGTGTTATACTTTCCATATTTTTTCTCTCTCTGTATATATATATATATACTGTCATATTTACTAATGTTAAGAAGGAAGGGTATGGGAATCAATTAGAATGTTGATAAAAATACATACGTTGTGGTTAAATTTTTTTTCCTCCAATACCCGCCTGGGGAATGGCCTGCGTCATACAAGCATCTGAAGGGCAGATTTGTTATCCACTTTCCCCAGGGGTACTATATTAGGAGGGCAAACGCTGTTCCCACAGTATACACAGGGAGTGAAAGAACATTCATGCCTTGCTCGGAATTCGAACCCAGAACCTTTCTGATGCAAGGCCTGTTCCCTGACCCCTACACAGGCCAGTCGGGATTCTTGGTCATAATTTCATGTTTAAATTGTTATTTAAAGGAATTAGACATTAGAGTCTTTATACTCATTAATAATATCTTCAATCTGACTTTGCTAACAATTTAGCATGTATATAATTGAAACAAGCTCTTTAATAAGAATATTCTTAAAAATAAAATAGAAAATTAATTACTAATTATCGCGCAAACTTCCTGCCAGTTTTCATACTAATCAAAAATCAACAAATCTGGTTATTGATCTACTTTTTACCAATGCAATTTAAACTTGAAGCATTATATCCTCATATTCCTCTCATTCAAACTTATCCAATCGACATCAGCAGGTAAGCATTAAATCTTTGTCATCATTATTTCCCGAAGCATAAAAAAAAAAAAAGAAAAAAAAAAAAAAAGGAGAAGATAACTACTTGATAACAACAAATGTATTTAGCATAAAAAAATTGATGAGACCTAATCTTAAAAGAGTAAGAGTCTGTATTAACTGTCATCTTCACTGATGTTAAGAAGGAGGAGTGTGAGGATTTCACAATGAGCCCTTTACCTCCAAGAGTGAGTCGGCAGTTGACTTGGCAGGGAACCATGACGAAGGATGGGTTTCTAAATTGGAATACCCGCTGCACAGATTCTGTTGATGCTCAAGGAAAAAGAACATTTTTACTGCGTTTTAACGCAGACTTGTAGTAACTTAACAAAAATAAAATGAACTCACTCAGAGAGATGGGACATTCTTCCAAGTTCATTTTAGAGATCATTTATGAATTTGTTATTTCTTTTCAGAAAAGTTACCTCATTAGTGACTGATCGTAGACGTGCGCATTTGCAAAAATTGTTTTGAAAAGTTCTTTTCGTAGCCCTATAAAAAGGGAAAAGATCTCTCAAAGAAGTGCTTAAATAATTTCAAAACAATCCATTTATATTATTTCCAAACGTGCAAACTTAAGATAAAATTTTTTTCTTTGATCAATATAAAAGTAAAGACGAAGCACTCAAAGAAAAAGGGATATTCTTCTTAGTCCATTACAGAGATGGTTATGAGTTTGTTATTCATATTTCAAATCATTTTTGTTTCTTCTCATTCACGTCTGGCGATTCAAGAATGAAAAGAAACAAAATGAAGAATCGGATGGGCACCTATTTTTGAAGGCTTGAAACATGCTGACTTTAATTTCTATCTGAAAATTTTTGAAGCTAATGAATTTAATTTAATCAAGTAGTATCTTACTGCTTTAGTTTATTGGAATTATTTATTTAATGACTCCAGTGGTTTAAAGCTCATTACTGGTGTATCTTAGATACAAATTACTTTTGCAACTCGATTATGAGTAGAAACAATTTTTCAAAGTATTGTTCGAATTATTGTGAAACAATTGGAACTTTTATGTCCAAATATGGAACAAAATTCTTTTTCGATAATTACTACAAAACTGAGTACAACTCACTCAGGGAGAAGGTATATTATATTGTCATGTTAGATATTAGTATCATTAATATTGTCCAGAGTATCATTATTGTTTCCAAACATGGAAATGTTAGATATTTTTTTTCCTCGGATCAACACGTAAATGAGAACTCAGAGTGAAGGGACTTTCTCCAGAATTTTCTACAGAGATCAAAATGAATTTTGTACCTTTTCTTTGAAAAGTATATTGCTCATGGCTGATATATCTTTGATGCGCGCAGTTGCCGTAATAGTTTTAAAAAATTACTTTTTATAGCCTGATAATAAGTGGAAAAAGTCTCATAAAGAAATGTTCTAATTATCTTAAATTAATCGTTATATCTAAACAGTTATGCTTTTCTGTGACAGCAGCAATCTCAAATTGTTTTTTTCTTTTTTTCATTTTAAACAAATTACTTCCTTTTGACTCTATTCCCTGGAAAAAGGAAAAAAAAAATCTTTTAATGATGGAATGGAATGAAATCGAATGGAAATTTGTCACGTATCTATTTTATGATGGTAGTATTTTAGTACTAAAGTGAGGTCAGGTCTGGTTTCCATTCATTAAAAGCAGATTTAATTTTTCTCCTTCATTAAATTTTTTTTCGTCGATTTTTTGGCCTAGTCTTGCTACAGGTTTTTTAGTTTTTGTACTATTATTATGGCTCATGAAATACGAAAAAAATAAAGAAATTGCTTATTGTTTTCACTAATCTGTTTTTGAATGTTATATTTATCAGTCATGCAGAGATGTTTAAGCATGAAGCACCAAAAGTGTCCAGGAAGACTGAAAGACTAGGATCCTGGATTTTGATAATAGAAGGTGGTCCTATTTCGTACCTGGAACTAGGGCCTTCGTATTTATAATAAATATTAGAGTCAAGATAAATGTAAGATCTCGTATTTATAATAAATATAAAAGAGAGAAAATATAAGAGCCTTCGTATTTATAAACAAAATTGATGAGGCAGAATGTTTGTAAAGGAGTACGCATGTACGTAAGTACGTATGCGTGCATTTACCCTTCTGAAATCTGCAATTCTTAACCGATTCACACCATATTTGATGTAATCACATTCGAAGACACAGCGGATCAGACTATTAACTTAAAAACTCAGTGGTAGACAGATCATGGGTTAGAGTCCCCTTGCCGCCAGGCTAACCGTAGAAGGTTCTCGCAGTCTTCCTCTCCATGTAACGCAAATGCAGGTTAGTTCCATCAAAAAGTAATCCATGAAGGCAAATTTCTCCCAATATTTGATGAAGGAGTTTCCTTGTCGTCGTCTGGATTGGGTTCAAAATTACAAGGCTACGGAGTTGAACATTAGAAGTTCTAAACCTAAAACATTGGATCGGCTGTTCAATGACGGTTATGAAATTATAAAATAAAGTAATCAAAGTGAGAGCTGTAGGGTTTCAGAGGATAGAGTGTTCGCCTTCCAATGAGGTGAAGCGAGTTCGAATCCCAGCGATGGCTGGTCGATAAGAATTCCGCATCCGGCTTGCACTGGCCTCAGTGCTGACGTGAAATATCCTCAGTGGTAGACGGATCACGGGATAGATTCCCCTTGTTGTCAGGCTAACCATAGGAGGTTTTCGTGGTTTTCCTCTCCATGTAACTAAAAGGTGGGCTAGTTCCATCTAAAAGTCGTCCACGAAGGCAAAATTTCACCCAATACTTCATCCAGGAGATTCCTTGTCTTCTGGGTTGGGTTCGAAATTACAAGGCTACATTATTGATCAGTTTGAAAAGATTAATGGTGCATACACACAAATAAGTATATTATTCAAAAGAGACATAAATTTAATAGTGAAGTGAATCACTCTGATAGTAAGAAAAATAGAACGAAAAAAAATATTTTCACTAATCATATTTTGCTTTACAAATTGTACTTTTGTCTTCCTCAATACGTGAAAGTTTTAAAGAAACATTCAATCATTTTACAGAAATAAAGCAAGGCAAATAACCAAACGATTAAAAATATTTTATAGATGCAATTGAAAAAGAGTTAAAAGAAAACGATATAGTCATCATATATGTTTCTCATAGCTAAGTTTTCTACCACAGTGGGGCGCTGAAGCTATTTGGTCGGAAAGTGTTGCCTTTTTACACGCGTTGAAGAAAAATAAAACGTGCCGGTTTTTTGCATGTTCTAGCTTGTAGTGGTTAAAAATTAAGTTAAATGTACTTCCCCTTTCCTATCTCTATGGAAATGGCATTAGCAATCAATTTCAAGTGACTGAATTATAAGGTAAATTAATAACATTTAGAAAACAATATTTCCGTGGAAATTAGAGTTCTTTTTCTAAAACGTAATCAATATTATTTAAAATATTTATGTGCAAACGTTTTTGAATTGTTTCATGATAAATAATTGAACTTCTTTATTTAATAAAAGCTGCTCTTCATAAACGTCTCTTCAAAATTTATAAATGTTTGTTAACAACACCACCGGCAGCTTTGTTTTTCAAAATTTTCTTATATTTAAATGGAGGTAAACAATTTTTCAAGTGTTATTAATGCTTCAAGTTATTTCTTGAAGCTATATTTTAAATGAAACATGACATGAATCGGACAAAAATTTCATCTAAAAACTTGTTTTTAAAAATAACGTTAGATGGCAGCACCAAAAGATAGTTGCACTATAAAAATGAAATAATGTAAAAGGCTACTTTTTAAAAATATTATTCTACGTACCTCATCATATTCCAACAATTTTGTACTTTTTTTTTTAAATATTTTATTTATTTTTTGCTATTAAAGTTACATATATTTAAAGAGATAATTATTAATTGTTTTAAAAATCTGTTTTGCCCTTTTCGTTCTCTTTTTTTCTGAACTTTGAATTTAATACTGTGTTAATTTATTACTTGTTTTCTTTTTTCAATTTTTTTGTGCTTGCTTATTATAAGACCAGAGAGAAATAGCGATTTTGATAATCAATCAATTACATGAGTCATAAATCTTTTGTGAGTATGAAAATGAATAATTTTCATATTTTACAATAAAAATTTATAGATGGCAGCACAACTTCTGTTAGCATAAATTTTTCTCAGCTGTGAATGAGAACAAGTTCTTATGTTTTTCTGTTCTTTTTTTCATTTTATTTTCACAAATAAAAAGCATTATAATGTTCCGTACGAAGTCGTTTGACAGGGGCATAGCGAGTGGCAGACGAATATCAACAAGTATGCAGCCAGCTGAAAGAAGGCATTTGATTAGGACCACCTGTTAAACTTGAAAGCAATTTTGCTACTTTTAAAAATACGATGAGAAACGTAAATACAGCGAAGTGAATTTCGGTATGTAAAGTTTATTATTAGGCGAAATTATTTCATAAATTTTTATTTGCTGTCATTTAATTCAAAGCTACTTTATAATTTATAAATTCAGTTATGTTTGATTTTTTTTTTTTTTTTTTTTATTTATTTATTTATTTTTTTTTTGATTCTAAATAAGTTGAGTCTAATTCATGTTTCAGTGACTGACTGTATAATTATAAATTCGGTTATGTTTGATTTTTCTTCTTTGTTTCTAAATAATTTAAGTTTAATTCAGGTTTTAGTGACTGACTATAAAATTTATAAATTTGGTTATGTTTGATTTTTCTCCTTTGTTTCTTAATAAGTTAGGTATAATTCAGGTTTCAGAGATTGCTCAATAAAATCAAAACTAGTTCGCTATTTTTTTAAAATTTATTTCAGCTGGAAATATATATTTATTAACTACGATAGATTTCAATAAATTTCACACATGTCATGCATATTTATAATAGTAATTTTTTTTTTTCGTAAACTAAATTTAAGTCTGTAATTTGTAAACGAATACTTATTACAACGTTAAAAAAATAATGCAGAATTATTCAAGTTACTATTTTACACTAAAATAAATATTCAAATATCAATTATGTTTACACTATGTATTGATTAACTCTGTAGGGCTGTGCCTTTCAACGTTAACCACTTAGTGAATAAATATAATTAAAAAATTCATTCATATAAGTTGTTCTATTCAAGCAAAACTAAAATTATTTTGAGAATTTTGGTGTTTTATTTTTGAAAAAAATTTCTACCCCTAAAGAAATTGTAAGAAATATTAGTTGCCCCATTCATTTGTTTAAATATTGAAATCATTAATTCAAATACAATGGGCGTCGTTGGGGGGGGGGGTTGCGTTGAGTACATGTTCTTCTCAATAATTAGAAATCTCTAAAAGTTCCCTCAATATATCAGAAACATTAAAAAATAATTTCGTGAAATATTATCGATATAAATTTTTTAAAGTAAAAAAGAAAGAGATAAGAATAATAAATCTTTTTGCAAGTATTAAGCAAATTTATAAAAAAATTTTCTCATTATGTTTGAAATTTAGAGAAGCATTGTGACTTTAGTTCCGCCCCCCTCAAAAAATTAGAGCACTGAGATCTCCATGATAGTAATACTTTTTGTATGCATTTAATAGAAATAAAGCACTATTAGTATTGAAATGAATTATTTTTATTAAATATCTAATTTATTTTTAATATAATCTTCTTTATTTTGTGCTTAAATACTTGATAAAAATGATGAGAAGTAACCAATATTTCGAATAAATAAAGAGAAAAATTAATCCAAAACAATAAAAGCTATTATTTGTTATTGTTGTAGTTAGAACAAACTATATAATAAAAGACTAGTTTATAAGCTAGTATTGCTACAATTAAGCTAGTACTGGATTAAAATGTTTTTATTTTCTTATTTTCTTTTATTTAGAAGAACACAATTATAAGTATTTACAAAATGCTGCAACTAATTAATGCCTTTTCCAAATGTTTTTAACTACAAGTATTTAAATTGATTTCTGCAAAACTAAAATTGGTATATTTCCTAGATACATTTTCTATAAGTGTTTTAGTAGGAGTTATGTTTTTATTGCAGGATCATCGTGTTTTTACACAAATATTGTTGTTGAAAATAAATTAATTTCATTAATATAATTATTTATCTCAGTTATACATCGAATTGAAAATATTAATTAAACTGTTTTTATAATTTGTTCTCTTTTGACCTTCAAATCTTCGTTAAAGTATTATTAGTTCAAAAAAGTATATATATGCAGCAACTAATATATATATATATATATATATATATATATATATATATATATATATATATATATATATATATATATATATATATATAGATATAACAGATTTTGATTATAATTGATTATATAATTCATTATAATTGATTTTGATTAAAAAATAGATATATAGTTAATTTTGAATTAAAGTTATAATTAATTTTGTAATTTTTTCTTTTCTCTCACTTTGAAAAAAAGTGTTGAAATTTTTTTAGATTACCATTTACGTAATTTATAAAATCATTTGTTTGTTTACATCAGTGTTTCCCAAATTTATGACTTTTGTGTACCCTTTCTAAATTTTTCGTAACGCTTTGTACCACTAATAAAAAATGAATGTATTTTTTACTATAAAAAAATTACACAAAAGTTAAAAATCACAAATGGCTGTTGGCACAACTAATTGTTAACATTTAACTCTGCTAAAAATAGCCAATAGAAAAATACGCAATCGTAAATTTTCACGACTAGCTTTGTTTTTAAATAAAATTTTTGAAATTTTCGTTTGTTGTAAGATATTTCGCATAAGAACGCGTACCCCCGCTAAAGTGTTTCCGTACCCCTTGGGGTACGCGTACCACACTTTGGGAAACACTGGTTTACATTAATAACGTACAGTTAATCTAATCACTTTGATTTTTTTTAAAGTTTTCAAAGAAGTTTTAATAATTACTTTGATAATAATATTATTAATATTATATAGATTGTAATAATATTTATTTATAATAATTCACTTAATTATAATAGTATTATATAATTATTAATATTTCCTGAAGATGCATGAGATATAATTTACAATAAATAACTTTATAATAATAATAATACATAATTATTAATATTATACAATTATTGTTATATAAGTTCTAATAATTGCTTGATAATAATATTATTAATATTATACAGATTGTAATAATACTAATTTATAATAATTAATTTAGTTATAATAATAATATATGATTATTAATATTATATAATTATTAATATCATATAACTTTTAATATTTTTTGAAGAAACATAAGATATAATTTCTAATAATTAACTTAATTATAATAATAATATATAATTATTAATATTTCTTGATAATAAGATAGTTGTTTCTTGAAGATATGATAACAACACAGTTACGTGCTGTACTTCATACTTCATCAAAAATAAAGCCTTGTGATTTCTAAAAGTAGTAACGCAGTTAAAGAGCTTTCAGATTCAGAGTATGTAGAAAAATTAAAAACAACACGAAAAATAAATAAAAAATTTTCTGACGAAATATTTCACAGCACCAGTAAACCAAACAAAACATTCATCTATAGAAACTAAAAACAAATAAATAAATTTGAGCAATGGAAATCATTTAATGAGGTATGTACAAACTGTTAAATTTTTTAGGTAAATAAAGTGAGATTAAGTTATTTAATTAGCAATTTCAAATTTGGTTCAGAACATACTAATGTAAAACTAATTGGTTTTGTTGACTTTTCCCGCTGATTATTCATTTAGAAAAAAAGAAGACTTTTTGCAATAATCAGAGGTTTGTTCAGTCAAAATAATGCAATTATTTTCCATTAAAAAAAGTTTTCTTTTAAATGCAAATTTGATGCAAATTATGTGATTTATTTTAAAATTTCAATTTAATACTTAAAAGTTTTACCCAAATTTTCAAGTTTAAACAATACTCGTGCCTCTCTTTTTTAAAAATCGTCAGAAAAGCAATATAGGTAGCTTAAAATTGGATTTTAAAAATTTTTCTCGTTGGCCTTTTCTCGTTTAAATGGAGCTTAGTAATTAATTTTAACATTTTGAATATATTTGAGCAAACCTCCTTGATATGTACTCAGTCAAGCCGTAAAATTTTTTTCCATGTTTGCATCTAACTTTTCTCACGGATATATGGCAGCGATGATATTTAAAACATAACAATAGCATCTTTAAAAAATGTTTTGTTTTTATAGGCAGAGAAAGGGTTGAACTCTTTACGAACTAGGAGAAAAATATATTCGTCATGGGAAAGTAAACAGACCATGCGAATAATGTTGACAAAAAGACAGATTTAATTGCATTTGAAATTCATGTCTTTTAAATGGACGTTTTATGCCATTGGATTTTAATTTTACAAGGATTAGAATGCACAATTGAAAAAGCAATAAAATGTATTTTTTGTTCTTCTGAATATTCCAATTAATTTTACATTTTTATTTACTGTACACTGCAAAAAATTCAGGATGAAATTACGGTAAAAAGTACTAGCACTCAGGGTGCCAGTACTTTATCGTAAAATCCTTTTTTACCGGTACATGTAGCGAAACGAAAAATCAGATATACCATAATTTTTACTGTAATCATTACCGTAAAATAACTGAATCACTGGCATTAAAAATTACGGTATAATATTTTACAGTAAAAATTACGTTTACGGATGATGCACCAAAGTGTTGGTACTTTAAACCGCAATTTAATCCTTTTTTTACAGTACAGTTTAATCTTCATTTGTATCTATTCAAAACTATTGTATATGTTATAATAAAAGAATCAGAGATTCTATAGAATTATATAGAATACTAAGCTATTATATAGAAACATATGTTTGTCGTGGGAACGATAACAGACCATGCGAATAGTTTTGACAAAAAGACAGATTTAATTGCAATTGATGTTGCAATTGCATGTCTTTAAAATTGATGTTTAATGTCATTGGATTTTAATTTCATAAGAATAGGAATGTACAATTGAAAAAGCAATAAAATGCATTTTTCCTCCCTGAATATTCCTCTTAAGTTTACTTTTTTATTTATTGTACATTGTAAATAATTCCAGATCAAATTACGTAAAAAGTACCGGCGCTTTATGTACCACTAGTTTTTACCGTAAAATTCATTTTTACTAGTATGTTGCGAAACAGAAAAAATCTGATATGCATAATTTTTACTATAATTATTAACGTAAAATCTTTGAACCACTCTACTGTAATAAATAATACTGTAAAATTAGATTTAATGGTTTATGGTAAAAATGGCTTTTATGGATAATGCAGCAGTTTACACTGTAATTTAATCCAGATTTTTTCACAGAATAGTTTAATCTTTATTTCTATCGTTTCACAACTAATGTATAGGTTATAATCAAAGTACCAGATATTTTGTAAAATATTGAACCATTATATAAAAAGCCTGAAATTAACCGGCGAAGTACTAATAATTACGTTATTTCTATCGTTTCACAACTATTGTATAGGTTATAATGAAAGCATCAGATATTTTATAAAATATTGAACCATTATATAAACAGCCTGAAATTAACCGGCGAAGCACTAATAATTACGTTATTTCTATCGTTTCACAACTATTGTATAGGTTATAATCAAAGCATCAGATATTTTATAAAATATTGAACCATTATATAAAAAGCCTGAAATTAACCGGCGAAGTACTAATAATTATGTTATTTCTATCGTTTCACAACTATTGTATAGGTTATAATCAAAGCATCAGATATTTTATAAAATATTGAACCATTATATAAAAAGTCTGAAATTAACCGGCGAAGTACCAATAATTACATTGATAATAATAATAATAATATTAATATTAATATTATACAGAAAGAAATAATAATAATAATAATCTAATAATAATAATATAATTATAATAATAATAATTACTAATATTTTATAATTATCAATATTATGTATTATATTAATATGTATAATATTTTATATTAATATTATATAGTATTTAATGATTGTTTCTGAATTCAGTCAAATGATTCATTACAAAGCAGTAAAGAAACGATTAATATTTCATAGATTAAGGTATTCTGTAGAATGACTAATGAAAAATCTACAAAATACAACTAAACAAAGTATGCAATAGTTATCATATTTTACCTAAAGAGCATTTGTCATTTTATAAAATGCTAAAGAGTCCTATAAAATGACTATGCAGAGTATATAATGCTCCTATTTCATACTTAGCCTAAAAACGCGAGATCTTTTACCCAATAACTAGGTATTCCACAGAATGTCGAAATTTCATATATCGATGGCAACTTATATATTTTTTAAATTAAACTCTTTACTATTAAAAAATTTATGAGGAAAAATTTAAAATAACCAAATTATTTCTTTAAAAAGTTTTAATAATGGACTAAACACAGTCTAAAAAATTCTTAACTAAGCATGATACTAAATTAAAGCAGGTAATTAATAATACAATTAATAAAGATACAGAAATGAACATATAATTATGTACTTGGGCATTTTTTTCCCATTAAATTGTTGTTAAAAAATAGAAAGAAAAACTTGAAAATGTATGCTATATCTGTGCACAGTATGCTATATCTGTAATGTAAATGCACTTAGAAGTTTCTCTATCATAGAAATTAAAAATGCACATCGTAACTGGTACATTTATCATTCTATTTTATCTAATGAGTTAGCTTTTATGATTTTTTGAACGTAAATAATTTTTTTCAACGAAACCGAGTAGTAAATTATTTTAAAAAATAGCATTTAAGCTGTTTATATCTACATAATTGGATATTATTGTCTATGTAATTTTGGTTTAAACCTATTATTTATAGTCACCTTATGATTTAGAAACGCATTTTTTTTTTCAATAGGCAATTTGCTATAGCTTCGGCCCTTTTCCTACTTATAGACCCGTATTGCTATACTTAAACCCGTATCAGCTTATTACGTAAAATTTACATCAAATTTGAACTTCCTCTAACGCTGATCTAACTCAATACGTATGATTTTTAATCTGTACCAGTTATTTTCAATCTATTTTAAATTTAACTTCGAAGTGAAATCTTTTCGGTTTGTTAGTTAGCGAAATAACATTTTAAAGTAATGTTTAGTAAAAAGGAATATGTCATCGTGCACAAACGAAATCCAAGACAGTGAGAAAAGAACGCATTTCAAAAGAGAATAGATTTTTGTAGATGTTTTCCTTTAGTAAATAAAAGAAACCGTTTATGTGAGAAGAAATGGAAGCTTCTGAATAAATAAATGTTTAACCATATATAGAGTGGAAAATTCTTTTGGCTGAAAACCGCTATCTTGAAGGAAAAACGATGTTTTTTCTTCTTTTTTTTATTATTATCTCTGTATAGTTTTCTCATCAGTGTAAAAATGAGAAAGGAATTTTCCTAACAGCGGGCTTAAGTAACGATATTGTGTTTTGTCCATAAAACAAATTTAAAAAAAAAAATACATTAACAAAAAAACTGGATGTGTTTTTAGAGGGAAAAAAGTTTCTTAAGTATTTCTTGGATGATTGCGATATCAAATGGTTCTCGGAATCATTAATTTTATTGGTACTGTTTTTTTGTACAGCTTTTTGTAATTTAATAGAAATTTCAGTATTTAATAAACATTAACAAAACTACGAATTCTAATAAATTTTCCGAAAAAAAGGAACAAAAATGTGACAAGAGAATGACATTCTCTTTATGAAACTTTCAGGGGATACAGTTGACTAGTCGTCGGGCCAGATGACTGACTTTCCGGCATTTTCTAATAGAAATTTACCCATATTAACTTACCCATAGCACTACTTACTAATTTTTGCTTTATAAGCATTTCTAACTTCAAAAGTATGTTAGGCCAATGATCTGTAATGATAATAATTAACTAAATGGATCTCTGGAACCTGTAAGAATTACCCATGTATTAAAATATTGAAATTCTAGAAATTATTTTTTGTATGAGCCATGTTGGCTCAGAAGATAGAGCGCTAGCCTCCAACTGAGGTGACATAGTTTCAAATCCTAACGTTGGCTAGTCAATATGAATTCTGCTCCTGGCTCGCACCGACCACATTACCGACATAAAAAATCCTCAGTGGTAGATGTATTATGAATTAGAATCCCCTTGCCCTCGGGCTGACCGTGAGTGATTTTCAAGGTTTTCTTCTCCATGTAATGCAAAATCTGGTTAGTTACATCAAAAAGTCCTCCACAAAGGCTAGTTAGTCCCAATGCTTGTCCAGGAGTTCCCTTGTCTTCTAAGCTTGGTTCAAAATTACAAGGCTCCAGAGTGGATACATTGATGGTCGTTAACTCAAAAACGGGTTGGTTGTTTAACGCCTGTTATAAAAAATGCTTATATAAATGAGAGATAAATAATTGCATATGGTTGTAAGTGCTTTTGTGCATTTTTAAAATTACGAATATCTAACAATCTACTAAATTCACCAAGCTAGAAAGTCTAATGAAGTGCTAAAATCTATAAAATTTTAAGAATCTTTCTAAAAAAATAATTAAAATTTAACCCATTCCATACCAATTTATTTGACTGGAAAATTAAGAGGAAACAATAAAAATAATAAAATCGAGCATTTGGAGCAATCCCCAGCAAAGTTTGAAGCTATGGTAAAAAAAAAGGCGTATATATGATAATGTGGTCAGCATTGCGCACAAGCCAACTTTACTTCTCATTCAAGCTGATATTAATAGATCTGAAACTGGGTGGGCTTCAAATCGCCACTGAGAATCGTACTCCAGCCCTAGGAGAAAATAACCAAACTAAAAACTGGTAATAATTTTTTGATTAAGGATAAATGGAATTTGTATCGTGAATTAAATTAACAAATCTAACCTGATGCTTACACCACGATGTTATATTAACATTATCTAAATTGATTCCTTGAATTTGCCATTTTGGTATAAGGAAAGGATTCCATCTAGATTCCATGATTGTCTGTTAATTAATCCTATGTATTATATAGGGGGAGATAGGGGCACGTTGGACCACACATAATTATTTTAATGCTAATGCCTTTTTTAATTAATTCCAGTACTACAAATCCTATAAAATTATCACATGGTTTAAGTATGCCATTTTTATTTCAATAAATTCTAATTCAATAATTCATTTTATAAATACTAAGTTATTCTTAGAGCTCTACTACTTTACCTTTTAAAAAAATTTTCTTTGAGAATAGAGGAATAAATTGCAATGATTTTACAAGGTTAGATCTTGAATTTGATAGTTATTTGCAGCTATTTAAGTTTATATCATAAGGGGTGAAGTATTTGAGATCTTTTGTAATAGTCGGAAAATTTGGGTACTTGGGCCCCTTTAAAAATAGGGTTGGTTAGAAAAATTAGTAGTAGTATTGTAAGCATTATTTTATTTATTTTATAGAGTTATACAAATATAATAATAATAATTATAATACAAATATATAATAATAATTATAATAATATCTATTTAAATTAGAATTATTTTTTATTTTTTATATTTTTAAAAGTAAAAAAGACTTTAAAATAATCTTTTTAAAACTAGTAAGTAACTTTTACTAATAAGTAAACTTTTTAACTAGTTTAGAAGTAAGAGTAGGTCAATTTCTTGAAAGAAAAGCTAACAAACGTTTTATAAAAAGTATTTAAAGAAATGATGTTAGATATTTCAACGTGTCACATGAGAAGGACCAAAGCATCAGAATCTCAGCGTACATTTGTCTACAGTTCAAATTAATTTTTTTTAAGTAAAGCAGTATAAAATTATTTTGATTACGAACATGTCATTTTTAAATAATCATAAATGGTTAAAAGTATACAATTTGACTTGTAGGAAAAAAAAAATCAAATTATGCAATGTTTTTTATCTGATTAAAAAATAATATAAATTTATTATTTTTTTAATGATTTGAAAAATTAAAACTGAAAATGAGATTAAAAAGAAAACAGGAACTGAAAAATCCATAAACTATCTTGATAAGAGATACGTAAAGGATACGTAACGTTTTTGTAGGGTCGAATTTCAAATTGATTCATTCAATAGAATTAGCTTGATATCTTTAATCAAGCGTGCTTTATTTTCCCCTAATAAATACAAACATCAAACTATTGTAATTTCAAAATTTTTATATACGACGCATTACATTCTAAACAACAATACAGCCCGCTATTTTTTCTCCATAACTCGACAAATCAGTCTTGTCATTTAATTATCATAATCATCATAATCATATCTATCATAATCATCTTTCAAAAAGGTCAACTTCTTCAGATATAGATTTAGCGATCATTTTAGTGATTTTTTCTCCTTTTTTTTCAATTTATTTCCTCTTTCTTTTTTGTTTAGTTTTGCATCAACATTAGTTTACAACACTATTAGCTTTTCTTACTTTAAGCAAGTTAATCGGTTTAAATTTAGCGCGGCACAGCCGCTTTTGGGGGCTACTAAACTTAACTAATAACTCGAAATAATTATTCTAATTCCTAAAAGGTGCCTCAATTCTTGAGTCTCTATCAAGTAATAATGTCAATAAGAATCTGCCCAGATGTTTCTTTAATCCACGAAGGCTATCTCTAAAGGGTTAGGGAACATCTTTTTTCAGGATGAATATAACTCATATTAAGAAAATTTTAAAATGAAGCTTACACACAAAGCTTTATTTGAAAACAGGACTAACTTTTAACGCCTTCTTTCAGTTTGTTTACCAAACAGATATTCAAACTTAATTAAATGTTTTTTTTTTTTTTTTTTTTTTTTTTTTTTTTTTTTGAATTTCTCTGATAGTCTCTTGTCACTTTCTTTTCAGTAAGCTGTTTTCATCAAAAAAGTTATTAAAAAAAAAAAAAAAAAAAAAAAAAAAGCTTTCTTTAACACTTTGAAAATGTGACTTTTGCCCCAGGCCATTCATGTATAACATTTCGATTGCATCATTTAAAAGAATTTCTCCATTCCCAAAAGGTGCCTCATTTCCTGTGCTCTTAAATTGGTTTTATGTAATAATGTCAATAATAATCTGCCCACATGCTTTATAAGCATTTTTTATTCCCTAAATTGAAAGGTTATCTTTAAAGGTAGTACAAAGTTTGGGAACATCTTCTAAGGGAGAATATATATATATTTATATATAAAAAAACAATCTTTAAACTGAAGATTGTGCTCAAAGGTATATCTGAAAGTAGGACACGCTTTTAATATCTTCTTCCTGTTTGTTTACCAAACAGACTGTCAGTTGTGGTTTAAGGTTCCCGGATATTTTCAGCTTTTGAGCATTTCTTTAACTGTCTTGTTTCGTCTTATTTAATATTTCTCCGGAACAAGTTATCTTGACTGATTTTTTTTCAATGCGGGAAACAAAAGGTCGTGGGCGTCTCGACTTCTGGCCATTCACCTTTGTTTCTGAGGAAAAAAAAAACTGAACAAAAACAAAATATAAGAAAGTCGGGTGAGCTGAAATATAAAATGCTTTCATTTTTGAGTCATCCACTTGAAGGCAGCGCCCTCCCCCCCCCTCTGATTGTGAGTGCTACTGCTGTAGTCTCTTTATGGTAGAATTGATAGGTTCCATCGAAGAGATTCGTTATAGAGAAAGTTCCATTTTACGGAGGTTAGAGATTTTTGCAGTTATTTAAGGCCGTTTTCGAAAATTCCGTCGTCACATGAAATCATGCGTTTTTGCGAATAATATGTTATTTTAATAAGTGCTGTAAGTTGACATTATTTACTCACGATTGTTAGGTCAAATTTAACATATCTATAACCAGCAATCTCTATGCTTATTCTGAAAATGACGCAAAGCGTCAATATGGAGAAAAGCCACAGTTTTTTGAAAAGGAAAAACGTTTGTGGTCTAAATTGTTGTTACTATCTAAAAACTTACACCAATGCCACATTATTTCGGCTCATAAAAATTTGCATAAACTGAGAATATGGCAGCGATTTAGATATTCCTCTAGGGGGTAAAATTTTCCCAATTGGGGATTTAAAAAAGAATTAATAATGTTTAAAATATTTAAATTATTTGTCCGCTCTAAAGCCCAGATAATTTTTCACGGCATAAATAGTTTAAAATTATAGCTTTGCTTCAGGTGTAAAGGGACTTGAACTGTGCTCTTTTTTTTTCTTTTGTGAAAGTGCTTCGAAAAACCATGTTAAGAAAATGTTACCTAGATTTCAATAGTTAAACCTTCCAATTTACTTAAATCAGTAGTATTCAACTAACTACTGATTGGCGAGACTTTCCGAAACTACGATCTGCAATTTTAGAATCGAAAATTTGAACATTGATAAACGAGACCTACAAGCGCTAACCGCTATGAAAGAAAAATTGAGAACAACTTCCCATCAAAAATTTTGAAGAGAAAAAAAATCCGAATTTTTCACAACATGTCACGATATTTTCCAACACGGAATAGGTAGGCAATTAATATTTATTTAACATAAATTTATTATATAAGGGGTTGCTATCATTTTCTTTTATCAAAATTTATTTTCGTACTATCATACCATTAAGTCCTTCATAATTAGGGCCTTACAATCAAACTTGCAGCAGGGCCCTTTGGGATTCGATTTCCGCACCCGGCTCACACCGACCACATTGCTGACATAAAATATCCTCAGTGGTAGAATGGTCAAGGGTTTGAGTATCCTTGCCGTCTGGCTAACTGCGGAAGGTTTTCCTCGCCATTTAACGCAAATGCGGGTTAGTTCCATCAAAAATCCCTCCACGAAGGCAAATTTCTCTCAATACTTGATCCAGGAGTTCCCCTGTCTTCTGAATCGGGTTCAAAATTACAAGATTAGGGACTTGAACATTAGTAGTCGTTAACCCAAAATTGGGTCGGCTGTTCAACGACGATTACAAAATAAAATAAAAAATCATAAGAATTAATAATTTAAGTTATACAATCTACTATATTGAGAAAAAAATGGATATGGATTAAAAGAGTTTTAGATTAAAATATTTCAAGTAAAGAAAAAAAGCATTGTGTAATTCAAACTTAAACTTTCAGGTAAAAGGCAAAAAAACTGAATATTTAGGCACAACTTGGTTATGTTTGGGCTCTGCCCTTGTTATTGCAATTTTTAGTTTCTTAATCACAAACTTTATATGCAAACGTTTGGGCATCCTTCTTGGCAAGCTGAGGATGAATTTGAAGGATAGTGATCTTCATATGCACAGGGGATAGAGCGTTCGCCTTCCAATGAGGCGAACCGGGTTCGAATCCCAGTCGATACGAATTCCGCATCCGGCTTGCACTGACCACAGTGCTGACGTGAAATATCCTCAGTGGTAGACGGATCATGGGTTAGAGTCCCCTTGCCGTCAGGCTAACCGTGGGAGGTTCTCGTGGTCTTCCTCTCCATGTAACGCAAATGCGGGTTAGCTCCATCAAAAAGTCCTCCACGAAGGCAAATTTCTCCCAATACTCGATCCAGGAGTTCCCTTGTCTTCTGGATTGGGTTCAAAATTACAAGGCTACGGAGTTGAACATTAGTAGCCGTAAACCCATTAAGTTGGGTCGGCTGTTCAACGACGGTTATAAAAATAAAATATTGCATCATAAACTCGAGGCTTACGCAATGTTTTGAGTAGAGCTGAGTAGTTAGTTATACGTTAAGTATTTATTTAGAATAATTTAATATTTTATAGAAAAAAAAACTACGTTACTAAGTAATTATTTAAATTAATTTTTGATTTTTTTTCTAAAATGGCTGTAGAAGTTTTAAACATATACGTTGCTATGGTGCCGCATTGGTGACAGAGCTTTAAGCATATTTATATTTATTGTATTATACTTAAATTATATGGCTCAGCAGGTGTGTGAGGAAGTAATACAGCACATAATGGAGCATTGGAATGAGTTTTTCTAAATCTCGAAACAGAAATGGAAATGATTTTAACACTGCTGCTGTGTACTATACTGATGTGTCCCAAATTCATACTTAGGTGATTTATGTGATTTAATGGCTGCTGGCGGATTTTAAATTATTACTGAAATTCAATACAAGGAAGAACTTTGACAATATAGCGGATATTTCATGAAAATAGTTAAATATAAAATCAAATACTTCAGCTTGGTTAGCAGTTATTCGGTAAAAAAAAATGTGGTTCGTATTCTATCTGAAGCTAATTAAGGTGTTAAGATTGGAGAAAGGTTTACAAAATATTAAATGCGGATGTGCTGTGCTTCCGGCTCGATTACCGCTAGAGTTTATATGTTTTACAAGAAAATTTTGAAAGGTGAACAAGCTGGTCTCTAAAAGCGACTAATTATGTAGAAAAATAAATATATTTAGAAGTAATACTGAACATCGGGAATAACTGCGATATCGTGCCAAGAGTCGTAATAAGGTCGCTGACACTTATTAACCTTTCTAATATGTATTTGTTTATGTGCACAACTATTTATGGAAAGTCAGACAACAAAACAAATCTTTAAAAAAATAATACATCGTTTTATTTACACCTCCTCTCACGCGGTAAAATATTAAAAGAAACTACAGCTAAACGATCTGACCTGTCAACAGTGCTCAAAATCGTCTATATGAGTTAGAAGCTAAGATAAGGAGTCAACTCGAGACGCGAAGCATTTCAGATAATAATGTTTTCCTTTTCCACCAACTCATTGATAGACATCTTCATCGCGAGTTGTTAGCTCAGCCTGATTTGATGTGAGAAGTATATCATGTTTATCATTTATTTTATAAGGAGAGGCATAATTTTGGGATGAATTCTTTTCGTATCTTATGTTTATTTGATTTGATTTGGCGACGTTCGTTATTATCACAGAAGAATGAATGATTTAATCTTAAAGTAACATTTACGCTACCAGGTGTTGTTTTATCTGCTATTTTTTATTTTTTTAATTATTTCCAACTCTTCTAAATAAATATGTTATAAAGATGAGTGAAATTGCTTGAAGTGATAATTATTTTTCAACAGAAGCTACATTATGCAATTAAAAATTTAATCGTATCAAATTAAGTGTATTAAGTATATCAAAAAAGATTAATTAATTTTAATGTTGTCTCCACTTCCTATTAAAGTTTTACTTAAGTCATAATAAATCTGAACAGTTATCCCACATTTCTTTTAAAAACCCCTTTTTTTAAAAAATTTGTTTTTAAAAAAAATAAATATTTTAATCTATGTCTAAAAATAAATATTTTAATCTATGTAGGCACGCAAGAAATTTTCTTAAAACGATATTTTGTGAAATATTTGTTCGATAGGAAGTTATATAATTTTTATATTCTTTTTCATAAATACATTTTAATGACCGGGTACTCGGAGCCGGTCGTGATTTTCGATTCCAGCGGCTATTAATGACCCGCTCCTATGTTAGTCATTTTCTTAAATTAAAAAAAAATATATATATCCTTGATTTTTTTAGTTTAAGAAATTAATTTTAAAATAAATAAAAGATTGTATTTCAATTGCGACTAGCTACAACCAATAGGAATTTCTGAAGAAAAAAGAGTGAGTCGTTAAAGGGCGCTGGATTGTAAATTAGCGAATCGGTCGAGTAATGAATCTAAATACACTATCAACCAATAAGTATTTGGACACGTGTGATTGAAAAGAAAAACAAATTTTATTCATAATCAATAGCTGGTTGAGCCTCTACGAGAGGCAAAAAGAGCGTGAACCCTCCGGGGCATACTTTCCACAAGTCCTTGTGTGATGGCTAGTGGTATTTGGAGGAGACATGTAAGTTCCTTCACTGCTTTTGGACGGGTAGTACACCCCTTAATTCAGCGATCCAACTGGTCCAAGAGGTTCTCGATAAGGTTTAGGTCTGGGTAAGCTAGTCCATTCGATTAATCCCATTGGCACCATACCAAGCCTTGGTGACCCTCACAACATGAAAACTGGCATTGCCGTCCTGGAAGTAACAGAGGTCTACCCCGTAAAACTGCCACAACGTAGGAAGCACATTGTCATCCAAAATAGTGCAGTAGGCATCTTGCATGGGACTAATGCCGATGTTGTTCCCTACACGATATATACCGGCGGAGGGCGTGACGTATATCAGGACCGCAGATATAGTCATTTGCATAGGTGTCCAAATACTTATTGGTAGATAGTGTATTACCGGGTATCTGAACCCGGATAGGTACAAGATTCGATCCACTGGGTAAGCGGACGGTACATCACTTGTTGAAACGCATTGCTTAAAATAAAACTTTCATTGTGAACTTAAAATAGGGTAATTAATGCAATATACTTGTTTTAAATTTTTATTGTTTCAGAGTGCGATGAAACGAAAAATGCATCTTTTTAATTTTTATTGAAATGATTTCTGGGAGAATATATTACTTATTCATAGCTTGCCAGTAAATTGTTTCTAATGAGTTTTATGAGGTTGTTTTCAGAAACAACTTATTTAAATGGTGTTTATCAATTTTTCATTAATGAAATATTTTGTCTACAAAAAATAAATATAAATTAAAACATAAATAGATGTATGTACTTGTTTAAGCAATCTTCTGTCTATTTTATTAGCATAAAATGCGTGATCCTGTTGCGTATGAGTCAATTCCTTAATTATTTAAATCAATCTTAGAAGTGATAAATTGATTAATTATTCATTCAGCTTGATCAAGTAACATTAAAAACGATTAAGTTGATTTATCTTTAATAAAAGATATTGATATTCTCCCAATTAAAAGAAAATCAATAAAATTATTTTGGACCACACCCAATTAAAGAGTAAAAAGAATTCTCAAGCATAATGATAGTGGAAAAATTAAACTAGATTGCATTTCCCAAATTAATTTATACGATTTAATTATTAACATAATTTATTAAAATACCGATAAGTAGATTAAATCGAGACTTCAATTCTGATAGGAACTTGTGACTTAAAAACTAATAATAGTCATTTCGAAAATTATACTAATAATTTAAAAAAAAATGTATGATTATTCATGTTGTTCATTATCTCATTAATAACTCATTTTAATAGATTAAAAGTAAACAAACGGACAAACTATTAATTTATAAAGGAATAACAAAACTGTTAATTGAATTGTTCTTGAAAAAAGATAGAGATAAAAATTTTAAAACCTGCTTTTTTCCTAGCAGTTTAAAAAAAGGAGAAAATGATTTTCCAGCCTGAAACGTTAAAACGTAGGGTGCAGCACTTTAAAATGACGTGAAGGGAATTTAGAATTTATGGAGATGGAAGTATATAATTACAAAAGTTGATGCGTTTTTCGTTTGAGTTCTGAGAAAAATACTCATATTTTTTTAAAATTTATAAACGTAGTCAAAATTTTGATTGACGACAAATTTCGTTGGAGAATTTATAAAGTCGTTATTTATATTGGCCTCAGGCACAGTAATTGTTATCACTCGAATTGAATTTTGAACAGTCTAGCTAAGCGGAAAGTAGTCGAAATTTAATAATGTCGTTATAAATTCTTCTTGTAGTGGTCAAAAAACGATTCAAACTTATTGTGTCATCACTCACAGAGCTAAAATTTAATTTTAAACTCACTAACTATTGGAAAAGCTGTCAACATTTGGAAAATTCCTTTCGATCATATTATAAACTCTGCAGGACGAGTATAAGCAGACCATACCACGGATTGGAAACTGTTGGCGAAAATTTCTATTGGCGTTAAAGGAGCGTGCTTATACGCTTACGGTACATATGTGATTAAAAAGTTTATTGTTAACCAGTAGGGAGCTCCAATTTATTTTGAACATTCTAACAAGTTGCAAATTAATAATAATAATTTTTGATAAATTAATAATAATTTGCAAATTAATAATAATAATTTTCTCCCTTAAAAATTTTTTAAGCTGATGAGGTTTTTCTATTATCAAGTATAACATGCAACAGTTAAATGTTCAACTTTATATAAGTTTAGTTACAACTTTATATAAGTATAGTTAATATATATTTTATAGTTATATTTACTCTACGTTCATAGTTAAACGTTCTAAATTTTTTAAAATCGTATTATCTTCCCCCGCCCCAAATTTTTGTTCTTTTATAACGAAACTATACTCGAAAGTCGGCTCATAGAAGAAAGCAGTTAAAAGTAACGTAACAGCTGAAGAGCTGTGTTGTTTTTTCGCATGAATGGAGGATTATTCGGGAAGTTGTCCTCCGCTGTATAAGGCATGATATGCCCTTGGCCTACTAAATGTTCGAATAAGGCTCTCTGAAGAACAATAACTCGTGTATAACCTTCGAGTTTTCCCTCTCTTTCGTGAGTACTGCTTCAGATGATATAAGATCTTTTAAGTTTTTTACCATTTTTTTTTTTTCATACTCCCTCTCTTCATTAATTAATCCTTCACGAGAAACTGTTTGATTGAATATCTTATTGTGTAGCTTTCAATTACTTGTGTTCGAAAGTATTGTTTGTCATGCATTGAATTTTAATTGACTAAAAATTTTGTTAATTAGAAACGATATTTTGTAAATGAAGATAATTTCGAACAGTCTTGAAACTTTGTGTTTTTAAACTTAATTTATGATCTTGAAGTAGTGCTTTTTTTATGGTGTAAGTTTTGTTGGACTTGATCTTCATATTAAGATAATTCAAAATTCACCTAGGCAAGTGTGGAATGGTTAAGATACGTTAAAAAGATAATGAAGCACGATTTAGAAAGAAAAAAAAAATCGTTCATGAATTGCTGATTAACCCCTTCCTTCTCGCTCCCGTGATACTGACGGGCTAGAAGCTAATTCATTTTTTTTTGCCCGGAAAAAATTTTATTACTCATTTTACACACCAGATAGCAGTACCAGGATATTTTTAAGGTAATTATAGATAGTTAGTTTATTTTAAACCATATGCCAGCAATCAATATATATGTTGTTCATACACACAGTTTCATATAATTTTCAGGAATAAAAAAAATAGACACTTTTATGATCGTTTTCTTGAAAATTAACCGATCATTAGGGGGTTAAAGGAGCTAAAAATGTGGAAAAAGCCAATGGTATTTTGTAATATATTTTTTATAATATAAAATATTTACTTATATACTTTATGAGGTTTATATCTAGTTGCTTTCAAATTTTCTAATGTCAGTGTAACGTGATTTAAAACCATTAATTAGCGTTAAAATATGCTTGGCAACTTAGTAGCTGTCTTTGTTTCGATTCAAAAGGTAGTAATTCGGAAGTAAGCTACTCATCTATAAAAAATTTCGGATCAAATTATTATAAAATGTACAGACACTCAGGGCGCTGGCAATTTTTAAGTAACAAAGCAATTTTTACTAGAACATGCTATGAAACAAAAAATCTTATATACCGTAATTTTTACAGTAATAACTACCGTGAAATCGCTGAATCACTCTAATTAAGTAAATATTACTGTCAAAGTTACGGTATAATATTTTACGGTAAAAATGGATTTTACAAATGATGCACCCAAAGTGCTGGTAGTACTTTGTACCGTAATTTGATTCAGATTTTTTTACAGTTTAGTTAATGCTTTAATGGATTTCCTCGAGTTGGTTATAATCAATTTACTTTACTCTTTAATATAGGATTTTTCAGAACTATTATATCAAAGTTTAAGCAATTCAGGAAAGAAAGTAATAATCATTATCTCATTTTTATTTTATGAAACTCCTAGTTCTTTTTTTCGTTTAAAAAAAGAAGAAGAAGAAAAAACCTAGTTGTTTAAATGCGATTTTTTCGACCCATGGAGCTTGCGGGAGAACGTACGCAAGACTGGTGCATTTCCATTTTTCTGATATCGATGAAATGCATTATCATCGATTTACTGTTATCCTGTCGGTTTATCAGGTAATTTTAGACAATGGGACAAATGCCACTAAAGTCGCAGAGGAAATCCTTTATACAGGGATGGCATCGATTGCCTACGGAATATCTCTGAAAATTTCAAGAAGCATTTGAGGCTGTATATTATAGCTGAGTAATATCACTAAGAAATCACTTAATTATGCTTATTCCAAAAAAGAAAATTCAATTGTTATTTATTATTGTTTTGTTAAATTTCTTTTGTTTAACAAATTGATGGACACTCCGTTTGCAACCAGAAATGTCGCCATTCTAAAACAAAGTGAGCATAATTTTTCCATTTAAATGGTAACGGTTTACCGGAAATTCAATTTTTTTAAATCATCGTTCTGATTACCACACATTCAGTAAAAATATAAAATTAAAAAGCGGTTCGATAAAAATTATCCTACTTTTTGGTGTTCCCATAGAGCCAGAAACACTCTAAATGTTACCATATTCTGGTCGTTTTGACCATACTTTTTTTCTCAGTCTAGAACCAATTTTTCCGATCTTGCAGACTCTAAGTGGAGTCTAAGTAGAAAAACTCGTTCGGAAAATAAAATATCTATGGTGATACGCTGACACTTTTACCTTCACACGAGATTAAATTACCATCAAAATTCATTTTATCTTCTGATTGTTGAATCTAAAACATCAAAATGTTACCATCTGTTAAAAAATTGACAGGTAAAGTGATCTAGGTCGCTTGAAGAACACTCGATTCTGCTTTGCATATCTCATTTTTTTCCCATCAGTTTTTGAGAATATATGCACCTACGCATTTTTAACTAATAGGTTATTAAATATATTCTTTGGAGAGGCGATGGAACATTAGTTTCATATCTACTGAATCCACCACTCCCTTTGCGGCTTTGTAAAGCATGTTAACTGTCCTCATAAACTTTAAACCGTTTAGTGCAGATGTCGTTTCTTTTGTGAATTGGTACTTTCTTTTTATTGAATAAAAAAAAAACACGTTTTTGTCTGGGATAAAATGTTTCCTCTACCCGTATTTCTGCCGCAGCTCATTTGGGATAGAATTAAATTGTCAATAACAGATTACTGTCTGAGTCCTTTTTGACCTTCGAAATAGTCTTGGTGAATTGTGGTGAACAGTAAATAATTGTAAGAATGATATTTTTTTTTTCTTCAAAAATTTGTTGTAAGGAAACTCAGGGACTCTCTCTTGAGAAACAAATTGGCAAGAAAGTGTCAATTAGTCAAATATTTTTTTTAAAAGAAAAAACTTTCCTGTAACTTACATTAATTTTATTCCTTTTTAGAAGATTTTAAGAAATTTCATGTTATTTCCCAGAAATGTCTTTTTGACTTCCAAATTTGGGTTTTGTACCGGAGCTTTTGCACTTGAAGAGCTTTTGAAAAATTGCATGTTTCTTATTGTATAATATTTTCATTTTGAAAAAGTACCTGTTTCTTTCTGTATTATAATTACCCTTTGAAAAAGCACCTGTTTCTTACTGTGCAATATTTGCAATTTGAAAAGATATCTTTTTCTTTCTGTATAATAATTCACTAATTATATAGTCTTATGTATTCACTTGTTTCTTTCTGTATAATAATTCACTGTAATTACACTTTTTTAAAGTGAATTATTATGTCTTTCTGCATAACATTTGGATATTGTAAATATATCTGTTTCCTTCTGTATAATATTTGCGCTTTAAAAAAGTACAGGTTTCTTTTTGTGTAATATTTTTACTTTTTGAAAGTATCTGTTTCTCTTTGTATAATTTCACTTTGAAAAAGCACTTCTTTCTTACTGCACATTATTTGCATTTTGAAAAAGTACCTGTTTCTTTCTATATAATAACGGCATTCTGAAAAAGCACATGTTTCTTACTGTACAATATTTGCAATTTGAAAAGGTACCTTTTTATTTCTGTATAATAATTCACTGTAATTACACTTTTTCAAAGTGAATTATTATACCTTTCTGCATAACATTTGCATATTGCAAACATATCTGTTTTTTTCTGTATAATATTTGTGCTTTGAAAAAGGGCAGGCTTCTTTCTGTGTAATATTTATACTTTTTAAAAGTATCTGTTTCTCTTTGTATAATTGCACTTTGAAAAAGTACCTGCTTCTATCTAGATAAAATAGGCACTTTGCAAACATACCTGCTTCGTTCTGTATAATATTTGCGCTTTGAAAAAGTACCTGTTTCTTTCTGTTTAATAATTACACTTTTAAAAAGTACCCGTTTCTTCTGTTCTAAAATATATCTTCATCATGTTCAGTTCAAGAATATCATGTTACTATTTTATATTTTCATAAAAGAACAATCCTTTTAGTATTGAATCCTCAATTTAATAATTTTCAAAATCGTAACAATAAAAAAAAAAATTTAGAGGGTGATGAATAAATATAATTAGTAAATACCGTTAAATAAGAGATAAATGAATAATGCCCTTATAATTTCTGTTAATTTTATGTTATTAATAATCATATCAAGGGATTTTTCCATACGAGGACATTTATCTTTTTATGATGTATAGAGAAACCAAAATTTAAAGCTATGATTTTGCAACTGAATAAGGAATGCCATTTCGATCTTATCATCATTGATAATCAGCCTTCCATAGTTTGCAATTCTAAATTTTCTAAGATTCATTTCTATAAGCTATTCTTTTCTAAGCCTTCCTTACAATTTTTAATTCGACTAAAAAAACACGAGAACACTAGCGTCAAGCACATGAACAAAATTTCGCTATTTTAGGGAAACAAAATTTTTTTTCTTTACTTGAAGAAACAAATAAAGAAAACTGCCTATAATGCTAGCTTGAGCTTCTGTTGTTTAAGGGATAGAGCGTTCCACTCCAATGAAGTGACCCAAGTTTG
This sequence comes from Parasteatoda lunata, assembly GCA_949128135.1. NCBI lineage: Eukaryota > Metazoa > Arthropoda > Arachnida > Araneae > Theridiidae > Parasteatoda > Parasteatoda lunata. Next base: position 60,811,131 of record OX421975.1, on the reverse strand, counting down.
AATCCCAGGGGTGGCTGGTTAAAACGAATTTCGCTACCGCCTCTCACCGCCCACAGTGCTGACGTGAAATATCCTCAGTGGTAGAGGGATCCTGGGTTAAAATTTCCTTCCTGTCGAGTTAACCATTAAAGTTTTTTGAGGTTTTTTTTCCGCGTGTAACGAAAATGCTTATTAGTTACATTAAAATGTCTTGCACGAAAGCTAGTAAATCTATCCAGAAGTTCCCTTTTCTTCTAGATTGACCTCGGAGTCGAACATTAATAGTCCTAAACTTAGTATTAGTTCAATGTCTGTTATAAAATTATGCTAGCCCAATGGCGATGGAATACTGCTACTGCTAACGGAGCCGAAGGAGAGGGCGAAATCAGGACAGCAAACAAGATGATACATAAAAAAAGAAGCAAAAAAAAACATAAAACTTTTTAAAATACAGTAAATACAGAAAAATATTTTTAAAATTATTTTTGCTTACGTATGTATGAATGTACGTATTATAAGATTATACAGATCATACAAAGCCATTTTTTCAGTACTAGGCCCAAACTGTCGAAAATTGGATGAGAACTATTTCTGGACTAACTTTCATTCAATACCTCATTTCTCATCTCGTGAGCGAGAATTATAATGAGGCTACAACAATTGGATACCTGCAAGTGACGTATTGCGGGTATCTTGAGCCTGATTGGTTGCTAAAACGTGGCTTTGCACACTGTTCTTTCCGTTCTATTTCGACTTACCCCGACAAGTATCAATTCTCTTAAGTGATGCATTCCATAATCCTTCACAATGTTATGGTTCACAATGATTCTTTCGCAATGATTTCAATTCTTTCACTATATAATTCTTACTTAACACAAAGACAGGCACGAAGCCATGTAAAACGTAAACAAAGTAATTATGCATTGAAGTTGCCAAGTACATAAAACAAAAATATATCACGTGTTACAATAAAATACATAAACAAATAATAAATCTAAAAAAGAATTATATTTCAACGAATTCAATGTGCGATACAGTGCTGTATCTAATTAACTTCACGTTAAATAACATTCTACCTTATGCGGAAAATCTGAACTCAACTTTGACACACCATTTTATTTATTGACGATCAGCTGACACTGACCTCATAGGTTACACGTGTGGGTATGTTTGATCTTCTTCTTCTCGAAATGCAAGTATCCAATTCAGAACTCTCTTTAAAATGATTTAGCTACTTTATCGCTTCAAACTTTAATCAAACTGCTTTTTATTGACTGCAAAAAATCTCAATCTATACTTGAATCCATCGAAAAGAAGCTAAACTATTTCTGTAACTTCAATGAGATTTAATATAATATCCTTAGGATAAAATTTATTTTCGTTATTTAATTAAAAGTGAGGAAAAACATTTAACTGATGAGCCTTCTAGTTATTCAGGTAATAACCTGGTAATTAATGAGTTGATAGACCGATCTGTACCAGTATCCTCAATGTTGAAGGTTTCAATCGAACTAATTTTCCCATTCTGAAACCTAAGAACAGGAAGGTTGGTTATGGATTCCAAAAAAATTAGTCGAATAAGCAGCACCTATACGCCTGAACTTTGTAGCACGTTATATCATGTCCCATCGATATTTTATAGATTTATAATACTATTTATATAATAGTAACAGTTCAAAAATTTCATTGTTTCGGGCTATACGTGGTCTCCCTATTCAAGTAATCACAAATATTCTCTATTTAAGTAAGTATGATTTAAAAAACTGGTGAATAATCAGGCAACCGTTTTCCTAAATCGTACCACTTGCAGACCTTGCGAAAACAATTCATTTTTAGCTCTTACCGAATAAATATTATTACCAAAAAATAATATTAGTAGTTGAATAACTGAATTCTATTCTTAAAATGTCTCAAATGTCAGTGATTTCTGACTGATAAAAATTCAAATGTAAAACGCGGTATGGTTTAGGCAACTTTTACATATATTACTTAAAATTAAGAAAATAGAGCATTTCATCGTTAAAAACTTGAAATTCATTTAATTTCTTTTTAACGTTACCTCTATATTTGAGTACAAATTTCAACTGTATTTACTTCGGGTAGAACAGGGAAGAATTAATCCTGTTCTTTTTAAGAAAGGCTACAGAATTATGAAATATATAAAATCGAAACAAATGAAATTATTTTTGAGCATTAACTGTCATATTCGACCTACGCTCCTTGCTCTACTTGATTTCTGCTTTTCATGAAATGTTATGATTATTACCAGATTAAAAACTCCATACTCTTCTATAATATATAAATAGGAAATAACATTCGACGTGTCGTAAGCGCTCAAAAACAGTCATCCATTTTCAAGACTTGCCAGTCGTGAATGAGAAGAAACAAAAGTGATTTGAAATCTAAAACGCAAAGTTGCCAACGAAAAATTGTAAAATAAAGGTGAGAAACAAAAAATAGAAAAATCACAGTTGTTGAGAGAGGAAAAAAAAAAGAAAAACAAAACAAGAAATACCACAGAATCCAAGAGAGGCAAATCAGGGCAAAATGCATTTCCACTCGCTATGGAAAGGTGGAGAGAAACTAATGTCATTAACAAGGAAATCAGCATTGTTATGAATAAAACAAGATTTTAGGGAATCAAGATGAAGTGATGTGACTTTTTGAGACCTTGAAACACGCGGACTGTTATTTCCCATTTGTTTATTTTTAAAGCAAATGAAGTTTTCAATCTAGAAATATCTTATTGCTTCAGTTTTTTGGGGTTATTTATTTTTTGTTATGATTAATTTTATTTTTTATTAATTTTTTTAAAATAGAAAACCACTTTTCTGCAAGTTTGGTAGTTCTCGACATTTTCTATACAATTGTACAATTTACTAAACACGTTTAATAAATTTATCAGATTTTTATTTTCACTTGCATAGAGAAGTCAAAGATTTCCTGGCAATAGTGAAAAGTGCGTATGGAGGGTAAAACAGGTTGAGAATCTCTGTAATTGATAATTCTCATGTCAAACAAAACCATGTTTGAACAACTTAAATAGCAATTAGAGGAATGACACGTGAAAAAAAATGATCGCGCTTAAAATATCTCCCAATCTTTCAGCGTGAAATATTTCCTACATTTTATGACTTACCCGTGTTAAATCCATAAATATTACAGCTGACAGTTATTGATAATGTCACGATAATAAAGTTTAATGTTCGGAACCGACTTCTATAGTTTAGAAACGACTTTAGGATTACTATTTTATGAAACATTCATTTAGTTTTATGATATTCTTCGAGGGCATTTTGGTTCTTTTAACATTGACATTTTGATGTAATTTTATGATTGGTTTTCAAAAATCTTTTGAATTGTGTAGGATGTTTTTTTTTTTTTTTTTCAACTTGCGAATGAATGAATAAATAAGGAGTGTGGGAGGAAATAAATTTTTTCTCAGAAGAGTTGGACAAATATGATTCTTTCCCAATGTGACTGTCCTGAAAATTCAAAATTCAGGAATTTTGCATATTTACTTAAAGGTCCCCTTTTCGTAAATTGTTGATTCATGTGAAGTAAATGGTAGTGCATAAAGCTCTTTGTCGATCTGAGTTTAGTAACTTTGGGCCGACAAAGCGAAGTCCAACACAAAGCAAAAAATTTCTCTTTATTAAATTATAAAACAATATATATTTTTTGTTGTTCTTCTTTTTGTTGACAAACATTTATTTATATTTAATCATTTGTGAATGATATTTTTTTTAAAAATATATAATTGGCGAAAATGTGGTTTTTCTTTTTTATATAATTAGTAAACAATCTTACTTTTCTTTTAGCATCATTAACATAGCATATTATACCCCTTTTACAACATAAGATTATAAAGTGACTCTTAACATCTTTTGAAAATTATACGTCTTTCATAACATATGATAAATGTGTAACTTTTCATTTTACATAGGCAATTATTAATATCTATTCTATTGTTTAATATCACTAGCAAATAATTTTTTGATCGCTTAAAACAAAATGTATAAAAAAATAGACTTTTTTACTCATACTGAAAAAAAAATTCCTGTAAAATTATGGTAAAAAAGTATCAGCACTGAGGATATCAGTACTTATGACGTAAAATCCATTTTTACCGTAAAATTTTACGGAATTAAAAAATCTAATATACTGTAATTTTTACTGAATCACTGTAATTCAGTAAATATTATTTTAAAAATTACGGTATAAAACTTTACAGTGTAATGGATTTTGTGGTAAAAAGTACTGACATCCTGAATGCCGGTACTTTTTACAGTACTCTTTTAGAAATTTTTTGCAATGTATCATTACATTTCATTGACACGTAAAAAGAAACGTAGACTTGTGTTTCGTATCATTAACAAGTATTTATTATGTATCAAAAATCAAAGCATGTGGATTTTGATTCATATCATTGGCAAAAAATGTATATAGTTCTTAAAAAGTTTCTTTGATCGATTGTGAGTTTCTTTTGATGTTTGAAAAGGTTTAAAAAAAACTTTTAAACTATTGAAACATAACAAAATTGGATTTTCTCAAACTTTAGAACATATATGCAAAGGTTTAAATAAACTTTTTTGTGACAACAATGTATTAGACAGATATTGAAACATAACCAAATGGTACATTCTATAAATTTAGAACAAATTTTCTAAGGTTAAAATAAACTTTCTAACTACGGAAATATAACAAAAGGACACTTTCTATAAGTTTAGAACAAATTTGTGAAGGTTAAAATAAACTTTTTAACTATTGAAGCATTGCAAAATTGCATTTTCTATAAGTTTAGAACATAATTGCAAAGGTTAAAATAAATTTTTGTATCACAATAATATGTAAGACAGTTACTGAAACGTAAGAAAATGGTACTTTCTATAAGTTTAGAACAAATTTGAAAACGTTAAAATAAACTTTTAATCTACTAAAACAAAACAAAATGGCATTTTCTAAACGTTTAGAACATATTTTTCAGCTGTAAATAATAGTGCGTGATAGAAATAATTTTGGCAAAAGAAAAGAGGCTGGCAGTATGATATTGGCACGTTACCATACATGTGAATGAATAATTTGTACTCTGCTTCCTTTGCGATTTAACCCAAAAATACTCACAATTCCATGAGTTTACTGAAGCAAACCGTTTAATAACTGATTCTTTGTTTTCATTTTTTTCACCCTTGTCGAACAAGAAATATCCGTTCCACATCACAAACAAACCATACAACAATAAACAAAAGAGAATTCCTTCGACATTTTCGGTAATAATTTTTCTTGTTTTGAAATTGTTTACTTTTTACCCCGAGATCTGTTTAAAACACGAATATTTATAGCCTTAAAAGTTAAAAGTCTAGACTTCTAAGTATTCTTCTTTGTTTACATTACGTTTGATTTAGAGTCCATCTATTTGGAAGAGTTGTTTATTATTTACTTGTAAATAATGGAGGTAAACAGTAAACATTGCTGGGAGGACACGGTCGTTCGAAAAAGAATTCCGAGTTCAGGTTAATTTGAAATTACTAGTTTTAGTTCGAGAACTATGACTCAGAGAGCCGTGGAAAAATTTATTCAGATATCTAAGAAGAAGACGACTGTACTTCGCTTAACTTTTTTGTATTAAATAGATATAGATAACAAATGTTTTGTAATATCTTTTTGAAAATTGTTGATAAAAATTTAACCTTAATTTTAAACTAACAGAGGCAACAAAAATATTAATTTGCTTATATTTTTGTAATGTAAAACAACACGAGAATGCACCAATTAGTTTAAATACAGTACAAGGTAGAAAAATTTTCGATTTTGAACTATTAATTTTAAACATTGATCGTAAGTATATGCAGGTACAGATACATGTGCTTATGAGTAATATCTAATAATAGTTCAAATTATAGTTGAATTATCTGTAGTTTTAGTGTTCAATTAATACAGTTGAAATTTTCCAATAATAATTTGAATACTTTGAATTGAATATTGAATATTGTGAAAATAATTGGAAAAAGTATTAAACAAATTATCTCCTGGAAAATTTTTGTTTTATTTGAAAAAGTAGAAAAGTTAATAAAACCCTATCAAATTCAGCAATGCTGAGAAATATTCTTACAATTGTATTTTCCGATTTTTTTTTAAACCTGAGTAAATTAATGAATGAATAACATTCTTGTTGTTATAGTCGTATTTTTTTGTTATTAATCTTGTTATTGTAGAAAAAAACTACTTTTGAATCACCTTTGAAATAAATAAAAAATTTAACCGCAGTACACAAAGTAAAAAATGGAACATCGTAAAATTTTTTTATCCAGTGATTGTATGTTTGCAATCCTGCAGTCATGTTCTAGGAACTAATTTCAAATGTAGTAATTAATATGTGCATACTCTTATTTCTCTCTATATTTAAAAAAAATCATCGCTGTTTTGGGTGTTCAACTTTATGTTAAATTTTGTTTTGCTGCGCAGAAGCTATAAGACTTAGAAACTTGAAAACTTGAAAATATTCAATTGTGTACAAAAAAAAAAAAAAAAAAAAAAAAAAAAAAATGAATAGAGAGAACGATAAAATAAAAAAAAACTTTTGATATGTTAGTTCGAAAATTATTAACTGTTAGACTTGATGTAAAAAATACAATGCGGGCTTTTCTGCAATCTTTGTTTAATTTGATAATAACTACAGTAATAATAAATAGTTATTTCCATTTTTATAATATTTAATTACTTTTATGATATTTTACGTCTTGATTCGACAGTGATAACACATGTTCTAACATGAAATTAAATTACAGATATGTTTCCTAAATAAAAGAAATCTCTCTTCTTTTGAAAAATATCGATTTTTAATTTACAATCGATTTTTACATCTAATCGATTAAAATGCAAATTATCGATTTTTAGTCGAAAAATATTGATTTTGAATAAACATACGAAATTTTCTTACGATCGGATTCTTCACTGACAAAATATAGGTGCAAATCTCGAAAATTTAATCTTATAGTTTAGTTAGTTAGTCGAAAATTCGAACTTCTCAAAGTTAATTTAAGTTTTTTCAAAACTTCTTTGGGCTATATTTATGCATTGCAGATACATGCATTCTTAGATTTAGCATAAATGCTTCACTTTAACGTTGGTTGTCCATGAAATCTATGTCAGTAAGCGTTCATATAGTGAACCAATTACACAATTAACTGAATAAATATATTACTAAATTACTTAAAACCAACTAACTGAAATAAACTTAAAAATTAAATATTTGGAGAATGCCTTCAAGTCAAGTATTTTTTCTAACTTTTTTAAAACTTTTTTGTTGTTCGTTTAAACTGCAAGATTGCATATACTATTTTCGAATATATTTAGAAACTTTTACTATTAAATACAAAAAATAAATGTTAATTATGATAGATAATTTTATTAATGTAGCTGTAGGTCGGGATAGCCTGGTTGGTAGGGCATTGGGCCCATGTCCAAGAAGTTGTTAGTTCTGTCGGGCAACCAAGTCCTCCATATTCTTATATCAAATCATACCTCTGGGGGTACTGAATAGTAGATTGATAGTTCTCTGGTTCAATCAAAATTACGATGTGAGAATGAATGGATATATGAATGGGTCCGCCCTATAAACAGACTGTGACGTGTGTGTGGCTGAAGTCGTATTCTTGACCTTTAGATGGATTCACTGAAAAACAAGAGAAGCACCCTCTGCCTTAAATTCGCTTGTTTTCACCAAGCAGGCTTGATGGTATTGGAGCTTGGCATTAGAAATAATAGCAACAATTAATGTAGCTGCCTGCAGCGACAATTATACTTGCAGTGTAAGGGTAATCAGTAGCTTCAAAAAATCAAGGATTTTAGCAAATAATTCTTTTTATTGATATTAGTTTAAAGCTCGAAAAAACTGCTATTTTTCAAACTCAGCTAATTTTATTAAAGTGTTATGCAGCTTTTTGAGTGGGTTAATACTTCTTTTTTAAAAAATAAATTGAATGAATAACTTTTTTACTATTCTTACAGTTTCATATATTGGTTTTTTGTGTATTCATCTCTTTTATGAGGAAGTGATATGTGTGTCGTTCATAAAATCTTGACCACGCCCTCTACTGAAGGTTAGGACCCACTCGTTTCCGCTTTTTAATGAATGAACTAAACGTAATATCTTGTAAAAGGCATAAAAAATGAATAAATTATTTTCGATTCATGAAATAGAAATCAAGGGCTATGAAAATATTTGAAAATAAAACCCAAAGGTGTGGTATCCTTTTCTTTTTTTTCTTCAATTTTTAAAATTAGTTTTTATCGTAACTTATTTTATTATTTTTTTATCGAATTGGTTTAGTTTACAAAATTGTTTTTCGATTTTATAAGAGAAAAGCTTTTTAATTCTCCCCGGATTGGGGTGTACTACTATAGTAGTTAGAGCATTCTATTACAATCCCGGACGTCCTTGGTTCGAATCCTGTCCGTATCCAACGAACATCTCTCACACGCACTTCTCCTGATACACCACTTTTGAGACTAAGCATTTTGTTCAAAAATGAGCATATGCTAACACATTTTTCTGTGATTGTAGAACTAATACATTTTCCTTTTTTAACTTCTAATATAGAGATGGGCAAATTACGACCCTCTGGCCAACTGTGGCCCGTCGGAAGGTTTTATCCGGCCCGCGTATAGAATTTTAGCTTGCCGATCCGTGGCGAATATAAACGAGATGCATTACATCCATTATTTTATCTACTTTGTTTAAAGCTATTTTTGTTCTTTCTTTTTGAACAAAGTACTGATGACGTTTTTACTTTCTCTATTGGTGGAATTGATGGAAATAGTTAGCACAGACAGCTTCAATTGGTAAAATGTTGAAAGCAGAAGTTCTTTATGGAATAGCTGCAGATTAGCTCTAACAAGCGTTTGTCTTTCTCGAGGATCAGCCATATGGAATCAAACATAGGTGAATTGTGCTTCACATGTGGCAGACTGCGCATTTTAAGCTCCAACGAGCGGATTTTTCTGCCGGTGCGAGTTCTAACATTATTTATTGAGTATGGAAAAATTGCGCACTATTGTTGTTTTTAAACATGCCAAAGTTTGAGTTTTGCAAATCATTACCAAAAGCTAGCTTCCATAATTTAATATCTCATGCCCAGAAAATCAGTGCCATGTTTGCTTCATCTTATGTATGTGAACGAGTGCTTTCAACTATGAATGAACCTTAGAAAAAATCATTTCAGAAGTAGACTAACAGACAAGCATTTAGCCTCGTTCCTTAAAATAAGCACATCTCACTTCGAACCTCAATATAATTAGAAACGTTTAAAAATGAAATTGCAATTTCATTCATCTCATTACATATTTAAATAAAAACTTGTATATGGTTTTTTTATTTATTTTTTTATTTTAGGAATTTTTACTCGGCCCAAATTTTTTTCTCTCAATTTTTTGCCCTCGACCAAAAAAGTTTGCCCATCTCTGTTCTAATACATAATCGGAATCATACGAATTCTCTATAATTTATAAATTTATGAGAGTATACCTCTATGATAAAAATGGAAGTATAAAAACTATTGTACATTTGATGTAACTGTACAATTATTTGAAATTGTATTAATCAATTTGATAAATTAATGATTGCATCGCTAAAATAAAACCCCTTATCTGTGTTAGTTTCTTGAAAATGAAGTTCGTATATTTTGTTTTTTACAGTTAAGCAATTATTTAAACTCTTATTTGTTATAATTTATCCTATATTGTAAGAATGAAATGTTAATTTTACGATAGTTATAAATTCCTAGCTATTTCAAGGTTAAAATTATGCATCTCATTTTATTTATTTGTTATTTTTGTGGAACTCAATTTTCTAGCAAACCATGAATCCTTAGTATTATCTTTTCCTAAATTGCTTTGAATTCGAAGAAAAAACAAGGAAATACGTATGACCTTCACGCAAAGCCTTCAATTTGAACTCGGTACCCTGTTAAGAGTCAAATTTAACTATTCTCATTGTCGGTGACTATTCGCCGAATCATTAAGATTATCAGATAGCTTAAGAAACTCGACCCAGCCAATTAGCTTAACGATTATCATCTCATTAACCACAGTAATAAGTCAGTGTAAAAATCAATTGGGCGTCAGCTGAAATTGGGATGCAGAACCAATTAAGGAGTTCTCCTTTCGTTTTAGAATTGAGTAATAACAAGAATTTATTTTTCGGTATAAATATTAGTTTTCGGTTTTAACAGCCTCCTGATGGTACATTAAGAAGACTAAACACTTGGTGGCTGAGGCTGGATAGCATTTAATAATATTTTGTGCTATGTGCACATGTTAATATACTTTTTATACACTTCAGCGACATTATACAGTTGTATTATGGATTAAAAAAAATTATTTTAATCAAATTTAATTTTTTTTTTAATTTCACATGGGGCGTGAATACTTTTTAGACTTGTAGATGATATGAAGAGGGAAAAAAAGGTTACATGTGGAGTGGAAATATTCGATGATTCGTACAGTTTAAAAAACATCGTATTGATTTTCACTTAATTTCAAAAGTTACCAAGTTCGCCAACACATGGCGTTGTTAAAGGATAAAACAGATAAAACAATCTTGTCTGCTGCATGTCTGATTAAGCCAACTGAAATATTTGCAGGAATCCGTGAATATCTTTTCCTCAGGCTACTCCATGTTGTTTCTACAAATAGTGTTTATTTTTAAAACATTAATTGACAGTTTCTTGCAGATAGCAGAGCCATCTATTGACGAACTATGTAATTAATTTTAAAGCTTTTTTAAATAAAATATTTAATTTCCTAAGCAAAAGGGAGAAAATCAATCACATCTCCTTTTGTTTTTCTTTAATTGGTTTTCAAATTATTGGTAATTTTTTGAATATTGGTGTGCAATATTTATAAATAAAGTTTTTTTAATCCTATTAAAGGCGATCTCTAAATTGTATCATATTCCTTCAAAGTACTTTGGGAAAGTCACAGAAAATTCTTTTTTAGGTCACGAGAACAATTTTTTGCTTTTGTACTAATTTAATTTTTAAAAAAAATATGTCACCACATTGTCTGTGTTTAATATAAAGTAATAGGTTATTTTCAACAAAAAATTAAAAATTTTAATATCTGTCAGCCTTCCTTTTTTTGTTTCAATTTATTGTTTAGAAAATATTAAATATTCTACCGTAATATGCTTTATGAATTATTATATTTCTTAATGTTTATCATCTTCTGCGAGAACCTGCAATTTTAAGATTTCGCCTATGTGATCTGGAACATTTTTTTTACAGATTAAAACAATATTTTTCTTTTTAATTTTGTAAACATAAAAAGAATGTAACATTTTCAAAATTCTTTACTATAAAATTTGTTATCAATTTTAATTCTAAGATAAAGAAATATTCACTTGTTTTTATCTCAATAATTTCACATTAGATCAAATTCAGTGTTGTATTTTCAAGTTGAAGAAGCATTTACCATAAATATTGGTCTTTATTTTGCGTTCATAAAATATTAAAAAATTATTTTAATATAAGTTGTAAGAGTTATTATATTTCAGTACATATATCTACCTTTTACATTCCGTTGGCGGATAAATTACGCCTCTGTAATTCGAAACATTTTTCCAAATGTAAGGAATGTTTTATTTATTTATTTTTTTAATTTTGAGAAATGAAAACAGTATTACAATTGCAAAATTCTTGAATATTAGATCTTTTATCAATGATAATTCCTAGATATAAACATTACTGTTCCTTGATGATTCAGTATTGCATAAAATTAGTATCATATTTCAAATTTTAAAAAAAAATATTGATAACAATAAATTTCTTCTCATAACTTTTTATGCGGTTTGTTTGCGGAGGAAATCAAATATTTTTAAAAAAGCGAAAATTTTTCTGTACTTACAAACGTTATCTGAGGCGAAGATTACTTTTTATATATTACATACACATGATGTTTTTAGTGTAATTGATTGGAATTGTTCTTTTAATGAATATTAGAATTTATAAGCACTCATTAAGTACATTAAATTTTTTTTTTATTTTCTTTCCTTTTAGATTTTTATGATTCATGATACCAAAAATGATAAAGCAATTTTGTTAAGATTTTGGTTTATGTAAGAAATTTTGAATGCAAAGGGATTTTATACATGGAATAGAACAAAATAAACAATTTTTCGAAGGTAAGATTCTAATTTAATTATTATTTTTAATATCAGATTTCCAATTAATAATATACTATTTTATTAAATAGAATTTTATTAACAACTTATAAGGTAAGTTAATTTAACACTAAGGAAATTCTTTAAAATTTTTCAAACATTTTTGTTTTTAATAAATTTTATAATAAAATTTATTTTCGTTAAATTTAAACGTGATTATATCTTAATTAGCTTTGTTTATAACTATTTGAGTTGATTAAAAGGATTTTATAACAAAAAGACTGTTATTTACAGCATGAAATCTCTGAAATATTTAATAAAGATAACTTAAAATTAATAAAATACATATTAATTTGTCTTGAAATATAAAATTTTTTTATTTGTTAGTTCTCTGTAACAAACAACTATGAGAAGGTCTTGTAATTCTTTACTATATTTTTATTGTTTTTATCATTTAAAAAACAACAGAGTAATTCGTAACGAAAATTATCTTTCATGACAATTACCATTTCTTTCATATACTGTTTGTTTTTCACGTACTCAAACACCGAGTTTGAAGTGCAGCTGTTTTTGAGGAGTGCCACCTGGCGACGAATAATTAAGTTGATTAATGAGGCATCCTTAGAACTGATTCCAATGGCCTTGCTCCTTTTCATAATTTGCATATAACTATGGTACTTTTCTAAATTCATAACCTGATTGTTTCAGAAATTTTTTTTATATTATTTTACTATTATATAAGCTATAGTTTTCTAAAAAAAGTCTCGACTAAAAGAATTATTTTAGCATTTTTATTATTTTATTTATGCTTGTGGTTATAATAGTTCTATTATAATAGTGTAAGGTTCGCATAAGTTTAATTTTATTACAGCAGAGAAAAGTTTAACTTTTGTATAAAAAAAGGTGGCAACATGGAGATACGTAAATAGAACGCTTCGCATTAACATTTTTGTCACTGTTTATTATTGTTTATTAAATACTTTTAAAATATATTTTCGCTTCTTTATTATATTTTATATTAACTAAATTCCTTGTCTTTCAACTTTATCTTATAATAGTTCTATTTTAGACAGTATTGTTTATTTTGATTGAGATTTTCCTCATTATATCAAAAATATGCAAACTATTTCTAATATTTTTCCATTAAGTTTTCAACTGTTACCTAGATGGCCTTAATGTTTTATTTATTTGTTTCTGATTTTGCGTAACTACACAAGGAAAATGTTAAAGATGTTAAAGAATTCGGTTTACAAACGAAAGGTTTTGAAAATCGAATTCTTGCTTCACATTCTTCACAAACAGATGGAAAACATTTATTAAAAAATTTTATGTTATACAATTATGATTTAACGAAATTATCCTTAAAAATAATTTGGCATTTTTATTAAAAAAATATTCGTTAAATAAAAAATTCTGATTAATGATAACGAGAATGGTTCTTAATATTGAAAATAACGAATTTTTTTGAGAATCTCTATTTATTTTTATTGATTTATCGTTCGAAATATGAACAAAGCATCATTGTTTGAAGAAAAATCTTATTTCAAGATTAATATTGTTGCCAATTACAGTCTATAAACAAAATTAAACGAAATAGAGCCTTCTTTTTTGCTTATTATTTTTGGTCAAAATAAAGCATAAAATTTAGACACAGTTTTTGGATTAAATTTATTGAATCTTTGGTTTAAAATAGAGCTTTCTTTTTCTAACTATTCTTATTTGTAAAAATAAGGCTTATCATTAAAACAATGTTTTGGATCGAATTTAATAGTTTACAAATTAATTTGCACAAAATCGAGCCTTCTTTTTCTGTTAATTATTTCTTACTTTCTTCATATCACCAGGGTGCTATGTTTGATCAAACTAGTTTAAATATTTACTCAAAATAGAGCTTTCTTTTTCGTCCATTATTTCTGATCAAAATAAAACATAACATATAGACGCAGTTTTTGGATCAAATTTATCGGATCGTTTGAGAGTACTTTTTCACCATATTATTTTTGACCAAAGCTAGACATAACATTAGGGCACTGTTTTGGATTAAAATACTGTTGCAAATAGTTTTTTACCAATGATTTTTAAAATTTTCAAAATGTGGAAGCTTATTAAGAAAATATTTTAAATAGTTATGAATTTAAAGTTTTCATATTTTTTATTGTCATAAGTCAGAATTTGAATTCTTAACTGTGCAATATCGTTTAAATTGCCGGATATAGTAAAATTCTTTTTATTCTTCTGCATTAAACAATATTGGACGGAAATAAACTGAAACCCATTTTTATCCGTTATTATGAAGAAAACTTCTGATTTTCTTTTCTTTTATACTTCTACGAGTTTTGATAATATTTTTTCATTGCTATCGACAAGACTTCCTCACTTTCGTACTCTTCATTTTTCTAGCACAGTAGGTGTTACTTGTTTTCACTGAAGTGATCAGTCTAGGGTTGAAAAGTGAAAGGAACCCTTTTTTTTTTTTTTTTTTTACAAAATAAATTGAGTCACAGGCTCAAGACGAAATTTTAAAAATAACTCCTTAGCGTTCTCGTAACTCATGACGTCAGAGAGCTATTCCTCTGTTTCTGTGCCAGTTCTTCCACCGTTTCTACTTTCTAGCGCGTTAAAATATTTTCCTGAAGATAATTCTGAATATTCTTTTTTATAAACCATTCTATTGTGGGTTCTGTTAAAGTTTAATAGTGTGTGTGTGCTTCATTTGGGATACGTTTATCAACTATAGAATGTAGCCTATGGAACATCATTCTATGCAGAATTTTGTTTTTAAAAATGGCAGCACGTCACCGTAATGAAGCAACAATTTACCTGCGACCCGTGGAGGAAAAGGTAATACTTGATTTTGAACTGCAATTCTTTTAAAAAACTATTATTCTAATTTCATTTTATGTCTTTTAAAAACACGCATAGATGTTTTAGAAATTTTTTTTTAGAAATTCCACATATTGTGTGTGTCGCTTTAATCATAAGATTTGAGAAGTATACTAAATGCTTTTCACTATACTAAATGTCACTATTCTAAATGCATACTAAATGTTTTTCTTTTTTCCTTCAGTTTTATTGGAAACATTTTAGTCTCGACTGTCTTTCAATTTTTCATTCATTTTTGGAGTATTTTTTTTAATTTATATTTAGTTAATTTATATTTAGTTTTATACTAAAGCATAGATTCTATAGTATAGGGCAGGGGTGGCGAACCTTTATACGCCAACGTGCCCTTTTTTCTAAAAAAATGTTTAATGAGGTCATAGACGTGCCTTCAAATAATTTTGTCTTCGTGATTATTGGAAACATAATATTACTAAATACTATCAACTCAAAACTCTTTATTTACATTGAAAAAAAAAAATTTCGCAGTTATACGTGTAATTCAACTTTAAGTAACATCAGTGTGACTTCTGTTGTTGCCGATTAGATGACAAATAACTTATATTAGATTGTAAGATGATAGTTGAAGCAAACCTGTTAATTTTTTTTTGCCAGTTATTTATTGTTTGCTTGTTTTTTATCGTTATTAATTGTTTTTTAGCATTACTTGTTAATTTTTTTATTAATAATTGTTTATTATTTTGTTTGTTTTTTGTGAATTTTAATTTAATTGTTACATATGCTTCATAGTGTAGAAACATTTGTGTAATAACAATTCATAGTGCAATAATAATTGCGATCGGTGGCGTGCCCAAAATATTGTGTCGCGTGCCATAAATTGCACGCGTGCCTTTGGTTCGCCATCCCTGGTATTCCGCTACCTCCTAATTGTGAAAAGAGTTATAACGTATTCATAAGCGATTGAAAAAAAAAAAAAAACATTAGGGTTTTTAAGGGATCTGCGATTTCTTAGTCAAGATTATTTTTACTAATGTCTTAAACTTATAACTAAATGAATTACTAAATATTGAACTTGCCTTTTTGCTTTATTCATATAAACAAAAACTATTAAATGTTTTTGATGGTTTGAGAAAAGAAAGTAAATCAATAATTCCCTCCCCCCTTTGATTTGATAAATAATTCTTCCAAAGATTTTATTGTAATAGTTTTTGTTTACTATTTTTCATTAATTTTTACTGTTTTTCTTTTTTAATGTTTTAAGTAACTGCCTTACTACAGAATAGATACTATTCCTCCGGTTTGCAACAAAATTTTTAAGCTACCATTATAACAAGTTCATAGGCGATGAGGAAGGGCGTTAGTGCTTTCTAGGTATTTGAATCAGTACTTGTAGCTCTTAATTTACGTTGCACTAGAGCTAAGCAATGAGCTATTGGCGACGGTCTGGGAAACATCCCTGAAGATAATCCGAAGACACGCCAACACAATTTTCGATTCTCTGCAGAGGGGATGCACTTTGGTAGCCAGACGACCTGCACGTGAAGTCGAACACTTTATGGAAGAGCAATTTAACGAGGACCGATACCGCACAACCTTGGTCTCTACGCAGACTGATCGAAGTGGTCATCTACCCGCACACTGACTCCAGGCAGTGATGCTCGTCTTCGGTGTTTCACTGGGAACAGTGTCTTTGCGATCAGGCCACTGCGGAATCAATTTCTGACCCCACCTGAATCAACTTAATTGGGTACTTGCACTTCAAGAAGAAGATCATGTGTATACCCACACACGTGACCTATAACGAGACAGCTGGTCGTTTGTAAACAAAATGGTGTGTTAAAGCTGAACTAAGTTTCTCCTCATAAGTTAAAATGTTATTTGAATTCAAGTTCATATACAGTGCCGTATCACACATCGAATCAGTTAAAATATACGGCTACGTCTTTTAATTACTTAACTTAGATTTATTTTTTGCTTACGTATATTATTGTAATCATGATATATTTATTATTTTCTGTACCTGGCAACTTCGATGCATAATTACTTTCTTTTTGTTCTACATGGCTTTATGCCTGTCTTTGTGTTAAGTTAGAAATATAAAATGAAAGAATTGAAATCTTTGTGGAATAATCTTTGTGAAAGAATTCAGATTATGTCCCTTAAGAGAATTGATACTTAGCTGACTCTAAATCAGGGGTTACCAACTGGCGGTCCGGGGGCCGCATCTGGCCCGAGAACTAAAATATCCTAATTCTTTGAAATACTTTTCTTTCGTCAAAAAAAAACCTAATTTCTTCGATTCTATAAAATTTAACATAGTAACGGGGCAAAAAAGAATTTCTTTCTCAGGTTTTGCACCCAAGAAAATATTTATTCAAATGCAAAAATAATCGTGTATGTTCCTCTTTTTTTATTTCTTTCTTTCTTTTTTTTTTTTTTTTTTTTTTTTTTTTTTTTTTTTTGTATTTTGTGAATATAATTTAGCATGTGCGTATCAGAAATTTTCTCGAAGAAATTCTCTGATTTAACTTTTTGAAACCACTCATTTTGGGCGAAAATATTTACACACACATTTGGTAAATTTTAAATGTAAATATCTATTCTCTGGTGGTTGCAACAGACAAACCTCAATTTTCTCATTGAACACTTTGTGTGCTACTATGTAAGTTTTAATACCAACCTTTTTGAAATTTTGTATCTTAACAATTAGATATCTGTTGCACATTAATTGTTTAATATATAGGTGCACATTAAAGTTATTGTAGCCCAAAGTTTTATTATTTATTCAATATTTTTAAAAATATTATTAATAACAATTAAATACTTTAAAAATCTACTTCTTATTTTAATTTGTAATTCAATACTTTTGTTTTGTACAACTTGGTCAAAATCTGACAGTAATATTTAATGTTCCTTGAAACATAAAAGAGTCCTATATAAAATTTTGATAAAGTTGCGGCCCGCCATTTGATTTGTGTTTTTAATTGGGGCCCCCGGCCTCATGTAAGTTGGAAACCCCTGCTCTAAATAGTATGGAAAGAGCAGTTGCTAACATAAGCAAATACTACGTTTCAATAACCAATCAGGATCGAGATACTTACACTACGTCACTTTCAGGTGTCCCATTAAGAAATAACTATAAGGCACTTAGAAATTAATAAATTTCATGGTTTTATATGGAAAACATTTTAAAAACTACATCATAAAACCACAAAGTTCTCATAAGTTTATCTTTAAAAGACATAAGGACTGCTAACTCAAATATTTGATTTTTGAAATTATTTTGGAGAAACAAGGCAATCATGTTCGCCATAATATACAGCTAATGTAAATATGTATATTTTGAGGCTAAATAACATATCTGCATTACTTGAGGTATGTCCAACGACTTTTTTTTAAAAATGATTTTTTACAAAATATTGCGAAACTTTTTATGAAAATATTGATTTTTAGCAACAGTGGTCAAAATGAGTTAAAGCAGTTCAGAAAGAAACAAAATGTTTGTTAATTAATTCAACAGTGAAAACAACTAATTAAGTTGCTCATTTTTCCGTGTAAAAAATTTTTAATTAATGAAAGATTTTAATTTTAAAATAATATTTGATTCATATTATTACGAATTGCATGAAAAAATAACGTGGCTTGTTTCGGAGACTTAAGCATTTCTCATTTTTATATAAGAAATGTTTTCTTCTTAAAATTCAAAACGCTGTATGTCCCGCTAATTAAGTCATAATAATTATAATGAAGAATCCTTTTAATAAACATCATTAAACATCTCAGAACACACAAGATGGCTTCTTCAAGATGCCTCAAGCATCAACCAGCTGCGTAAGTCAATATTTACTCTTACAACGTGATTTGAATTTTTATGAAGCTTTAATTTGCCTGCTATTTCGATTCAAAACACTTTTGGTTTTTTGCGTAATTAATTTAAATTTTTCTCAAGGTTTTGAAAATGGGGATATAACAAGAACAGAATCCTGTAATTTGAAGAATAACATTCTTTTTCACTGAATTCTTTTTTGACATTTTGACAGAATAAGAATGCAACTGTTTTCGACAAAATGTATAATTGCTGGAATCAAACTGTCATTTTTTTCCGTATGACTTTTTGTATTTACCGTATTATTGCACTTATAATAACAGAGAGAAGTATGCATTTTCTTTGTTTCCGAATTCAGAACTTCCTTTTATTCCTTATTATGGGAGAAGAAATCAAAAGATTTAAAATACAAAAATAGACACTATTTAATACTTTAAAATGTTATTCAATCAAAGCAGTGAATTTTATTTAATTTTAAAACCGTCGTTGAACAGCCGATCCAAATTTAAGTTTACGACTTCCAATGTTCAATGCCGTATCCTTGTAATTTTGAACCCAATCCAGAAAAACCAAGGAAATCCTGGATCAGGGCCCCCAGAAGTATTGATGTGTTATGGGAACTTGGATGACTTTGCTTCCCTGACAGATTTCAACGTGCACCAGTCACCATTTAATACACGGTCGGCTGGATTCGAACTCCCATTCTTTCGAATGCGAGTCTTCAGCCCTACTAACCAGGCTATCCCGATCCCAGGCCTAAAGAGAATAGAAGGGCAGGTTCACTCCTTTGAAGAAACTCTCGCCGCGCCAATTCTCCTATTTTCTCTAGTGACGTAACTTTGGCGCAAAGCTCGCACTTTTACTTCAAGAACAGAGCGTTCGGCCTTACTAGCTCTAACTAATATTGGAGCATTTCTTTTTGTGACATATTCTAAGACATTTGTTATTTTCTATAATGACTTTCCTCAGTTTTTGCAGTGAATTTACTAAAATTTAAAACTATTAACGAAATACCAGTTTGCGCGATTGCAACTTACAGAAATTCTGATAGAAAAATAAAAGAAAAAAATATAATTTTTCGCGTGTTCCCTAAAGTAAATGAACAACTATGTAAAGAATGGATTCCGAAATGACACAGTTAATATTAAACAGCAATACGTTTTTTCTATCGTTAAGAACTTTATAAAAATTCGTCTATTCTTCGTCTAAAGCCCTTCTATTCTCTTTAGCTCTGTCCCGATCCTAAGTTAGTGAATTAAATGACAAGTATGAGTTAAATATAATGTCAAGTAATTTTTGAGGTTTCTGTGGACAAGGATTATTGTTCATTCCGCCTAACGCTCGGAAGTCGTGGTAGTCGAGGGTTCGAATCCCACTGTGACCCTGAACGTATCTTTGTTCTTCCCTTTACTATTTTGTGTTATCTGTTCTTCTGCATGAAAAGCATATACGGCATTTTTTGTATTGAATATATAAGCCTGAATATGTTTGAGTAAAAGTAAAAAAACAAATAAGACAACTTTAATTCAGATAGGAACAAAAAATAATATTTTCGTCAATAATTTATCATCTCTATTTAAGGAGAGGATAACGTAGATTTGTGTTTTTAACTTATTTTCAAAATCTCTTTGACCTACAAGAATAAATAGTGTAATAATTTCAAAAATAGAATGTTGGTAAAGTCATTGAATATGTATTTCAGAAATTCTTATTAGAAATTAATCTCTTTAAAAAATATATTGTGTATTATAGCGGTTATAAATCATTACTTGATTAAGAAAGGGAGAAAAACATTAGTGAAATCCGGCAAAATTACAGTGGGTAATAATTTTATTTTTCTGTTGCATGACCTTTTTAAAATATTTTAAGATTTTTTTAAAATTCACTCGGGAGAATACTAAGTGTCCCCACTTCTTCACTACATTAGGCGTGGTAAGAAGAAGCCGACAATACATTTCAGTTTATGATGCGATGGTTTAAAGTTGAATACCTATATGTTGTTTAAAGTGTTATTTTCAAGTAGTATGATCTCCAAGTTTCATAAAGCAATTTCATAAAGCAAAGCACTTTCAGTAATGATTAGACAGATTTCGATAGCATTTTCGTTTCTTCTTCGTTTAGAGAATTATTTACGAGCCCTGATATATATTTTATTTCAATTTCATTTTGACAGCTAATCTAAATATGTATATTAATGGCGGTGACTACGGAACACCCTACATCAGTACCGTCTTTACGCATGGGCACACCCGGGCAGTGACCGGGGGCTCCAGGCACTCAGGGGGCCCTTGAGAATCTTAATTTTTATAAATTGTGTTAAAAAAAACTAAGACTAAACAAAATTACCTTATATATTTTTTAAAATAAATATATTATATTGTATAAAGTGTGTATTTTGTTTTTCTTGCTACAAATAGTGATTGATTATCTTGCAAACGACAATAATTTGAATAGTTTACCACCAGATAAAATTTAAAAGGCAACCGAAATCTATTTTTCTACGTAATTTTTATGTGAATTCAGTTATTTTGGGTCTACTAAAAACAAATTAAATACATTTAAATCAAAATGTATTTAAATTTGTTCAAATTATTGCATATGTAAATAATGCTTTATTTTATGTATGTGAGGTTTTCTAGTTCGATTTTAAGCAGTATGACATGTTATAAGGGCCCAAAACTTCTTTGCCCGGGGGCCCTGCATGCTATTAAGACGGCCCTGCCCTACATAAAAAAAAAAACTCTATAACTGAGAGCATTTCATAATCATTTGATCACACATTCGCACGTGTCAACAATAAAGTCTTTTTCATTTAATTTAGAAAATCGTTTGCTTTTTTTTAAATACTATTTTTCTATTAACTACAAAATAATTATATCCATATAAATTTTTTAAATAATATAAATGAATTACAAATAAGTTTATTTTTTAAATAACTATAATAATATAAATTTTTTAAATCTCAATTTATTAATTGCATGCATTTCCAAAAATGTGCATTTTTTAAATCTGTAAATTATAAAATTTCGTGAATTTTTTACTTTAATAAATTTTTAATTTTTTTTCAATTTAATAACATTAAATTATTTTTTTAGTGAATGCACGAAAAATGGCTAGGTATTATTTTGAGTATGGACCTCTTTTCAATGGTAATATTTCAATGCTTTTTTTAAAATAACGCTTGGAATTTTGAAAAAAAGAATATTTATAATGATCTGGATTTCTTTGATTTTGAAAATCAAAGTTGCCATTTTTTAGAACTGAACGTCTTTTAAATAATACCCTCGTCATGGGATTTTTGCTTCTTCATATTTTGTCTATAGGTAAAGTAAATGATAATTCTCTTTTTAATACTGTGCATAAAAAAGCCGAGTATTCGGAGCGTCAGGTCGTCACTACGCCAAGAAAATCGCAGGTAGTGCTCAATGTTTGAAGTAAAAGGTACATAAAACTGTAAAAAGCAAAGCTATTAGCGCACTTAAGAAAAATCATACCGGCTAAGTATTAGATCTGGCTCCTTAAAATCTAGCTTCTAAAAAGTTCGTATTTTTGTAGTCTCTTGTATCTAAAGATATAATCATTTTAATAAAGGTAAAAACAAAGCATTTACAATTATAGATTTTTTTTAAAGATTCTTAATCTATACTTTTAAAAATGTTATATGTGGTTAATGGCATACTTCTACATTAAAAGACGTTTACATTTTTTTAAGCAAAAATCTATTATTCTTTAAAAGGTTTTATTAAAAGAATGCAAATGAAATTGGTAGACTTATAATTGTTTGTTGCGGTCTTATTCAACAATTTCTTAATGACATTTCTTAAGATTAAAAAAAACCGTGTGTATTGTCAAGGTTACGAAAAATCGGGTGCAGAGATTGTTTTGTTAATGACCCTTTTTTGAGACCGCCATGGGTTGACGTGATAAAAATAACTTTGAATGCTCTCCTAATCTTGGTAACTTTTGTTTGTACTTAAAAGTGATCAAATCATCTGAAACTAAAGTGGTATTAAAATAACTTCTTCCATCAATGCCAAATTGTCAACAGTTGTGCTCTCTCTCTCTCTCCCTCTCTCTCTCTCTATTTTCAACTATGATTTTTTTTTCATTTATATTTTCTGTAAATGAATGTCGTTGTTAAGAGGTATCTAAACCACATTTTTGGGTTCACGGTGCAAGACAGTACAGTAATGTACTGTAGAATAGTACAGCAATTATAATTTCAATCACTCATACGGAAAAAAATGTAATAAATTTTTTATGCGGGCAGCGTCATGCAAGAAACTTCTTTGACGAATATTAGGATTTAGAATTTAAAAAAAAATTTGCTATTTTCCTTGCGTAACGGAATTATACATTTAATTGAAAAATTTGTATTAAGAAAAATGTCTTTAAATAAATTGAAACTGATAAAATTAAAATAATTTAAGCAAACACACATATTATTTCGTTTTTCTTCCGAAACGAAATAATGCATTTAATTTGAAACATTTATCCTTCAAAAGTATTGTATTAAATACAAAAATTTCTTTAAATTATCACAAGTTAAAATAAAGGGCACATTTAATTTAAATTGCCATTAATTATAAATAGTTAAAATAGTGTTTCTAAATAGTTAAAATAGTGTCAGTTTAAACTATTCTTATTTCATGTAAGAATTAAATTAACTTACCTACACTTAATGTTGTTTCTCTTGCATAATCGAAGGAAGCATTTAATATAATCATTTGTATTGCTTTTAGTTCATAATTGTCTTTAAAAAGTTTAAACTGATGGTACTAAAATAATTGAAATAGTAACAAATGTTATCTTGTTTTCGTTATCGAAACGGAATGATGCATTTAATTTTAAAACTTTATCTTTCATAAATATTGTTTGAAGTTCAAAAATTTTTAAAAAAAATTTTTAGAAATATACGTTGTTGTTTTAATGCGTATTGGAAAGAAGCATTTAATATAAATGTTTGTATTATTTTTAGTTTAAAAGTTAAAAAGCTAAAATAATTGACATCGAAACGCAATCTCGTTGTCCTTCCGAAACGGAATTATGAATTTAATTTAAAAACTTAACTTTAAAATTATATATTCTTTAAAGTTCAAAATTGTTTTGAGATATAGTACAAATTTATGTTGTTAAAATAATTTTAATAGAACCACATATTATATTGTTTCTTTTGCGAAAGAATGAAACATTTGGTTTCAAATTTTGCTTTGTTTTTAGCTCAAAACAGAATTTAAATATATAATTTTAAATTTATTAAATTAAACTAATTCAAACCGAAACACGGATTATCTTGTTTTTCACCCGAAATATAATGCATTTAATTTAAAAAAATTATGTTTCAAAATTTTTATTGTTTCAAATCCCAAACAATCTTAAGGTTTAAAAATTCAAATTTATAGAATCAAAATATTCAAATGAAACTAAGAATTACACTAATCCTCCTCCATAATTGAGTTATGCATTTAATTTCAAAATTTATCTTTCAAAAATGCATGGAATGTTTTGTTCTTACCAAAGTTGCAAGATAATTAATAAACCGAAGATGAATTGTTCTTAAATATAAAACAGATTTAGTGTAGTACATATTAGCAAATAACTTTTTTTCGTAATTGCTTATTTTTGATAAATTATTTGTTATTATTTTTTAAGATTTTAAATATACGTTGAATTTTCGAACAGAAACAAAATGTAATTTCATATTTTATATATGTAAATTTAAACAAACTCAATTTCACTTATAGAATGTCTACGATTGATCTTCTCTTATTCATGTAAATTATAATTAATTGAGATAAACTGCCATATGATATTTTAGTAGTTCTAATTACAAGTATTTTAAATGAAAATGTCGATATTATTGCTGGTTTAGTTTTTCGTATTCGTTTGGTATTTTTTTATCCACACTTCGTGCTTTTTAATGAAGAAGAGCTTGTGATGTAAGCGTTTCATCCTTTTCTCCAGATGGTTATCGTTCGATCTGTAATTTAGTGTCGTCTGCGGTTTTAGGAGGATAGAAATACAAAGAAAAAAAACTTCTATTAATGAAAGAATTATTTCCACGAATTCGCTTAAGTTTGGGAAGGGTGTTTTCGTTGCTATTTTATATAAAGATGGGAAAATGCTTCATTCGAAGATTTCAACTTTAACTCACAGAAATATTCTAAGAAATCAGCCTGGCACCTGCCACGTCCTTGGAAAATTCGATTTGTATATTCTGAGAAAGAAAATATGAAAAATCGTTTAAAAGGCAGGTATATGGCTGGTTTTCATAAACACCTATGCACATTTTCACAAGACTTTCTCTGAAAGGTTATTTGCTTATCGCTTAAAATAATAAACTACATTGTCCAAATGGTAAGTCAATTCATAGTGTATTGATAATATTTCTGTAAAATTGTATTGATTTGACGAAATATTCTTTTGTAAACTTAGTTTAAATTATTAAATATCCAAAAGTTTCCAAATATTGCATTATTGCAATTTAGTAAAACTTTGTTTAAATCATATCGCATTAATAAAATTGCGTTTAAATCATCTTTCACGTAATGAAATCATAGTTGAAACATGTTCACCCAATAAATCAGATTTCTATCTTGTCTTTTTATGAAATCTTGTTTTAGCCTTGCTCACTTTATGAAATCGTGTTTTAATTATATTTTAATATTAATGTACTGAACACATTTTTTCTTTAAATGATGATGATTTTAATTTAATGAAATTGTGTTTCCATGTTCACTTAATGAAATCTTTATTATATTTTTTACTTAATAAAATCGCGTTTATATCCTGTTCGTTTATGAAATTGGTTTTAAGTCTTATTTACTTTATAAAATCACACTTAACCATTCTTTAATGCAAAACGCAATGTTATTAAATTTGACTCATAACGCAATTTCAATGAACGTTTAATGCAAAGCACAATTTCATTAATTCAAAACACTTCATTCAGAATTTCATTAAGTAATCATGCTTTTAAATCATGTTTGCACTATGAAATCAGTTTAAACTGATTTCATAGTGCAAACTCATAGTTTAAACTGATTTCATAGTGCATAGATTCATTAGTACTCATAAATTTATGGAGTCTTATTTAAGTCATGTTATATTGATAGAATCGGGTTTAAATCATAAAAATCTGTAGGATAAACGCAATTAAAAGCGTTTACAAATCCTTTAGATTTTTCCTTTATAACAAAACGATTTATCAAGTAACTAAAATATATTAATTTTTTTTACGCTCTTCGTCACTTATTACAATATAAATTAATTTAAGTAAAAGCATTGAACATCTTACCATGATAATAAAACATATTAAATTGATGGAAAAGAAATTAGTTTGACGAAGACAAATTTTTTACTTTAAAGCTATAAAATCATAATATTACTTTAGGTGTGTATAATAAATTATGAACATGATTTTTTAAGTCTTGCTTGCATTCTTCTTTTTTTTTTTAGCATTGTAAAATTTTTTAATCTATTAATAATTGTTTACTATTAATTATGCATTAGTAATGTACGTGCAGTTTTTTGTAATTTAGAACAACAGAAAGCAATTATATAGATCTTTTAAGTTTAATAATTTTAATATTGTGAATTATTATTTAGTAGTACCGTCACGTGTTTCGATTTTTTTTTCTTCTTCTGAATTTCATCCTGTTGTCTTTCATACACACTAATGTTCATTTTCCCCTTTTTCTTTTCACGTGTGATCAACCAACAGGGGGAAATCACACAAGTTTAAATGCCGTGAGAGGACCGACGGAAAAAATAGAGAGGGAAAAAAAACGTTCCTCACTGCATGAGAAAATATTATACATGTTTTGCTCTATATCAGAAGCGTGACCAACTGTCAAAAAATAAAAAGGTAAAAAAAGGAAGAAAAGAAACAATACTAATTACTACATAGTTATCGTTTGTATAGTTTCACTGAGTTGGCTATTTCATTACCTGGCTTGACCATAAGTCAGTTTAAATCGCCTTCTTCTCCTTCATTGTTTTGGCAGTCCGGTATGGGCCATAGCCTTTTCAAGAAGTTTCTTTTCCAGGCTAGTTTGTTACTTTCTGATAGGAAAAAAACGTTCCTCCCTGCATTAAAGAATATTAAACACGCTTCGCTTTATATTAGAAGCGTGACCATCAGAAAATAAACAGATAAAAATATAAGAAAAAATGCAAGTAAATAAATAATTATCATCTTCAATTTTATTGATATAGCTGTTTGATAACCTGACTTGCCCATAAGTCAGATTGGGTAGTCTTCTTCTCCTTCATTGTCTCGGGAGCCCGGAGTGCTAATTTACAGTCCAGCAGCCTTGAGTCATGGTGGCTCAAGTGATAGAGTGCTTGCCTCTCAATGTGGTGACCCGGGTTTGAATCCCGGTGATCGCTAGAATTCAAATTCTGACCACAGTGCTGACGTAAAAATATCCTCAATGGTGGATGGATCATATGTTAAAGCCCCTTTGTCGTTAGGCAAACAGTGGAAGGTTTTCGTAGTTTTCTTCTCCATGTAACGCGAATGCGGGTAGTTCAGTCAAAAAGTCCTCGATGAAGGCAAATTTCTCCCATTACTTGGACCAAGAGTTCCCTTGTCTTCTGGATTGGGTTCAAAATCACAAGGCTATGGAGTTGAACATTGGTAGTCGTAAATCCGAAATTTGGTTGGCTGTTCAACGACTGCAATAAAATAAAAAAATAAAAAATCAGCAGCCTTTAACGACTTGTTTTTATTTTTGGAGATATTTCTCTAGGGGTTGTAGTTAGTCTCAATTATAATGAAGGCTTTTATTTCTTTTAAAATTTGTGTTACTTTGACTAAAAAGAGTCAGGAATTAAGTTACTTTTTATTTCAGAAAATGCCTAAGAGGCGAGGGTGACGTTAAACGCCGATGCATTGGAAAGTCGTGGTGGGATGGGCGCCTTCTCAGGAAGTTTTTTTTCTTTTTCTTTTTTTTTTTCCTCTCAGGTTTGCATTTTACTTCAAAGTGCTCTCTAATTTTTTCTCAGCAGTACCAGTAGATCTTCTTCTAATCCACCTTACTATCTTACATTTGGTTTTTCCTTCACTTCGATTGCCCGTTAATCTAATATTATTATTTTAGGTTTTTTTTTTTTTTATTTTTTTTTTATTTTTTAAAGCGAAACGATTATTATGAATACTGGTGACGTTGTCTGCTCATTTCATTGTTTGTTGTTTAATGAAATTAAGAATATATGGCTCTTTATTATGAGTGTTTTATAGTTCCAAATTGTATCTTTTGTTTAAATATCTCACAATCAAATTTTCAACTTAGAGAAAAAGTTGTTAAAATGGAAACCCTCTTTTTTTGTACTTAAAGCTAATTTCATTCGAAAAAAGTCAAACTTTTTAACCTTTAATAGCTATGATAAGTTAGCTAATTGTGAGAAAGTAAAGTAATGATTAATATTATTCATATTACTATGTAGAAAATTTAAAATTTTTTAATGCAACAAGAAATGAAAATTTTCCCGAACATTTATCAACAAACAAACAAAAAAAAATATTTAAGCAGATTAATAATTTTGTTTTTCAGGGCATGGTGCAAAATTGCTTTAGTTTCGGTCAAGCAAAAATAGAAAAAGGTTAATTATTAATAGAAAGTTTGATATATTTTGCAATTAATAAAAAATATTTAAAAAAGAATAATAAAAATAAATTATATGAAATTTGGATAGAAAAAAAACTTTGAGGATGGTAAAGTCAACAGTGGCAACTTTACGTTAAGTTCGCTTTACATTATGACATGACATTTCGCTGACTACTTTAGGTTTTCTGTTTCAAATCTCTTTTGTTTTTCTTATTCACGCCTAGCGAGTTGGGAAAATGGGAGCTTGTTTTTGAGCGCTTGTAGTGTGTTGACTTTTACCTCCATCATAATTTTTTTTATCGATTTTTATTTTATCAATTATAGCTTTGAATATCTATTATAAATTTGAGACAAACGTAAATAAGGTTTTAGAAAATTAGAAGATCTTTGAAATTGTGCCATTGTCATATGTTTAATAACTTGCTTGCCGGTTTATCATTTCGAATATCGTACACTGTTTGACATTTCTAACCAGAATTTTATAGCACCAACTGGACCCACTTAATGAAGCTACTTGGCTGCTTGCAAATGGGTACATGTTATAGCCGAGACGGCTAGTCAGTCAACCTCGTGATCGACAGAATGAGGATTCGAGTTCCAGCGTTGGCACCGAAATATTTCCTCCGTTATCCATTCCTTTCCAAGTGTCCTGCCTTTCCCAATTTTTGATCCTGGGCTATTAGAATACGATACTCTTGTTCATACATAGATGGCAGCACCATAAAGCTGTTAAACTATCTGCAATAAAAAAAAAATTTACGGTTTCAAAACCATGATACTCGTAAATGGTTATTAACCCATATAGTTTTGTATTAATGGTTTCTTAACCTTACTAGTTGTAAACGGTTTCAAAACCGTAAAGGCAAAAAATTTTCTTTACCGTAAACTTTACGGTTAATTGGATGGACATACTGACTGCTGCCAGTTATTTTACCATAATTTTAGAAAGAAAATTCCAGCAGTGTAAATTTCCTAATTCCATCCTTGAAAACGTTAGAATTTTGTTTTTCGTCTCTTAATTTGAACTTGGAGTGTTTATCTTCATTATTCCAGAGTTGCAGCCAGTCTTGACACTTAACCTTTGTAACAAAAAAGCATCTTAACGATGATGACGGAATAAAAATAAATAACGCTTCACAAAAAAAGAAAACCTGAATAATCAGGTTCTTCAATCAGTCAGCTCAAGAAGGATACTTTTTAACGATGCTGCTCGAAGAGGGGACGACAAAAAATCACCAATAAAAACATCAAACGATCTTAAACATGTACTATCATTTTTGAGTGTGCAAAATAAAATTTGCGTAGGATGTGTCAACTCCCCTCATCTTTAGTAGCTGACGCCTCTGCAATTTCTTTAGCCCAAACTCATTCGAACTACATCGTCAGAATGTTCTGAAATAAAATGTTCCTTTATTTAAATCAACGAAAACGAATATTCCAGTTGAAAATGTAAAACTTATTTATTGAACTCTGAAAGTATTCATCTTATTGTAATTGTAATAAAAAAGGAAAAATCTTGCCTACCTTGGCATGGTATGTGGCCGATAGGGGAATATTTGTTGCTCAAATAAGTGAACGTAAGTTATTTAAAAATGTTCTAAGCAGACGATAGAAAATCTGAAATGATTGTTCTGACCGTCTGGCAACACCATGTGGTGCAAACTTTTGCCTGCATTGCAAGTTTCCGTTTGTCACTGACGTCAATTGAAGCATATTTTTTTGACTGATTCTACTGTTAGAAGAATTATTCCTTCACCATGAAAGCTGCTTTCATGGGCGTTTTCAGAAAGAAGTGTTTAAAAGTTAAAAATAAGGTAAGATTTTTTTTTCATTAATTGATTTTTAAAATTTACATCTGGTATAGGAATTTTTGTGAAATATTTGTTTGATTATGCCTTCAATGCGTTCTAATTGTTATATTTTATGAGCTTGTCAAAAAATTCGAATAAAACTACAATTAATTAGGTATCTATTGCATAAATCATGGCTGCGAAGTCAGTATTGATGACAATTTTGCAGGAATCGAACGCGGATTCCAATTTCTTAAAAAAAGAGACCCAATAGGGTAAAAGAAGAAAATTGTTTTGACAAAAATTTATAATTTATTAATCCATATTTAGCTAAAAGTATAAGTAAATTTTGGTTCAATCTTTTTTATAGCTTATCACAAAGTTAGTTTGTCCGATTTGTGCAGTTTTGAGTCCATGTTTGAATGAACTGAAAGAAAATTATTAGAAGTATCGAAAAATTAAACTGAAGTACTGTAAAGAGAAAACGTGGTGATTAAAAATATCCAACGTAAATCTATATATTAGTAGCCACCGTGAGAAAAATAAAGATGATAAAAAAAGCTAAAATAAAATGCAAAACTATTCGAATGATCAGGATGTTCTAAGATTAACATGTTTCTTTCATTATACCTTTATTTTCAATATGATAGCATTTATCTGAATTATGAATGAAGATAAATGTTTTAAAGACATTTGCTTGGAAATGTAAACAGCAATGGAACCTATAACTGTTTTTGAAAAAGACATAAATAAAATTAAAGTTAATCTAAAAAGTGAAATTTCTTTTCTTTAAAAAAGTAAAATTGCTCTCAGGCTATTGACACGTAATCAATAGCAAAATTGCTACCACTTTTCTAAAAGTAAGCGCTAATACTCAATTTTTACTAATAAAATGTTTCTAATTATATTAATTTGATAATACAATTAATAAAAAAAAAACTGCCTTTCTCGGCATTATAAATTATTCACTGAGATATTTTTAAAGAAGCTGGTCTTGAATGTTAACCACACTCATATAAAGAGTGTTACAATTAAAAAAAACTTACTAAAAGAATTGTTTAGTCAATAATCAAATTTAAAAGCTTAAAACATAAAACTAGAGAATATTTATTTATACCGACAATAAGGCCATTTTGAAAATTAATTATTTTAGATAGCTATTTGATTTATAATAAAGTTAGTGGTTTCACAATTTTAAATTTCACTTAGTATGTAAGCTTTGTTATGAATTTTTACGCAAATATCTTGTATCTGTTGTGCAGCAGAACTTGTTATATAACTATGTTATGCAACGCAGAGGTAGAAGGGAAAGACTATTTGAGATTAAGGCGTAAGTTCATTGCACTATTAAATATCTCATATTCTGTAAAGTTTTGCAACAATTAAAAAAAAACTTACTCATAGAATATGTTTTTTTCATTATCTTGATAATGGTAATGTACTGTTAAATGACAGTTTATTTTTAAGGTGATTGTTGATAGCATTGACAAGCATTCTCAGTTGCAATTAAATGCATTGCTCAGTTGAACTTAAAATGGGAAATCACCATGTACTTAACTAGACTTTCGTTCCTTTAATTAACAGGTGATTTTAATACTATTTAAAGCAAAAAAACATCTTTGCTTGTATGCAACTAATGATGCAACTAACAATAATAACATGTCATAGGCAGTATGCCTCTCTTTTATTTATGTCAGTTTTCTTAATTTTTTTAAGGGGAACTCTCATCATAAATCTATTAGTTGGTTTTTCTATGGGATTGATATGAGTTATGATGCTTAGACGATGTGATTTTCTCCCCTCAAATTTGATGCACAGAGTAATCAGTGCCTTCAATTTAAAGTTTTGGAATCCTTGTTAAAAATATTTACAATAGAGGCTGCAAATTATTATTTTTTACCAAGAAAAAACATTATTTATTACCAAATGCCATTCGTTTGACCGCTAGGCCATTAGACCTCATGCTGTCCAATATTTCTTTCTTTAGTTGAGCAGGGCACTCGTCCAAGTGCAAAGCAGACATATTTTGGCCAGTCATACGAAGAGGACATGTAGGAGAGCAGATATGTTCGAACGAAAAAGTTGGGCATGAAGACACTCATTCCCTCTCAGGAGTCTAAAAGTTGCAACTGCAGCCCCACGAGGTCAGTCAGAAACAAATTGTGGTTTAGAGAAGAGTACATTTTCTCTTGAAAGATGTAAAGCTCGTTTCACGGAGGAATCACTTGGAGATCTTAGCAATTTTCAATTTAGCTGAATGGAATCCCAAGCTCCCAGAAGGTTTCTGGGCAACCAAAGATCCCTTCTTGGCAAGGCAGTCAGCTTTATCGATTCCCACAAAGCCACGGTGGGAGGGAATCCTCTGAAAAAACACTTTATTATGGAAATTCTCGAGCTATGTCCTACATCTCAAAATACGAGCACCACGGTGGAAAAAAAAAAAAAAAAGCAAGGACTTAATCGAAATTTTACGAATTGAGAAAAATTTGGATTGACTAAGGATTGATGGTTAAACTCGGTTCTGTATTAAGGTTGAAGTAAGTTTAGTAAATACACACGATATATGCTTTCAACCATGTTGAGAGTCTCCTTGAAAGACAAAAAACTACAAAGGTAATTAATTGCATGTTTCAACCTATGCAAGTTAATAAAATGATGCACTTCTTCAACTATTCCTTGTTTCAACAGACTTTGATCGATAAATAGAAGAAACAAATTCAATTCAAATAAATATGTATTTAAAAATGGTTTTATTATGTCTTATGACTTTGTTTTAACATCGAAATGGTATTGGTTAGCATTTTCTGGTGTTTTAAATCTAATATTTCTTAATATTTTCATTTTATTTTAATTATTAAGTTATAAAATGTTTTGCCGGTTCGTTAATAATAGACCAGGTATTTCAAGGATATCAAGAACTATATAAATTCGTGTTACTTAATAATATCCTTCTGTATCATTAGCCATTATAATAAATCTCATAAAAATACTTACATAATTGTTTTCGCGCTATAACAAATATATATTTCTTCGAAATGCATGCAAATGACAAGCTTAATAATAATATATCATACATGATATATGTAAGGAAATTACCCCATAAAAACAATAAATTATTTTTACAAATACTTATTTAAATCATATTCTAACCACAAAAGATTTATTTGATATTTCGATATCTGTAAGTTGTGGTTTTGGGTGCAGGAAATTGAAAGAAGACTTTCGAATAGTATATTAAAATTATGGTGTGTTATACATAAACACCAATGATTATGCACTTAAAAAGTAAATAAATAAATTAAAATAAAAAAACGTGGTTAAATTTTTTTTTTTTTTCTGGTTAAGTTTCTTTCATTTTACAGACATTAATGGCTCAAAATGGGGTACTCTTTGCTTTTTTTTCAAAAGTGGAAAAAATTGTATTAGGATTTTTTTTTTTAAATTCGTGCATTTTATAGGAATATATTCGTAGTTTCGTAGGAATAATTTTAGTAACAGCGTAACGAGGAAGGCTAAATTATTGAAAAATCACTTGATCTTTGAAATTGTGAAGTAATTTTAATTTCTTTCAAATATATATTCTTTTATTCTTTACTTTCAATGTTATCTTAGAAATCCTTTTTCCTATGTAATTTCAAAACTTCATCTGTCCTATATTCTGTAGAAATAACTATATAAAATTTGAAACTTAAAATTTGGTAAAATTTTTTGTTATGTATTTGAAATATTTTATTTTTATTTAAAAATTAAAATTTGACAGTGTTGAATTTAATCAAAGCAAAAATGATCGGAAAATAAATTATTTCAAATAAAAAAAAAAAATTAAATCAGAGCATCTTAATTTCTAATTATTGAAGTAAAAACTTTTTGCTGAAATTATATAGAGATAATAAGATTAACATTTGATTCATTTATATATTACAATGAAGCAAGTTATTGAAAAAAAAATTGTAAGTTCCTTGTTATTTTAATTAAAAAAAAGTTAAAATAGATTCATTTTTTTATAAACTTTATTTTTATCTGCAAAATAAAAATGCTTTATTTTGCTAAAAATAAAAACGCTAGGAAGATTGAACTTAAATTGACAGCAAACTACAAAAATGTACATTTTAGACAAAATGAATTGAATTATTTATTTAAGAACTTATTAATTAAAAGATACTTTAAGGAAAGTGTGTGTAAACTCGAAGAACGCAGCATTAAATGCTAAGAAAATATTAAGTGCCAAAAAACATCGTTTATATCACTAAACATCATACATGATAATTTATTTATCATAGTTGCGAATTTTTTTAATATAGTAATAACGATATTTTTAAATGCGTTCCGACGATATATCGTGAATACTATGCTTACGTCTAATATCGACTATATCC
Source organism: Parasteatoda lunata (assembly GCA_949128135.1). Lineage (NCBI taxonomy): Eukaryota > Metazoa > Arthropoda > Arachnida > Araneae > Theridiidae > Parasteatoda > Parasteatoda lunata. The sequence goes on along the minus strand of OX421975.1, from coordinate 60,776,548 downwards.
TAAATTCGGGGTCATTATCGATAAAGATATCTATTGGATATAAAGATCAGTATGACATCGAAAATCAAGATAAATTTCAACAATGATAATCATCGAATACGATAATGTCGCGACAATTATGAAATACGATAATATGAAGATTATTATCAAATACGATATTATCGTGAGTGCGTCAATTTTACTACAAGTTCTTTTAATGATGATTTAATTATTAAAAAAAATTTTGGGTTACAAAATTTTGGTTTACATACAGTTGGATTACATAAATATTGTCAGATGTAAAAATGATGAATTTGTAAAATTGGAAAATATCGCAATATGTATCGTTGCATATCAGTATTTCATGATGATGCATTGATACGGGGACATTAAAATTGCAATATTGCTTAGTATTATTATGCGCAATCATTTTAGCAGTAGAAATTATTTTCAATTTGTAAAAATAACGTGTTTAGATTCGAAAAATAATATAGTGCTTACATATCATGCAAACAGTTGGAATGATTTATTAATAATAAATAATATTAATTAATATTAATAAATTATAATTATTAATAATAATTTAGTTAATTATTAATAATAATTAATGTTAATATTTTTCGTCTGGAAATGTGTCTAATTTATTTGACATGACACGAAACTTAATAATTTCACTAACCATTAATGGAACTTTTAATCTGAGAATCTCATTTTTCGCTTGAAATTGAATAGTTGTGGAAAAGATTTAAACTTCCTTGAAATAAAATACTAACATGTTCGTAAACATATTTCCCAATTTCGTGATAAGATCAACCTAACCAATTAAATGGAAATGTTTACTACATTTATAACTCATTCATTTGTCTATTACCGCTTTATTTTACCGAGCCTAATTAAAATGGATTCTGAAATAGTTAATATTGCATGTATTAAATTTCGAAATAATTAATATTGCATGTATTAAATTTCGAAATGAACAAAAAATTGATGTTTTCTACAACGCTTTTAAAAACAGGGCAATAAAGTGCAGTGTTTCAGTATTTACTAGTTCTAAACAAATATTTCTTTAAAAGTATTTTTCTAGTTATCTCTAGTAATCTACCAATTCTCTACGTACAAGGTGACTTAAGTAAGAGTGAAGTTTTTAAAAAATTTATGACAGGAAAACAGTTTAGGTAATTCTTGTTGCGAATTCATGCAACGGGGCATAAATTTTTTCCGTTTCTGTCTAGTTCAAGCCTTTTTCAATAGGTGGCGTTGCAAGTAAAATCAAAAGAAAAACTATTGAAAACCACATAACAAGCTTTTCAAATTTTTCAGTGAATGATGATCACTATCAACACAAACATTTTTTGTAATCAGAGAAGAGGGCGATTTTTTGCAATACATCAAATCAAAACAAAATAAAAGTGTAAAAAACAGAAGTCGGAAATTTTTCGAGTTAATCACGGAAACTCTGAGAGAAATAAAATTCATGTCCTCTCACATAAATTTGCGGCAGTAGTTGTCCTTCTAATTATTTTAACATTTTTTCTGTTATAATTTTTATGAACTATCAGTCTAATCTTGGACAGTTAGTATCATTTTTGCAGCAATTGAATTATATTTTATTTTAAATAATATGAAAATCGTATTCTACTTAAGCTCAAAAGCTACGAAAATTTTATTTTGTTTTATTTCCTGTATAACACACTCTATCCACACAACGAATGTGACTCGAAAGTTTCCTAATAAATCTCAAAAATTTATTTCCAAAGCTTTTTTGTACATTCGAAATTTGCATAAATAGCATGATATTATGATTTTTAATAAGATAGTATCGGTATATAAATCAAGAGAAAATTCCTTCATCAAGTTTTGAAACAAACCTTTTTTAAATTATTAATTTGTTTCTACCAAATATTCTTTTCTTATTAAAAGTATATAAAGAAGAAAAAAACACAATCTAAAATAATAAGGAACCTGCAGCCATTTTGATGTACCATTTTAAGCGATAATACAATCATGAGGTAAAAACTTGTAACATATCCATCAACTTCATATAATTCAATGTGTATAAGTACTAAAATTCGCTATGAAAGCTTTTCTATGTGTTCACGATACAAATTTTAAAGTGTTCTATAATAATAAGATGATCAGCACACTAAAATATCTGCACAAATTCAGCAAAAATTAGGTTATCAAGTTTTCAATAAAAAAATTTTAAACTATAGTTTTGAGGGAAACAGCATTTTTTTTAAAGAAAAATATATAAAGTAAAAATAGCAAATAAAAATAGTAAAATTTATGCAGCTATTTTAAGGCATCATCATCGATGCTGATAAAGAAAAGATATGGACTTTCTGTCATCAGTTATATTCATCTTCCTATTTCCCCATTTTACATTATTTATAAACTTGATGCATTCCTACAAAAATACGTTTGTAACAAAATTTTATAACGAAATATTAAATGCATGTGTACACATATTCTAAAATGTTCTGTTTTTATTAAGTTAATCAGTTTCTTTTGCTGCAGTAGCTGTGGATAAATTCTGTTGTCAAAAACTTTAGATAACATCTTTTTGTGCGAGAGTAGTTTTAAAATGAAATTAAATTTTACTAAAACAACGTTTTAATTTCACAAATAGTAAAAATTTATTAAAACTTAGACGCATTCCGATGTTATAGTGCTACACTTTCATCAGTAGGATAAAAGACATTAATGATAAAAACAGAGAGGATTAAATTTCGACAGAGGTTAAGCCAAAATTCCCAATCAAATTACGGTATAAAGTACCCGCACTCTCCGTGCATCATTCGTAAAAACAATTTCCACCGTTTAATATTATACAGTAATTTTTACAGTAATATTTATTTAGTTAAAGTGATTCAGGAATTTTACTTTTATTACTGTAAAAATTACGATTTACAGATTTTTGTTCCGTGACATTTTCCGGTTAAAATGGATTTTACGTTAAATATCAGTACAGTAATTGTAATTTTTCACAATATACTAAAAGAGCTATTTTTTGCCTCGATTAATTTTTTGGCTCTTCATTAATTTAACTAATTTTTTGGCACTGTATATTTATCTCCATTAGAATGACGTAACCTCTGTCAGACTTTAATCATCTCTTTTTTTACCATTCTTGTATTTCACCCTACTGATGAAGGTGTACTATTGGGACATCGAAAAGCATATAGGTTTTAAATCATTTTTTTCTATTTGTGATTTTAAAACGTTGTTTGAATGAAATGTGACCCTTTTTTTTTGCTTATTACAATTATTTTATTTAATAATGAAGATAATGATAACTAAATGTATAAAGTAACTCCAAAAATAAAGCTATTTCTATGATATTTAAGTGTGTACCATCCTCAGTGCTGATGCAAAAATGGGATGCTTTCTTTAGAACCGATGGGAGAAATTGTAGGTATGCTCTTAGCTGCTTCTACATACACTGATAACGTTTCTATTTTAATAAACATACCTAAAAATAAAGTAAAAAAATAAGCTTAAAGTTGCGCTTTTATTGGGAATTATTTTTATCATATCTAAAAATAGTTTCTCATTTGCCCTGAGAAAAAAAAAGTATAGTCAAAACTATTTGAATATGGTCAAATTTATTAAGTTTCTGGTTTTATAGAAACACCACAAAAATTCGGTAATTTCTACCGAAACGCTTTGGTAATGATTTTAGTAAAATTAACTATAAAATATGGTTTTATAATTTGCGATAAAACTTGGTAAGTGTGGTAATTTTATCATGATACCTTAAATCCTGGCACAAAAATCAAATTTTCGGTTGAATTTCATTTCAGTTTTGTATTTTTTTACTGAACGTGTGGTAATAAGAGCGATAATTTTGAAAACTAGAATTGAACGTAAAACTTACCAAATAAATGGTTTAAATACCGTATATTTTGGTTTTATTATCCAGAATTATGTTTTCTTTTTGCCAGAAATGTCATTACCATTCAGAATGGTAGTTTTAACAGAATTTTTTTCTCCTTGTGTCAATTAAACTGTTGATTAAATGTAAAAAAAAAAAATGTTACAATATTATGATTTGCATTGTCTTCTATGGTTTTATTTGAAACAATTTTTTACATAGTTGCACCAGATTAAACACGATTTCATTAAAAAAAAATTAATACTAATTCAATTTTCTTTTCTTAAAAAGGTGATTATTCAAATGAATTCTATACCAATTATCTATACATATCAAATGTCTTGTTTGTGTGACTATTTCCTAAAATTTAAATTAAATCTTAATACATTTAGGAAGAGACCACCTTCAAATTTTGTACTAAAAAAATGAATGTCTACTTTCTCGCGAAAGAGGGAAGAAAAAAACTATCAACAATTTTTACTGGCGTAGACCCATCTTCCTAAATTCCAATAGGTGCACGTGATATGAAACACATACCTGTTTGTTCTACCTGTGATCGAGGAGGTCAAGGTTGGAATCGTTATTATTTTGTTCTTCCTCTTTTAAATAGCGAAGTTTAACGTAATTATCGGTTGTCTGCTCTCTATTCGTTTAGCGACAAGATATTAACATTAAGATTTTACTTTTAGTAGTTAGCAATTTACTTTCTAGTTTCTTGCTATTTATTTTTATCACTTATCATACTTTGAAAAAGTCGTACTTTTACATTTTAGTTTCTTAAGGAACTATCGAACTGATTTCTATCAAGTTTTTGGTTTTGTAGAATGACATAGTTTAAACTGATGAAAACATTTAGATACCATACAATTTAATTTTATTTTATCTCATTGAATTAAATAATAAAAATAATGAAATAATTATAAATAAATGTTTCTTTGCATGCAGTTAATTATTTTCGGATGAACGAATTTTATAATTGCACGCAAATATTTTGTTAATGCATAAAAGTAAATTTAACGTTGAAGCTCTCGAACTTTCATGTTCTGTTATCATGTAATACAACTATTAAGTTTTTGATTTATTTGTAATTATATATTTTGCGTGTTCAGCTTAATTTATTATCAAGAGTCGCTGTGGCTTAGGAAACTGCTGATGCCACGGGGGATATCAGCTCACCGTTTGTGGGCATCATCTTTGTAGAGTCACCTGCTCCGTCTGATGCCGTCTCACAACTCTAAAAACAAAATAAAAAATTTATAAATAAATAAAAATACAAATTTAGTATTATATATTTGAAATTTTTTAGATCTAAAAATATATAATATTAAAATCGGAGCCTCGGTGGCGTTTACTTCCCAATGAGGCGACCCAGGTTCGAATCCCTGCTTTGGCTGGTCGATACGAATTCTGCTCCCGGCTCGTACCAACCACAGTGCTAACTTTAACTATCCTCAGTGTTAGACGGGTCTTGGTTCGAATACTTTTGTCGTCTGACTAACCATGGGAGGTGATCGTGGTTTTCATCTCCATATAACGTAAAAGCGAGTTAATTCCATCAACACTTGATCCAAGAGTTCCCTTGTGTTCTAGATTGGTTTCAAAATTACCAGGTTACGGAGATGAGCATAAATATTCGTAAACTCAAAATTGGGCCGGCTGTTCAACGCTGGTTACAAAACTATAAAATCTAATTTCACTAATTTTCACGTGTCTTTTTTCATACATATTTTTATATTATTGTATAATACGTAAAGATTATAACTCGTATTTTATTTTGCGTTGCTATGCTTTATTATAATTATATTCTTTTGATTTTTCTTTCGATTTTTTGGTTAACTTCTGCGGAAATAAAATATCACGTGTTTGTCCGGTACAATCATCACCTGTTGACCGTAGCACCTACAAATAATATGACTTAACTATCTTACTTTTGGTTATCAAAACTATTTTACTTCTGGTTGTCTCATTGGTAATCAACGTTGAGTAGATTGTTAGGTATCCGTGTGATTTTTCTTATAATGTGTTAAAGTTTGGCAACATGCTTCAAAAACAAATACAAAATAAACCATTAAAATTTTATATGTTTACAAAGAAAACGCATGTGAAATGGTCTCAATAAAATAAAACGCAATTATCCGTTGATAATTTACAGCTTGTATTTTTTTTGAAACAAAATTAATAATTTACCGAAGCAGACAGTTTATTATAACCGATTTCATCATCACTATTATCACACACCTGTATGACTAAAATGCCGAATCTGTTTTGAAAACAATGCACGGCTGCGTCATAATAGGAAACTGGGAAGACGTGATTTTTTAAACTAGGTATGCATTCATAAATAATATCAAAACTATTACTTTAACTACGAACACAATGGATTTATTATGAGTGTCGTCTCACGTGGATTACAAATGGATTTTCAAATTCATTTTTTTACAAATATTTTTCATTAAAATACGTTGTAATAAGTTGTAAAAAAAATTTTCAACAAATCAAAAGATCAAACAAATTTTATTGAGTGGAAAAATAGCTTGTATTTAATTAATTTTATAATCATTAATGTATACAACTAAAGCTCTGATTCAAGATATCAGAATAATTAAAAAAATTCTACATTAAAAATTCTTTTATTTTGTTTTTTTTTTTTACTTTCTTAAATTAAATTACAAATTTAACGAGTTAAAGCTACGTTATTTTTATGTATTAAAAAAATTTAAATGAAGCATAAGCAAATTATTTTTGAAAAAAAAAAAATCAAAATATTAAAAAAAAAAAAAGTGGTTTAAAATATTGAAATATTTCATTATAAACACTAAAATTAATTTATAAATGAAAAAATAAAATAACTTTATGATTTGCAGCATCGTCTTTAGCTTTGATTATTGCATATAAAAAACGATCTTGCATGGACTAATCAAGCTTTTTTTTTTCCACATTAGCCCAAATAAACTTAATGCTCTCCACTTGTTCAGCTTTGTTTGTAGAAGCAATTTCCTGTAGTTTCTTTCATTACTATTCCCCATAAATTTTCCATTGGTTTAAAATCTGGTGAAGTATCTAGCCATGGATGTACTGGTTGTTCGTACATAGTTGTTGGCACTGTAGTCTTACGTTGCTTCAGTCTGATTCTTGTTAATGTTGATGTATGAGGTTAAGATACTTCTTGTTTGAAAATAAAATCATGGTTTAAACAAGTCTTCTGACGATTAAATCATGCAGTACTCAAGAATATCCTGATAAATATCGGAATTAACTTTTTTTGAGGATGCATCATACCCTTCCAGATCCGTTTGTGTTATTGCAACTCCATATCATCATACTGTAAACTACCGAACATTTCAGGCACTCTTTATTAAATGTTCCATGCATTCTTTATTATTTTTTTATCTACCAAACTCGAACGATTTGATTGCCATAAGACACCCAGAACTTATTTTTCCCCCCAAATATATTTTCTAATCCGCCAAACCTCATAATAATCTTGATTTATACCATCTCATTCTTGCAAGCTTTTGTTTTACAATATTAAGTGGTTTTGTTTTTGGAACACAAGATTGAAATTTAAATTTATGAAAACTCCTTAATGCTGTTGATTTAGAAGCATTAATTTCTTTTTTTTCGTTTCCAATGTAAGTATCATACTTTCCTACATAGATTTTTTTTTCTCGAACTAAGCCTTCAATTGTTGTCATCTCTGGTTGAAGTTTTAGTTATTGAAGATTCAGCTTCACTTCCTACGTCAAAATCAACTAAGATCTGGCTGGAGCAACGTAAATTTTCAGTATAACCGTGGCTAGTCATCAGATCTTAATCCAAGTGAAAGTTTATGAGAGATAGCATCAGATCTTAATCCAAGTGAAAGTTTATGAGAGATAGCATCAGATCTTAATCCAAGTGAAATTACGAGAGATAGTAAAGAAAAAACTGCAAGAATTTACTCCGACAAACAAAGTTGAAATAATGGACAAAAATAAGCTTAAATATTTCATGCGAGTACATCAAAACTAAAGGCGATGTTGCCAAATATTAAGTAACTTTTTTTCCACTTATAATCGAATTTTAATTTTTATAATGAAATATTATTATATTTTGGACTGCATGAAATTTCATTCTAATATTTTGATTTTTTTCAAGAATAAATTGTCGAATTAATTTATGCTCGATTGATTCTTTTTAATGTCTTATAACTTTTTAATTATTAAAAATGCTGTGAACTATATAACTTTAACTATTTAAATTTTATTAATTTATTAATTATATTATTTTTCTTAATTAATCTAGGTAAGTAAAAAAAAACAAATAAATAAAATAATAAACTTTTTAATGCCGAATATTTTAATTATTCAATTATTTTGAAACAAAGGTGTAATGCTTTCTCTAATACCTAGCTTTCAAGAGTCTGTAAACAAACAGAGCAGCAAAAAAATAATTTGAAACAGTGCAGGTTAGATCATGCAGCATTATGCAATTTATTAAAGTTGGAATTTTTTTTAAAATTAATGTCGTCTCAGATTTCAAATGCATTTAAATCAACTTTAAGTAATGACCCGACATCAAGAACTAATGACCTACATTTACAATATGTCAGCTCGAAACAAAAACTTAATTCTTTTTGAAGTTTATACACAAAGTTAAAATGATGCCGACAACGTGATAAATAAACAAAATCATTTGACAACAGCTGGGGTTGTTCAACTTATCTAAGATGGAAAAAAGAGCAATGCTAATTCAGAGAATTTTAGAATTTTGGAGTAAGATAATTAATTTCTTTCAACAATGCTCTTTTTATATGTTTTACTGATTTATGTTTTTTTTTCATAAAAGAGATGATAAAACAATTTGTTAACAAACAAAGCTTTTACAGTGCTTCTAGCATTTAGGTTTACTTTTTTTTTAACCTGTACACTTTCAACTTTACTCGTGCGAATAAATTACAAAAAAATGTCAAAAACAAATAATAATGTAATGTAGAAAATATTTTGCGTTATTGTTTATTGTTCATAGTTTTTTTAAAAAAATAAATATATATATTATTTATATAAATCATAGGCTAATTGAAAAACCTGACAAGCCACCGTCATTTTGTAATGTGTTGCGCTAACTGAACAAGTTACCAGCGTTCAGCTCGAGTTTTTTATTCAGCTATTTATATGAATTATGAGCAAATAAAGAATGTGGCTATATGCTAACAGCTACCATCATTTTGAAGTACGTTAGGCTAATTGGAAAAGTTTTCAATATTTTCTAATCGGCTTGAAATTTTTCGTTTATTACATTGAGCAAATTCTACACATTGATGGCAAATTAGCAGGGTTCGTTATATTTTTCTAAATTTTTAAAAAAAAAGAAAAAAAAATTCAGATTTTTTTTAAAAATTTAAATCAGACTTTTTTAATTTTTATTCAAATACACTGTATGAACTTTGATTTATGACTAAAAAAACTATATAAATTTTTTATAAAAATTAAATTAATATTAAAACTATATTATAAGAATATTTTAGAAGCTCTAACTACCTAAAACAATTTTTCATTATAATACATAGCAATTAATGCATAGCAACCATTTTGAAACAAATGCATGATTGAAATTTAAAGACTAGATGAAATAGAGAATTAAAGAATGCTTTAACTATTAAAACAAAGTTTCAATTACCAAACCATAATTTTAATTAAAAATTGTGATTTCTTTTTTTTTCTCTTGAGTTTTAAAATGACAAAATAAATGTAACAGATTGTGTTTATTAATGTAGTCATTCATCAAAAAATAAATAAATATTTAATCTATATATTTTTATAATAAAATATTCATTTTTAATCCTACATCAAAATAAATAAGTTAAGCTAAAAAAAAATTTTTTTAAAATCTATGTACTCATTGAAATATTTTTTCCACAAAATTTCTCTATAGAAAATCTGATAATGTCAAAGATACTGTAAACATATTATGAGACAAACAAATACTTAAATGTTTACTTTAATTTGTATTTTCAATCTCAAGAATTAAAAGATTTTTAAAAACGTAATTTCAAATGAATTGGAATTTAACACATACCAAGAAAGAAATTTCGTTAGCTAAAATGAATTAATGCAGCAATAATAAATTTTAAAACTAATGCAGCAATTAATTTAAAATAAATTTTAAAACTAAGAAAGGAAATAATAAAAGTATCAATAATTTAAAACACTGTATTTTAACTTTTTAAATCAATATATATGTAAAAAAAATCAGTTGATTTAAATCAAGGATTTTTTAAAAGAAAATCTTTGATTTAAATCAAGCTGATTTAAATCAACAAACTCTGCAAATAACCTAAATAAACTGAAAAAAAAATTCTGGTAAAATTTCCGTACTGTATGGTAAAGACATTTATAGTAAAAACAACAACATAAGTCTGGTAATAAAACCCAAAATACACAATATTAAAACCATTCTTATGGTAATGATTTTCTGAAAATTCCGGTTTCTACAATTATAACTCTTATTACCACACATTTAGTAAAAAATACCAAATAAATTATTTTTATGACAATGAATGATTTATTAAATATTTATTATAAATTATGATTTATTATGATTATTATTTATTATGATTTATTATAAATAAATGATTTTTCTCTAAGGTATCATGATAAGATTTCTAAATTTTACCACATTTACCAAATATTTTCATATTAAAAAACAATATTTCATTGTTAATTTTACCAAAACCATTATCAAAGCTCTTTGGTAAATATTACCGTCTACTTGGTGTTTTCACATACATTGAAAATTTTACCATATTCTTACGGTTTTGACCATATTTTTTTTCTCATCTTATATTTCATTTCTCAATTAACTTTATTTATTTCAGGCAGCTTGTAAAAAGCTTTGAGTAGAGGCGGCTTATTGTCATTTACACATTTATTAACACATTTTCTAATTTTATTTTATAACCGTCGTTGATCATCCGACCCAATTTTTGGCTTTACGATTACTAATTTTTAACTCCGTAGCCTTGTCATTTTGAACCCAATCCAGAAGACAAGGGAACTTTTGGATCAAGTATTGGGAGAAATTCGTCTTCGTGGAAGACTTTTTGATGGAACCAACCCGCATTTGCGTTGCGTGGCTACTACATAGATAATATGTATTTTCTAAGTAGATAATTTTCTAATTAAATAAATGCCTTTATAATTAGAAATCATAAAGGCTGCTTGTAATATGCCTAAATATATCAAACTAAAAAATACTAAGGATTATTTCAATTAGTGTATTGTAAATTTCAAATTTTTTTAATTAGCCTACGACCCATATAAATATGTTAAACGAACGTTATATTACCTCTATTCTTTAAATTGTGTTCATAATAATGAGCCCCAGGCTCTCTAACTAAATAAAAATTTTAAAACTCGTAGAAAGTACACTTATAATTTGATAAACATATGGTGGTGACGCATTTTTTTTTAAACTTTCAATATTTAATTTGAATTTAAAAAATCTTTGAATACAAGACAAAATAAAAAATAAAAAACTCATATAATTTATCAACTCGGAAAGTAATATTTGCTAATTTCTTATATTTTTGTCAATTCGTTTTATGTTTAATTATTTTATAATGTTGAAAAAATGCAGCAAATAAGGCACTGCTTTACTTTAACTTTGAACGAGAGTTTTGTCATAAATCAATAACTTAAATTCAAAAAGTATTTATGCCTTTGAAAATAGGAAAAATGTTATTAAACTTTTTTAAATATGTTCCCAATCAGTTTATTTTATCTGTGTAACAATCGTTTTAAAACAAAATATAAATGCGGGGCAAAAGTATAGATGTTCAAACTACAAAAATGACACTGTTGTTTCTGGCAACGCCCATGTATAGTTATAAAAACATATGTGTGTGTGATTTATTTATATTTCCAGTGACGTTTCTATTTAAAAATAATCATAAAATATATTCATGGTTTTTTCTACTTCTTTTTTTTTTATCTCCTATCTGTTAAACATTTAAAACTAGTACTTTTTTGTTTTAACTCAAAATTATTTCTATACCTAAGTATATCTCGTGCTAATTTTTTCACTCAGTATAAAATCATATCTCATTTCTGATTTCACCGAAATCATTACCAAAACCTTATATAAAAATGATAGATTTTTGGTTTTCCCATAGCGCCAGAAATATAGTAAACTTTACAATATTCTGATAGCTTTTACCATACCATTTTTTCAGTACAGAATTGGAATTTAAACCCTTTTCTTATAGAACCATGACTGAATAATAAAAACTTTGACCCAGAAAAGTATGATGAACTTTGGTGCCTCGTGGAGTTAGTGCTCGGATGGAGTTCTTAGTGTTTTTAATTTCAGAGAAGATGATCGGTCATTTAAAAGAAAATGATCGCAGTCGTTTTGTTGTGAGATGCATGAAAGAGAAGTTCTAATCGTTTTATGAAGATCTACAGCTGCCTTTTTCTCATTACATCGTTTGCAGTTTTTTCTTTTCCATCTTTCGAATGCGTCCGCCAGTTAGAGGAGTTATTATTACTCTTGGTTAGATACATCTCAATTACTATTTCGTTTTTCTCAGTCCTCGTTAGTTAAAAAATAGACATTAGTACTCTTTTTCTTTTCTTATGAAATTAAAAAGTGAAAAGTCGTGAGTCCTTTTGAGGTGTGTTGCAAAATGAAATTTAAACAATAATTTTTTTTTTCTTCTTAATTTTGTAAGTTGGCCTTTTTTTATTGTAAACATGCCGTAAAACAGGCAAGTCTACTCCCTGTTAGAATTTTCATTCTAAAATTGCGATAAAATAACCGGCAGAAGTCTGTCCATCCAATGAACCGTAAAGTTTACGATAAAGAATATTTTTTTTTTTTTGCCTTTATGGTTTTGAAACTGTTTCCAACTAGTATGGTTAAAAAAAAAACATGAATACAAAACTATACGGTTTTAACCATTTACAACTAGCATGGTTTCAAAAACGTAAAAAAGAAATATAATAATAGGCATCAGAGTTAGGCTTTTAGGAAGGTAATGGGTATTAGAGTTAGGTTATGGTTGAGTTGTGTTTTATCATATAAACCTCGAAATATGTTTTAATTAGTTTATCTATCTGGTTGTTTCACCGATCATAAAAGATGGGAAATAGTTGAATTTTTTGTGTTAAGCAGCTTTATGGTGCTGCCATCTATGGGTGACAGAGAGTATCGTATTATAATAGTCCAGGGTTTAAATTGGAGTAGTGCGTGCAGGACACTGGAAACTTTTTATGTGTTGAAGAGAATGGAGGAAATACCGTAGTGTGACCACTGTCGGTCATGATATTCACAGATTAGCCTTATCGGCTATAATATGTACCCACCCGCAAGGGACTAAGTGACTTCATAAAGTGGGTATAGTTAGTGCGATAAAATTCCCGTTGTTTAACAGTATTATGCAGATAATAAACAGTTTTTCTCACAGTTAACAGTTTGAATGCCATCTTATTTATGGTTTATTATATATCTGGTAATTTTTTGGTTCATATGATAACGATTTATCAGAAATTCTAGTTTTCAAAATTATAGTTCTTATTACCACTACTTACCACGGTAAAAAAAATACGAAACTGAAAAGTAAAATTAACAAAATAAATGGTTTGTATGCCATGATCTAAGTTATCCTGATAAAGTCCCAACATTTTACCACACATTGCAAAAGCATATTCCATTGTTAGTTCTACAAAAGTAATTACCAAAGCACTTTGGTAAAAATTATCGAGCTTTTAGATGTTTCCATAGGGCGCGTAACAAGATGAATGTTAAAATTTTTTGGTAGTTTTGACCATACTTTTTTTTCTCAGTGTAGTTTCGGTTTATGTATGAAATTATTATTATTAACACTAGATTGCCTGATGAAGTCATTTTGACTGCTTTTAATTTCAATTAGAACAACAATGATGTAGTATGTAATGGCACAATTTCTTAGAATTTTGTACCACATATAATTTTTTTATTGTTAATATTACCTCGAGCTGTCACCTGTGCAGATGGGAATGCTGTCGCCAGGCGAAGGATATACAACCAGCTTTTTAGCAAGGCAACAATACCCGACCTAAACTGCCCAAGAAGCATCTCATCTAAAATAGCTAAGCTACGTACTAGACATTTCAAAGGCATGAAGATCTCACGCACCAATATAAAATCCTATCCCATCTGCAATAGAGTGCCTGTATTGAAAAGAGTGATGACAAAACCCAAGAGCGCATGCGCTGCCGTCATATTTTTGTCCAAGGGGGTTGCCAGATGATACACCGAAATTGGCGCCACTCGCTCAGTTGGTGTTACTCTGAAGGACTTTCAACATTTTAAATTTAGATAAAAACAAACCGTGAAAAATTAATTTGAAGGTATCATGAACGTATATTATACACCCCTTTTTCTACTTTTCTGTATAAATGATACAAGATAAAATTAATTTTATAAAACTTCTAATTCTTATTAATAGAAAAAAAATTAGACCTTAAATTTTAACAATGGCTTCATAAATACTGACAAATAGTTTTACATTTAAGTTTTTTGACTTTTATTTATGCAGAAATATATAAAACTTTAGAAATACTTTTAGAAGAAAAATATAAAACTTTAATATATTATATCATATAAAAATAATGTAAAATAATATATTGAAGTTATTTCAATCCTAAATTAATATAATTGATTATTTAACTCTATCCATTTGCCTAAGAGTAAATACTAAAGTATCAATAACATAAACTTTAAGATTGGAAAGCACATGATATTACAGATTTTTTAAGAAACATTGTAAGAAAAATTAGCATCTCAAATATGTTCAAAAATTAAATTCAAAGAAAAAAAAGACTGATGATAAGACTTCAGCTTTAAATAAATGTCATAAATAAAATATAAAAATTAACAATGATTATGCTATTCATTTCAGAAATAATAATTAACAAAATTAATTACTTATTATTATTTATTACTTTTTCAGGAAAAAATTATCGCATGTTCACCTAAAAAGGTATTGCTTATTTCAACAAATTGTAAACAAAAATTTCGATAATCAGTTGAAATTTAAAACAAACTAGCATTTTATCAAGTTGGTAACGAAAAGTAAACAAATGCTACTTGGCGTGCATTGTAACGCGCCAACATTTCAAAGTAATAGCGCCAAACCTGCACTTCTGAAGTTTTGATAAAAAGATGCTCAAATCTTAAAATTTATGGGTAATTTAGATAGAAATTATGTTAATTAAAAGTAAATACATTTATTCTTATGTAGTCATTAGTTATTTCATCACCTTGTTCTCTTTACAATGAGATAAACAAAACTTTATATGCACGCAAGTAATAATAGGGATAAATTCAAATAACTAATAACTATCAAAATTTCCAGCCGTAATTTTTACATTTACTGTAACTATAAAGTTTCTTATTGAAAAAAAGTAATTAATGAACTTATTACATGCCTTAATTAATGCAGAACATAAATTTTTTGAGGCAGATAATTTTCACTCCATGTTATTCCAATGGCGAATTTTCCACTCTCGCCTCCGGCGGTAAAGTTTTTCTTTCCACCAATCAAGAATCGTTTCTCCCTTGTCCACACTCTTTTAACCTAGGCACTCTAATCTGCAAGTACTGTCCTCATTTGCAACTAACCCCAGATCATGTTTTTGACTGCCAGGCCAGAGGCTCCCTCCGAAATTCTCCATGCCCATCGGGCTCCAGAACTTGCAAATCTTGTCGTCAAGACTTTTGGAGGACTCTAATCTTTGCACTAGCACTGTATGCATAGACACGACAACAACAACATTGTTAATATTTGCTAATAACTTGTTATATAACTGTAAATAGTGTAAAAAATACTAAAAATTAATTTTAAAGAAATTTTTTACACATTATTTATTCTTTTACAATCCAGTCATTTTGACTGCTTTTACTTTGTATATGCTAAGTTTCTATTTATCTAGTGTTAAGTTCATCAACCCTATTAGAGATAGATTTTATTATTATTCAAGCGTTTATGTTTCCTAGATCACCTTTTTGCTTGTCTTACCTTTCATCTTATTTTGAGTCCCAAAAATTTCTTATTTTAATATCTTAATTAATATTTACTTAACAATAATTATTACAAAATCGATCTTTAAGTAGCGAATCGATCTATTATTTGCCACTAGAAAAGTTTGTGATTATGACCAGCATTTTTTTTAATATTAAAGGGAGCATTAAAAGTAAATTTGAAGAGAAAGTCTACTCTTAGTTATATTTTCCAGTCGGGTTGAAATTTTGTGCATGTATTTTTCTTTTTTTTTTTGTAAACATATTTTTATTTTTTTAACATATGTAAACATATTTTTAAATATCAATTTCACAATGGTCCACGTTTACATTCGAAACGTCGGAGCGCGTGAACCATAATATAATTCGAATTTGCTGTATTCTTAATTTAGAGCTACGTCGAACCATGTTAGCATTATCGCTTTAACTTCATCACATGATACTATGTTTGCTACATGAACCAAAACACGTTTCGATTTAATACTTTATTAAAGTTTCAGCAAATCATTTCGACATTATGAATGAAGGTACCAATACCGTGGTTAAATGTTAATTTGATATTTCTAAGAATGTACACTGTGTCCAGTGAAAGAGTACTCAAATTTTAAATTAAATAACTTCTAAAAAATTATGGACAAAAAGTACGAAATAAAAATAACAGTGCATTGATAGTGAATGCTTCAAGAATTCATACCTAGTTTTCGCAATCACTAAAAAGTTGAAAACTGAAATTGTTAAATCAGGTATGAAAATTGTGCCTTCTTTCCTAGGATTGTATTCTAGCCGATAAGATTCTGAAACACATGTTTTTTCACCTTTCAATGAGGTGACTGATTACTTTGGAATTTGCCGCAGTTTTAGGATTCTGTGTTGTGATTAAAGCAACTTTTATAACAAATTTAATTTGGCAACTTTTATAACTGATTTAATTGCTTGGCAAACTTTATAAACTAATTCTGAAAAATATGTATAAAATTCTAACAGATTTCAAAGCGTTTTAACGTTAATACACCCTTTTTCATGTTTCTTCTGCGTAACAGAATGTTCTGGGATTCAGAAAACTTTTACTCTGTAATTCAGCTATAGAATTTAGGCTATAGAATTCGGCTATATTCTAATTCCCAAAAAATATGTACGAGCTGTTTGAAATTTTGATACTGTTTATTTTGTCGTTTTATACCTGCCTTTAGCTGAGAGCCTTGTAAGTGCTCGAATAGCGAAACTCGGAATGCAATCTTCATTCGTTCTTAACTACTGAAAAGATACAGAATAATTTTTCCTAAACAAAACCAATTAACCCTATTATATTACAATTTGATCCTTAATATTTTGTCAATTTTTAATTCATCGCGATTCTTTTTTCGAATAGTACCCCGAAACATCATTCAAATTATGGAATAATGTTCTTATCTCGAAAATATTTAGCAAATTTAACTATTTTAAACCAAATAAATGACTAACATGTCCACGTAAGTCTGTGACTAACCTTGGTTATGGCCGGTAGCCCACATCTAAATGATTTGCGAAGCGAACATGGCTACGTGATAATTGCGTCAAGAGTCTTCTAATTCATCGTGCAATCTCTACATTCTTTTACTTTGGCATTTTTTTCTGTGAAAAAACTTCCGAGTTGGCAGATTCTCATACGTTTCCAAATCTGTAATCCAAGATTCTTTTTTTGGGGCCAATCTGACTCACAATTCCAAACTTTTTATTCTTACCTAATACCCGCCCATTCCTACCAAAAAATGCGTGGTCGTACAAACACACCTTTCCTCGATGAGGCTGGATTAGAGAAATAAGTTAAGGTTTAATGCAGTGAAGAGACATCTAGAACAATCCAGAAGAAAACTGGAGCCCTTTCGACTTGGGTCATTGTTTCTTACGTAAACTTTTTCACATGGGTTTTTTTGAAGTTGGACATTCAATCATTTTTGCTTGCACAAGCGTAATAAAGTTGGCACCTGTGTGTTGGAAATAACGCCAGCTACTGCAAATATTCGCTGTGAGAATATTAACAATGGTTTTTATAACAAGCGTGAATGATGAGGACAAACAAGAATCGGTAAGGTTGAATTTATATAAACTTTGTTGTGTGTTTTTGTTTACTACAGTACAAATGTATGATAATGTGATATTTACAGCTTTTGAATATTTCAAAATTTTAATTATGTGGGAAAATAATCTATAGATATCTGTGCATACATTTATAATGTGGGGAAGTAATCTATAGATATGCATCATAAACTCGGGTATTTCTCTATCTATAACTACACTATAGTTATTATTGATTTCGTTAGGTTGTCTTAAGTAATAATTTGAGTAGTGTCAAAAAATTAGTTATACGTAAAGTACTTATTTGATTCATTTCTCAATTCCTACTATTTGTTCATACTCTCCCTATAAATATTTATATATCTTGTTCAAATTTTCAATCCTTAATAAAATACTTTTTGTTCATCCACTCAAGTTCAAATACATTTTTTTAACTTTGTAGTGGATGACATTTGATCCTAATGCAGTTTTTTCAAATATTAATTCATTATTTAAATTTAATTAAATTAATTATTATAAATTTAATTAATTTAATTAAATTAATTAATTTTAGTTTTTTATTGGAGAAAAAATGTCTCTTATATAAGATATTTAGCAGGATTGTTGACTTAAACAGGTATTGACTTTGAAATTTTTTATTTTTATTTCTAAGTATTTTTCCTGCATCATTTTAGAAATATTTGTCTTAATTATATATAATAGAAATATTACTGATGTTTTTATGCTTTTAGAATTAGTTTTGTTATTAATGTTCCTTGAAATACTTGTACTACCGTGGATTTATATTTAGACTCCTAGTTTATTGTTAAAAATTCAGTTAACATTATTCTTTTGGAAAGTGGTGCCGTGTTATAAAAACTACTACTTTATATGCATTTTGTCATTAGGGCTATCTATCATCTCTTAAACGTGAATGGAAAATCGTGAAGATCACGAAATATTTAGTTAACTCACATAGATAAAATTCAGAATTTTAGTGGAATTAATTTATTCCACTGACAAAATACCTTCGAAGCAAAATCTATCGGTGACAGATTCGACACAGTCGAAATATCGTAATAAATGATTTTGTGTCCAAGAACAAAACAGCTCAATACTACGAAGAACGTCGCAAAACAATCTAAGTGTCTGCAAAAAAACTTTTGTTTGAAGCAGAACTATTAATAGCCATGTCTTTGCAGAATAATTAACTGAATCTCAATGAAAATTAAATATGTTGTTAATAATTTTTGTTTCATTATGTAGGCATGCAATACATACTTTTATATTTAACTAATTAAAGTTCAGATTGAATGATTATTAAAATGTGTTAGATGACGTCTGGAAATTGTTATTTCCAATGTAAATTAAACCAGTTTATAAACGATGTACGATGAAAACATTGCAGTGATCTGCAAGTTTAAGAACACTAGATTTGTCTCCCTCATTTTATTTATATTCTTTTCATTTCTGTTTTAAATTTTTTGATGATTTAAACATGATTTCCCGTGAAATTTTAAAATTAAGTGTTTATTTTGATAAAGTTTGGTTTATATTAACTTTGAATGGGAACAATATAAAATAAAATATACATAAAAAATTTTTAGTTTTTTTTTTTTTTTTTAATCTTTGTATTATTTGCTTGGAAATACGATTTTCTGATTTTATTCACGTACGTTTCATAAATTCTATGCCTTATATGAAATAAAGAAAACGGCAAATGTAGATATCACCGTAAACTTCCTTTTCAGACACGTAGATACATAAATCTGTTTAATATTCCGCTGAACATAGCTAGTTATGGGTAGAAATCTCTTGGTGATGCATAACAATGTAAGTTTAATAGATAAGTTTTGAGCGTGTTTTATTGCTTGTCTTACTTTTTTTAATCGTATTACATGTGTTGCTTGTTTGGTAGTTAATAATTTTAGTAACATTTTGACAAGTTATATTTCATTTTCTTTAAAAATATTTATGATTTGTAACAACATCAGGGGTTCTTAAAAATAGTTTCTTATTATTTAAGAAGAAAAAAAGGACAGGGGTTGAACAAAATTATAAAACGTTTCCGTACTTACTCCATGTAAACAATCTATCTCTTATCAGCAAATGATGAGATATGTATACCACACACCGCAATGCTGAAAGTAGTATACATTGTTATACATACTGAAATAAATATAGAGTGGAAAAAAAAATTATAATTACTGTAAAATATGATATACAGTAGAATCAGTAAAGTTTTTTTCGAGACACTATAAAGCAAGAATCAGTGATTCAGATTGCATACATACCCTAATTTGTTTGTTAATCAAACATATGCGTAGCAGAGAATGGAAAATAGTAAGCCGAATTCAAACTAGGCTTAACAGAGCAGATGTGGATACAAATTATGCATTATAAAATTATTAAATACAGTTTACGGAGACTTAAATTAAAATGTAAATATCCTTAGAACACAACTAAAAATATTCATACATGTTTTAACAGCGAACTTTAAGTTTCTGTAAACAAAAAACAGCATTGAAGACAACCACAAACACTCGACAATTCTATATAGATTCTCAACTTTTGCAAATGATGTCCAAAACGCACCAACATCGATTCTTCGGAAGCAAAAACATCTGACGTGAGGTGTAAAGGCGCGTCATCTTGATGTAAACTTTTTGCAATTTATGTGTTTAGAGCTTTCATGCATCATTTAAGTTGTATGGGAAAGCTTTATTTAGTGTTAACTCGAAAAGAGTGTTCCTTCACATCTATTTTAGGACTTTTTAAAATCAAATTTGGTGGAATATTACACTACAGTTTTTACAGTTTTAAGTTGTTTTACATTAAGTTGTTATAAGAAAGTTTAAAAAAAAACAAACTTAGCTTTACGCGGCGCATTTATCAGTGAGATAAATAAAAAAATTCCCAATAAAAAAAAAATTTGTTTGCATAACTTTTATTTTATTATGCGTCTAATTTTTGAAAACATAAAAATCGGTAAAAAAAATATTAAAAACCCTCATTTAAAACTATTTATATCTACTTTCCCTTGCATTCATTCTCAGCTTCAATGAGTTTCATTATTTATAGTGACAATGCTGATTTATCCTCGATATACAAACACGATCACATTTTTCGAATGATTCAAAAACTCGCTATTTTCGAACGATTTGCTTAAAAGATTGAGTTTAAGTAATTATTGTGTTAAGTAATAATTAATGTTTAAGTAATTATAGACTGTGTATAAATAAAAAAGATGTTTTTTGATTGCCTATTCTGATGCGCAGGTTTTGAAAAATATTATTTAAAAATCTTATTTAAAAGTCTAATTTAAATTCATACCGATCTTCTAACAAGTCCAATGAATGTATTGTTTTCTGATTTTTCGTGTCCTCTGTTTGGTAACCGAAATGAGTATGAATATGAAAGTGAAGCTATCTCTATTCTTTTTTTTAAATAGGCCCACTATTCAAATCAGACCTTAATTTGTGCAAGGAGGAAAAAAGCCTAGTAAAATTGCTGCACTTTATAGTAAAGACATTTCTAACAACAAAAAAACAACAACATAATTCTGGTTATGATACCAAAATACACAACATTCAAACCATTTATATGAGAATGGTTTTTCGATTTTCAAAAATTTTAGTTCTTATTACCACACATTTAGTGACAAACGAAAATGAAAAATAAATTTAACCGAATATATAGCTTTTAGGTCACACTCAAAGGTATCATGATAAAACTACCAAATTTTACCACATTTATCATATTTTATCAAATATTATAAGACATTGTTAATTTTACGAAAATCATCACCAAACAGCCTAAGAAACACTGTAAATTTTTCCATATTTTGGTAGTTTTGACTATATTTTTTTTTCTCACTGTGAATCAAATTTTTAACTTATTACTACAAAACGATAGCCCATTATAAATACTTTTTAATGAAAGTATAAATAATCACACAATATACGTTTACTCAGTTGTGCTGTAAATTATGATAATTTAATAAATCAAACGCTCTGCTAATTTCCTAAGATTAGTATTGTCTGTCAACTCAAAATCTAAACACTTGGTGTTAATTTAATAAAAAAATGAATATAATAAATAAAACTGTGCAATTCAATGGAAAGCGTTACTTGTTTTGCATTCTATTTTATGTTCATTAAAAATTTTCATGAAATTATTCTTGATCAGCAAAAAGAAGCGCCTTTTTGCTCATGAGTGTTTCTTTCTGTGTCTCCCAACCTGAATTAATCTTTGTCTATTTTAAGATGTTTTTCGAGAAAATAGGTAAGGGAAAAGAGGCATCGAGAGAACAAGGCATCTCTTTAGAACACAGCTGTTCGTCGAAGAACTGTCGCATTATTTTTAGCAGGAACGACACGGATTAGACAACCTTTATCTTTTGTTTTTTCCAACTAACATTTTTTGTTTTGTAACTGTCATTTTCTAATATCAAAATAATATTAGTTAATTGGTTTCATACAAATTGAAGACAACGTTAAAGATCACCCTTCTTCACATATCACACTGAGGGAAAAAAAAAAGAATATGGTCAAAACTACCAGAATATGGTACTGTGTTTCTAGCTCTATGGGAACACCAAAAAAGCAAGGTAATTTTACCGAGTACTTTGGTGTATGATTTTGTTAAAATTAACAATAAAATATAATTTTATGTGTTAAAATTTGGTAAATGTGGTAAAATGGTAACCTTAGAGCATGCCATAGAAGCTATTTATTCGGTTAAATTTCCTTTTCAGTTTTGTATATTTTACTAAATGTGTGGTAATGAGAACTATAATTTTGAAAACCAGGATGTCCGGTAAATCTTTGTCATATGAACGAAAACATTACCAAATGAGTGGTTTAAATACCTGCCGTAGCCGTATATTTTGGTTTCATTGCCAGAACTATATATTTTACCAAACAGCAAGGTAATTTTACAAGAATTTTTTCCTCCGTGCAAATAGGGAAAGACTAAAGTGAATAGATATTTGAATCGCAATAATATATGTCAAAAAAATATGTATTTATAATGATTGGCGAAGAATTCATAATTAATTTGTCATTCATGGTCAAAATTAACATACTCATTTCAATGTGTGACAAATAGCTATAAACAAAAGTTGCAGATATGAATATATTAACGCTGTTGTTTTTTTAATATTTTAAGAACAGGAAACTGTATATTATTTTCCTTTCGTCTTTCTTTCTTTCTTTTTTTTTTAATTTTATGTCTCACACGGCAATAATTTAATGCTTAAAAAATTGTTTCTTTTAGTATAATTTCATTCAAAATAAAAAAAAAAGTTACAATTTACAAATTGTTTGGAAATTTCAAAATATAATGCAAAATCATCCGGAACATAGAATCGTAAATTGTTGCTATTTTCTCTTTCAGAATCGTAAATTGGTGCTCTTTTTCTCTTTTCAAAATGCAGAACCGTTAATTGATGTTCTTCTTGTCGCTGAATTGTAAATTGTTGTTTTGTTTTTCGCCCTTTTTTTAAGCAGAATCGTTAATTTGTGTTCCTTTCTTCATTTCAGAATGCAGAATCGTAAACTAGTGCTTTTTTTCAATTTTGAAATGCAGAATCATATATTTGTGCTTTGCTTTTTCCTTCTTTCGAAATGTGCAAACGTAAATTGGTGCTCTTTTTTTCTAATATAGAAATACAGAATTGCAAATTTGTGCTTTTTTTCTCTTTTTGTAATACAAATTTGTAATTTTTTTTTCTTTTTTTTTCTAATTTGGGAATATAGAATCGTTCATTAGGACTTTTTTTCCTTTTGTGAGGACGAATCGCCGGCGATATTTTCTTTTTGAAATATTAATTTTAAGGAAATGAAGCATATCGACAAGCAGTCTGGGAGGAAATTACTTTACAACAGTTAGTATCCTTCTCTAAAAAATATTCAAGAAGAAATGTTGTAAAAATTAATTTCTTAAAATATGAAAGTTATTCTTAACATTACTCATATCGAAAATCTGTTGCAGCATTCCTAATAATTTTCCATTATGATACAACATCTTTAAAATAAAATCAAAATCGAGGAGCCGAAGCATTTTTATAATAGTAATTGGTTCTCCTTAAAAAAAAAGTAGTTACATATTTTTTTTAAAATTTTGCTGCTTAATTATTCTACTTTAATTTTTAACAAGCATATTGATTAACTTCAAATTAATTAGTTAAAAAACTATCATAATCATCGTAATAGTTTCTTTTAACATTTATGTTTAATATAATATTTAAGATGATAAATTATAGGATTACGATTTTTATTAAATTTATAATTTCTAAACGTGTGCACATTTTATATTGTACTTAAAGTACATATATATAACTTTTGCGTGAATAAGTTATTTTTAAATTACTAATTTTAATATTAAATGATATATCATATTCCATTATGAAAAATAAGACCGAGTTCCTGATGTTATACAATTTAGAAATATAGTTTTCATTATATTTGAGTGGAATTAGTTGTTTGATATAAACTTGTAAACTTATATATTTTATCTGTGTAAAAATAGTAAGACTATAGCATGTTGTTTTTAAGCGGAATTTATATATTTCGTTCTATTTACACTAAAAAGCTATTTTTAACACTTTTTCCATTAATTTATTTCTAGTTAAACTATCTAAATTTGAAACACAAATTTCTTTTCGGTGTTTAAAAAAAGCTTTAAACTTTAAAAAAAAAAAGAACTGTATTGAATTATTTCCACTAAATACAGTGCATTTAAAAACACAGTGAAAAATAAAGATTATTTCATCCGAAATTTTCCATATACAGATACGAAACACAATTATTATTTCTTTATTTTTGTCATAAATTAACTATTTCTCTATATTACATCAACTGACACAAAATTCTATTTTTCCCAATCTATTTAAAGAGTGATAGCAATAGAAGAGTTTAGTTACAGAAGATTTCGAATAACAAAACTGAATTTTAGAATAAAAAAGGACTAGTGTGTATAAAACTTCATTTTTATTTTCATTCTTCTCATTAAATAATACGGTTTTTAATGGGGAAATGCGTTTCGTAAACAGCTGTCTGCCTGTTGCTATCTTTTCCATAACTGATATTTTTAAATTCCTTACTACTTACAGTGTCACTTAGAAAATTTTTTCACCAAGTTGCTCAATCTATAAACAATACAAAAATTCCAAAACTTTTGGCACTTTACCGATTTTAAATGATGATTGAGAGAGGCCTTTTAATGGGATCCGGCAAATTTTTTCGCCCATGATGGAGGAAATTTTTTCTCTCTTAGTATTTTCATTAAAACGCGACTTAAAAGAATCGTGAATGTTGCATTCCATTCAAGTACGTCATCCACATACCGTTTGTTACCTTGCACTGCTTGTCACCGCAAACGATTATGAGTAATGATTTATCTATGATGTTTTTTCTTCTAAGAATGAATCTTATATTTTATTCAACAGCTTAGAATTAGGGTTGAGGATATAATTCATAATTAAAATGAATAAATAAAAATTATTTGATAAACTTATAATGCAACTATATTACTAGAGGATCGAACTTATTTGGCAATCTAGGGGCTAGTTTCTAGTTGAAATAATCCAATTGGGTTATTTTGCTATGGATTGGAACTTAAGTAATGTATGTGATATGTTTTTAGTTTCTTTAAGTATTTTATGACCAAAAGTAACGAATGGTCAAGTTTTTAAAGCCAGGAAACAAATTTTGTCATGTATTTTACAAAATTGAAGCTCAAAATGATCAAGTTGAACATATAATCGTGTTATCATATTTAAAAAGTGCGATAACATGGTTCAATTTATCACCAAAATTACCTTTTGACGCAGATGGGACACTGGTGTCCCGTTTATATCTTTTTTTCTAGCGCTCTAATTACAAGCAAAAATGTGTTTTGGAATTTTTTTAATTATAAAAAACAGTATAATAGTTTCTAAAAAAAACTGTTAGATTATTGGAATTATATTTGTTCTAAAATATAAAATCCAAAAGTAGTTTGAAAAAAGCTTTTTTCATTCATATTAAAAAATTTATCAATAATTCGTGTTGTAAACTTATGTTATTCATGATATCAAATTTAACCAGCGGGTTACCGAGCTCGGCTCGGAGAAAACAGGTATCGAAGCTAACTCGAAGATTTAAAAATTTCAATTGTGATTTATCAAAACAATACATGCCATAAGAAAATTTGTGAAACCATTGGTGAAAAGATAACCGGTTAAAGTGCACCATTGTAAACTATCTAAACAAAGTTAAAGTTTGGAAAGGGAACTATTCTATACAAAGGTAAAGTTTGAAATGTCATAGGAAATAAAATGTAATTGATAACAAAAAATTATACAATTAAAGAAATGGTACAAAGTGAGCAGTGTAAAGATTGAAGTGTGTTTCTTCGATCACTTCTCTCATCATCATAAACGATTGGGCAAACGGGTTGTTAAAGCGCATGATCTCCTCGAGTAGTTGCAATAGTTCTTGGCTTAACTCTCGGTTGAGCTCAGATCGCGCAGCTGTAGCCTCGTCCGGGTCCATGAAGTATATTTGGGCAAACTTCGGCTGTTCAAATCCACCTTGCGGGTCTTGAGTCGGGCGCGTTGCCAGGTTGATCTTGTGATGGACTTGACCGCCGGCGATAAACGCGTAGATTCCAAGTTGATTGACGGTTCTGTCGTCGTCGACTTTGAATGAGGCAAGTGCAAAGCAGGCGTCGATGTTGCGGATCCTTCTGTGGAATTCTTCCGATGCGGTGTTGTCGTGCAAATAGAAGCGCTAATTCGTTTGGAAATTCGGCCATTGGTAATTTGATTCTTCCATGTAAGCAGCAGTCGCCAAATGAATCTACGTGTATTTTGTTCTTCACTCTTTCTTCTGGGAAATGCAAAGCGCCATCGTGGAAGCAAGCGACGTTAAATGGACCAAGACTTTGATATTCCACGTCGGAAGTTGCAGCATTTTTGTAGGTTGACGCAGGCCGAGATTTCGCAGCTCTACGGAGTCTTTCATTACGGCGGCGTTGTTCCTCTATGCGGATGTTGCGGCCCCTCATTGTTTCGTTTTTTCGTCTGCGTCTTTCATAATCGTGGCATTTTTCTCGTTGAGATGCATTAAGTTCGATCAATATATCCGAGATTCGTTCCTTGCTACTTGACTGCTCTTGTCGGGCGCAACGGCGTTATCATCGGGTCTTGGATATTCAAAGCGTGCATATTGGTCGAAGATGTGAAAGATGCGGTTACAGATAGTCCAGACATGTTCAATTGGTCACTGTTCACAACGAATTCGTAAATTTGCTTCCGTTCATCCGCTTCTTGAAAATTCTTGTCCAGGAAAAGGCGTCGATGAGAGAGGTATTGTCGAGCATAAAAGACGATGTAAACTCCGCAGGAAGACGCGTCATCTTGGTGGTTGTAAGCGTTGCGAGGTTTCACGATGCATCTTTTCAGCTTTTCATTCGTAACAACGGTATTCAAAACGTGTCGCAGTATTTTTCTCAAAACAGCATCGATGGGCAGCGGGTTGTCGACTGGATCGCAGACTAATAGTTGACGTTCTCCATAGCTTGCTTCGTAAATTCCTAGCATCCAGTGCTCGCCTCTATCCATTTGAGCTCTCTTGTGAATGGGAATGAGTAGCACGTCGAATGCTTGTTGAACGC
This sequence comes from Parasteatoda lunata, assembly GCA_949128135.1. NCBI lineage: Eukaryota > Metazoa > Arthropoda > Arachnida > Araneae > Theridiidae > Parasteatoda > Parasteatoda lunata. The sequence continues at coordinate 60,748,959 of OX421975.1, read as the reverse complement.
CGTATAGATAGTTGGACGCCTTGTTCTGGTCGCTGATATCGTTGAGAAGAGCCATTCCTTCATAAGCGCCATCCGCTGTTGTAACGTAGAAGCGTGCGACAAATTCAGGGTGAAGTACGGCAACTTTGACGGTCGGGTAAGCTTGTTCGGCGTAATGGAGAAGCATTCTGACAATGACGGTATCTTCTAGTTGTCCATTTGCGGGTAGAATTGAGTTAATCGCTTGTTGTTCCAAAATTCCGGCTCCTTGAAGAATTTCATGTAGAGGTGCGTTCTGCATGTTGAAAATGTAGCTTGAAATCTGATGAATGTTGAAATGTCGGACTTTGTTGACGGTGATTTGAAATCGAAATCAGTTCCTTAAATGCTTTTTTGGAAATTCGAATATTTGGAAATTGGAATTTTGAACGAATCAAAAAGAACGAATCTTTTTAGTTAACGAACGAGCGCTAAATTCAAAATTTCATTAACAAATTTCCCTTAATAAAAAGCAGTGGAATTAGAATCGTACTTTTTCAAAAGAAAATTTAGTAAAAATATCAAAGTTATCCTTATTTTTTTCTTTTATATTTGTTTTACCTTAATTTTGTGATTTAAAAATAATCGTGTGGTCATCAAACTTTATTAGTTCGCCATATTGGCTATAGATGGCAGCACGTTACCGCTTGAAACTTATTAGGCAATAGACAAAGAAAATTTTAAGAATTTAAATCGTGGAAAGACTTATTATAACAATTATGAACAACGACAGGCTAAGCTTTCTATCTACGTATCTAATATGTTGCCACATTTTTAATACAAAAGTTAAACATTTCTCCACTTTGATAAATGTAAACTAATGCGAACCTTACAATTAAATTATTAATTCCTTCGTATATTATTGGTTTAAGTTGTCGAAAATTAATATTTCAATTGTAAGGTTCGCATCAGCATACATTAATAAGAGATATGTATTTTTTTAATAAGTTTTTTGAATATGGCACTTTAAAGACGAAAAAGTATAGATTTTCTTACAAAATGACTGATAACTAAAAAATTAATCCAAATTTTTGAAAAAGAAAAAAAATACTTCTTCATTATGTCAAAACACAATTATGTGCCGAGTTTCGTGCCTGGGCGAGGCTTCTGGGGCGATATATTGTGATTACAAACAGACTAATACAGAACTAATAAAGTTTGAAAATATCCTATCTGTAACTCTGAACTGCTCGACCGTAGCGCTTCAAAACCGGCGCCAATCGATTCCTCGTGGCCAAAAACCCCAGACCCCCAAGTTTACCGGAGTTTATTAATTCTGGGGCGATTTTCGACTTGGCAACCATTCCTCGTATTATAGTATAAGATTAATCAAAATTGAACCCGTTTTCTTTAATATCACTTCTAATCTATAAAAACAATTACGAGTGCACGCGATTTATGTATTTCATGTACTGTTTTTAACTTTAAGCATAAAAATAACTGTGTGGCATTTTAAATCCTGCTTTTTCCCAAAATAGCAACCGTGTTCTTGTTCCTTTATGAAAGATATCCTTTTAGGATATTAAATTTTTATTCAATTTGTAGAGCTGGAAATTGATGAAAGTGAAATAAAATGATCACAAGGTACTACAAGTTATTACCAACGTCAAAACCGTAATAGCATCTTTTCTTTTGTTGAAAAGTTGCAAAATCGTCACTACTACTCCCGGGTTTTTATAAACGATTCACCAAGAATATTCTTCAGCCTAACCCTGTCGTGGCCTTCACTTGAATTTAATTCTATTTCCTCATTTGAATACAGTTCTTTCAGGCGAAAGAAGTCAACCAATTCAACTTTAATTACATTCGCAGCTTGAAGACTTTGTTCTTCGCTCAAAATCCTATTCTGTGTCCTAAAGTGCTGCTTCAACAGCAAGTTATGTCAACCCCTGTTATTTTCCCTACAATGATACTCAGTTTTTTCTTCAGGAGAAAAACTTGAAATAATTCTACATTGAACTACAATATCGGTTTAAACTTGCTGCCTCCTTAGGTAGGTGTAAAATCGAACTATAGTATCGTGAAAATTAAGCATTCTAATAACTTATTAATTGGTACTATGGCTCAAGTAGGTCCGAAAAATTTTTCAATTTAACATTTTAAAAATGTGTTGCAAATTTGCACGGTATTATGATGCAATAGGTAGCAACATCATTTTCCAGTGTTTGAATTATTTTTTCTGAAATTTTACTTTACTAGACTGTAAGAAATCTTAGTATATAGTTACCACCGTTTTTGTATTTTTGGGAAACTAATTAATACATTTTTAAATACAGAACTGTAGTTATCGTTCAAAATATTCTTTATAATTGATAAAATAATAATTGTTTGAAAGAATTAGCATGAATATATTACTAAAAATGTTTTTTTTAAACGAATCGTTTTTGTAAGAGTTATTAAATTTTTTTTTGAATGCACATGAAAATATGTGTTGTCCGTAAAAAAAAAAACAAGCAAAAACGAATAAATTAATAAACAAAACAATAACAGTAAAACGTGACTACATCCACTTTAAGAAATTTTTGTTTACTTCAAACATCAAAAATGGTGGCAATTATACACCAATTATTTTTACAATGTACACCGAAGAGCCATTACATTATGACCACCCTCCATCTATGACAATGGGCTCGCCCAGGAACAATATTTTCATGGGGCACATTAGGACCCATAATCCTCATAAAACAATCCCTGACGTCTGTAAGCTACTTGAACATAATTGCAGACCAGGTTCACCCAGTTTTACCTGTGGGGAATGGTGTTTACCAACAGGATAATGCACCATGTCATAAGGGTCGAATCGTCATGGATTGGTTCGAGGAAGATTCCAGTGACTTTCAAGTCATGTCTTGGCCCCCAAATTCACCTGACCTTAATCCAATAGAGCATTTGTGATCCTACTTGGAAAACCAAATTCGTGCTGCCACGCTACCCCCTCGCAATTGCAGGACCAATTAGTGAGCGTTTGGTACCAGATACCTCAGACTACCTATCAGCACCTTGTGGAATCAATGCCACGGCGGGTGCTAGCAGTTTTGAGTGCTAAAGGTGGTCCTACATGTTATTAGCAGGGTGGTCATAATGTAATGGCTCTTCGGTGTATATTGCACACTAATATCCGCATAAACCTCTTCATGAGGTTTACCTTATTTGGAAAAATATGAGTTTTCCTTCAGCGTAGAATTATTATTATTATTATTTTTATCTTTGTAATCTCAGATTTTTTAATTCTATTATTTTCATCCTTTTTTTTTTTTTTTTTTTTTGCTGAATTAAACAAACTTAATTTAATAGTGCCATTTTATTTTTACAGCGAATACTTAACGTGTTTTGAATATAACAGCTTTTTACCCTTGCGCCATTAACTTAATATTCGATTCAATCTATTTGCCTGAGGTGAATATTTTTATTACCAACTTGTAAAAATCATAACAGCTTTGTTTGATATGTTTGCCTTTTTTTAGACTAAAATTAGCTTCCTATTAAAGTCTATGTCTTTTCTGTTTAATATAAAATAATATTCGACAGAAATAAAATAAAATTATTAGTATTCTTTATATTTATGTTCATTTTGATTTCGTATCACCAAAATAAAAAAAACTGTTGTTGAAAAAATAGTTTTAAGAGCACACTTAATATATAATGTACTCAGATTCTTTTTAAAATCTATTACATCATTTTTTTTTTTTTTTTTATGAATTTGTATTATCACGAAACCACAAAGAAGGATTGATCATATATATAGGCATTTTAGAGTTTTAAAAATTTGAGAAAATCTTTAAGAGTAATTATGCCCATATTTCAAGAGTACACCCTCTTACCTTCGAAATATATATATACATATACATCATTTTATTTTATTATCGGCGTAGAACAGTCGATCCGATTCTGAATCCACAGCTACCTATAATCAATTTCGTAGCCTCGTAATTTTGAACCCAATCCAGAAGACAAGGAAACCCCCGGATCAAGTATTGGGAAGAACTAGCCGTTGTGGAGGACTTTCTGATGCAACTAAACCACATTTGAGTAAAAGGGAGAGGCAAACCGCGAAAACTTCCCACGGTTAGTCCAACGCAAAAAGGATTCTAACCTACGATTGGTCTACCACTGAGAATATTTTACGTCAGCACTGTGGTTGGTGCATGCTGGGTGCAAAAATCGCATCGACCAGCCAAAGCTGGAATTCGAACACTGATCAACTCGTTAGGAGGCGAGTGCTTTATCCTCTGAAGCACCACGGCTCAAATAGGTATCATTATTACTGCACCTATATTTATTTCACCTATAGCTTTATTATACAATTTTAATATCGAGGGTGGGCCCCTTAAGGGTTTGGCACCATTACTGATTACTAAACTATTTTGTTTAATATTGTGTAAGTATTGTTTTACATGTCAGGAATTTATTTTTTGTTTATTCTTTTTTAAAAAAGTTTTTATTCAAAATTAAACACTAAAATGAACAATTCTGCTTTTCTTTTTCATAAATATAAACTAGGATGTACCTTTTTATCCGGACAGCTGTCAGTTATCTCGTTTTCTTTTTTTTTTTTTTTTTTCATTCTCGTAACCCCCGATCCTCATCATGAATGAGTTCAACAGACGGAAGTGACGTGTTTAGCGTTCGTATAAATAGATAATCACGTTCAAGTGTTGAGTCATATTGTAGTCACTTTTACATCGTGGATGAGGTTTCGAATCCGTTTACTCTATAGAATCATGATTGTTGGTGAATGTAGTCTGTGAAGTCATCACTTTTCTGTCATATTCGGGAGCAACAGGTGCCGTGATAAATTCAAACAATCTTTTTTCCCCTTCCTTCTCATCTTTGCTATTAATTGCGTGCAGCACTAAAATGATTTATAATTCTGGAGAGTTGTTTTACAGTTAGCTATCAGATCTCAGTTTCTTCCGTTATTGTTAAAATTTGTAAGTAGACCCATTTATTATATTTTAGTGCTTCTTTTTTAAACTTAAGATTACTCAGAACAAAATTTTAATGGCCCATATATTCTTATAAATATTAAAATATCTGATCTTAGTTTTCTCCTATATTGTTGGTTGACAGTTAATAATCATATCTTAGTTTCTTCAATTATTGTTACAATTTATAAGTATAGACCCATTTATTATATTTTAGCGTTTCTTTTTGAAACTTAGAAAAGATTACTTAGAATAAAAATTTAATGTCTTATTTGTTTTTAAAAAATTAAAAGATCATATCTTAATTATCTTCTATGTCTTTTAAATTGTATAAATAAACGTTTTTACTATTTATTAGTGCTTTTAGGGGCTAAAGATTATTAATTTTTACTATATAAAGTTTAATAGCACACGTATTCCTAAAAATATTAAAACATATCAGATCTTAATTTTCTTCTATATTTGGTTAAATGTATAGGTAGATCCCCACGCTATATTTTAGTGCTTTTTCAGGCTGTTTTAGATTACTTAAGATAAAAGCTTAATGTCACATGTCTTCCTAAAAATATTAAAAGACCAGATCTTAATTTTCTACTATAATTGTTGAGATGGGTAAGTAAATTCATTTACCGATATTTTAATGTTTCTTTTGATGGTTAGAATACCGATTATCACAAGATATAAAAAAAATTAATGACTCGTGTATTCTTAAAAATATTAGATCAGGTCACAATTTTCTTCAACAATTGTCATTATTTGTAAATAGATGTACTTAATTCATCCTAGTTTTTTATTTATTTTTTTTTTTTTTTTGCTTGATTTAATTTATTATTATCGAGATAATGTCACATAAATTAGTAAAATATTGGAGGTTATGAAATGTTTCTAAGTGGGATAAACTACTCTGATAAATATATCTTTTTAAAACAATCGACTGCCTAAAGAAGAGAATCCATAAATTTGGAAGTAATCTTTCCACAATTGCCCCCCCCCCCTTTTTTTTGGGGGGGGGGTTCTTGAAAGGGCAGATTTGTAACATACCCCCTTTTAAGATTGACCGCTTCAATTGTTACAAACTGAAACACTTATGAATAAAACTTAGGATAATAAAATTAGGATTATTAAATACAAGTTTGATGTCATTCATTTGTCTTACAGTTGAAAAAAAAATAAAGAACTATTAAATATTTTTATTTGTATCGGAGTAAAACATTTTTAAACAGATCTGTTTCAAATCATTTTATAAGTTTGAAGCAATAAATTAATTTCATTATGTTGGGGTATAAGCTGTTAAATGCTTACAGCAAAGCGAAATATTTTTTATAAAAATAATTTAACTGCTTTTAGTTTGTTCATCAAATACTGTTATTTATAGGTACAAGCAAAACTGGGAAATAACAGTTGCGTTATATTTTGCATAAAAGTATCAATTAATGATAAGACTCTACATATTTGATCAAATGTTAAGTTTTGTACAACCGGCGAATAAATAATAATTAAAAATAATTCAGGTTCAAAATGCTTAACATCTATCGAATTTGATCCTTTTTAATTTTCAAGTTGTTTATACTTTTATAAATACAATGAAAACTGTATATTTTGATCGATAATGGGATCAATGGTTTATTTAGACAAGTGGTCAATTTATAGTGGGAGAAATTATTTGTCTTACCCGTTTGGAACAATTCAGTAACTACAACTTTGATGATCAAGCTATAAAGGTGGTCAACTTAACAGGTTTTACTGTATTTGAAATTTGGGTATTTTTTTAACACTTGTACAGGTCAAAAACAAATAAAAATATGCTAGTAAAAGTGATCGCTAATATCTAATAAATATTTGTACTGCCTGAATATATTTTAAAGGGGATCGTTTTGTTTGAATAAATGTAACTGAGTGCATATTACTGAACTATAAGATAATATAAATTTAAAGGGTTATAAAATTACCTTACTGATGCTGTCTTACTGTAAAATAACAAAAATTAATTTATATACTCTGAACTTAAAAAGCAACCTAACTTTGATGATAAAACTTTCAAATTTTATTAAAATATTTTTTTTTTACTTGTAAATTGTTTTTAGAATATTTCACGTATTTTAAACCAAAACATGAGTTGCTTTTATGAAATATGATTTAGCACTCTTTAGAATATGAAATTCGATCTACATAGGAAAATATTGGAAGTTTATTAATTTATTTTTTAAAATGATTTTCGTGTGCATATATGGTTCGAATTTAGAAAACCCCAAATTGCGTCAAGAAGTTTTTAATATTCTTTAAAGAGTGATTTTACTATTTTATTTTATTACTAGCCTTGAGCAGCTGACTCAATTCTGAATTTACAACTATCAATGTTTGGCCAGTAGCTGTTTAATTTTTTACCCAACCCAGAAGACAAGGGAACTCCCGGAGCAAGTATTGGGACAAACTTGCTTTCGGAAAAGAATTTTTAACGGAACTAACCCAAATTTGTGTTACATGTAGAGGTAAACCACGAAAACCTCCCACGGTTAGTCCGGCTGCATAGATATTCCAACCCATGATCCGTCTACTACTCAGGACATTTTACGCACTATGATCGGTGCGACTTGGGAGCAGAATTCGTATCAACCAGCCACCTCTGAGATTCGAACCTGCGTAATTTCATTGGGCAGCGAACGCTTTATCTCCTGAGTCGCAGTGTCTCTGATTTTAATATTATATATTTTTAGTCCTAAAAAAATTCAAATATAATACCGATTTTTTTTTAATTTTTTATCTTTTTACATATAGGGTTGTGAGACGGCTTCAGCCGAAGCAGGTGACTCGACCAAGATGATGTCCACAAATGGTGAGCTGGGATCCCTTGTGGACTTCAACAAAAAAGCATCTGCAGCCACCATTATCAACAAGATCAATAACTCCTCATACGCATCTTCATCCTCATCTGAAAAGATGCTGAAGAGCAGCTCTTCATCCACTAGCAGCAGTTCCGTCCTGAGTAAGAAAGCTCAAATACTTCATCATGCAATGTCCACCCAAGAGTTGAAACAGCAGCAGCAAGCCCAACAACAGAACGAATTGTTTCAAGTGAGAGTTATTTACTATCATTAAGGGTAGTATTACCCTTCATGGCAGATTCTTTTTCAACTACTTCAGTAATTTAAAATATAAAAGTATAGAAAAAAATACTAATATTACTGGTAACTTTTTTTTGTTGCATTAAATTCTTTAACGATCTTGGATATTTCAAATCTGCTATAGGTTTCACCTACGTTTCTCTCTCTAAGCTACAGTTTTTTTAAATGTCACTTTTAGTCCATTTTCGGTCAAAATGTACGAGTAATAGCAAGTTTTAGCAATTGAAATTCCATGGCTTACTCTAGGTTTGCCAGAATTCATTTTTTTTTATCTTTTAAATTTTAATTCTGTAGTATAGGTGAAAGAGATTTTGTGACGAAACGTTTCTGCTGTGGTATGGCGTCCTTTTAAAACGTCCTTTATCATTCTGTTAAAACATGATTAAAATTGCATAGGAACCGCCCACGCACGGAAACGTCATTATACGCTGCTAGGAGCACTCCTTATTATGAACTGTCTTTTCATGTGCTTTTGAACAGGTCATAATAGGGAACGTCCCTCACCGCATAAGACGGCACTTCTGCGCATGGGTTCCTATGCAATTTTAATCCTGATCTTAAACTGATCTGGGTGGCAATTTTGGGTTTTAGCAATGAAGATTAAAAAAAAACCGCTCCATAATATTATAATTATTATATATGTTCAAATGCAATGTATGGCATATTTTTTTAAAATTCAATATGTGATTCTTTAAATAAAATATGCTATTAATTGTGATATAACTATATGCATAGAATTATGTTAAACTATTATATATATATATATATATATATATATATATATATATATATATATATATATATATATATATATATATATATATATATATATATATATATAATTTTTTTTGTTTTTTTTTATTCTACTATGCAATAAAGCAAATGTTTTTTTTTATATAATTTTATGTAGGAAAACCGAAACTTCTGTCGTAGTGTGAGTGTCACCAGCAATTCCAGTGCCAGTTCTGACTCCCGCTTAAAAATGGTGACCAATTCTTCTAGCCTATCTGGAGGTTTAGGACAGAGGAAGCTTTCTGCGGATGATCCCATCTCGGAAGAAGATTTGGTCCTAAGAGAATCTTCCCCGCAGGAGATGAAATTCGAACAAAAGAGGATGAGTTCTTCATCCAAGATGAAAGTGAGCACTTCGGATGGCTACACGGCCGAAAAAATGGCCGCAACTAACCAAGAAAGGAAGAGATTGCAATCTGGGAGTGTCAGCTATGAGGAAAAGTCTGCATCCAGTGCAATGAAGCAGAAGATTGAAACCGATGGATTTTCTGCTGAAAAGGTAATGGTATTTAGAAACTTGATTGCCTGTGTGATATATACATTATCTTTGCAGTTTATCCTCATGGAACTTGCATGCATAAAACATGAGCATCGAAGATGTTTTAATTTGTATAAATGATGAAAATCAGATATTGTGAGCCAAATTAAAATTTAAGATCTAATATTCTTTCAAATGGATATATTTATCTGCCGTATCAGTCTTTCACTCTTTTTCAATTTTGATAAAATCTTGGATATGGTAAATATTCATGTCACGAATTTTTGAACTGTAACAGATAGGGGGCATACTTTGATAGAACTTTACTGATTTGAAAAAGGTAGAATTTTCACATGCTTTTGCGTACAAGTGAAAGCTTTGTAAATTGAAAACTATCTAAGAAGTTATAGCAGGTTAGTGATAAAAGTAGAATTTAGTGAATTGTAAGAGTTTAGCGCAAGAGTAAAAAAAAACTATACTGGGCCTAATTCTAGATTGACATTAAAAACATGATTTAATATTTTTTATGAAAAACCTAATGTCTTTCAGAAAGTCAATTAAATTGGGATATAGCGGCATACCAAGTATCACGTAAAGCATATAAATAAAGAAAATCAGAAAATTCAAATAACAACGATTGTAATTTTTAAATTAAAACACTGGATCAAGATGTACAGTGAGCAAAAAAAATAAATAAATAGATAAATAAACGGACTTAACTTTTGGTCTAATGGTCGGATTTTCACGTTCTAGGATTCAATCTTAATGGTTTAAGTGGGGGAGTAGCCCCTCAAACCATATATATTTTGAATTTTATTGAGAAATCGAATTTCAAATGAACGATTTTTTTTAAAAGTTCGATTTCTCAGGAACTATTCGACTGATTTCGCTGAAACTTTGTATTTTTCCATGTAAAATTACTTTCTTTAAAATGATGTATAAAATTGCATACCTTGCAATTCAAAATATTTATTATTATTATTATTATTAAATAAAATAATAGATATTAATAAAAGCTATTTTTTGCATGGAATTCTCTTTGGATGAATACATTTTATGATTGTGTGCAAAAAGTTTTCAATCCGTTTAAGAAGTTTTCGAGATATACCGAAATACTCAAAAAGTAAAATTAGCAATAAGGAGTCCAAACTTTGGATCGCTCTCGTGACTAAACTATTGGGGTCATAATTTGGCGATCAGAAATCCGAATTTGTCAAAAAGAAAAGAAGTGTTAATTCACAGAAAGTACGCTTTTGTGTTTGATTTCGTGACTTAAAATATTTTCTGCACTAATTAATTAGCATATTTGGAGTCGTCCCATTTAACCATTAAGATTGATGCCTAGAACGTTAAGATCCTATCACTAGAGGGAAAATTATTCAAGGTGGTGCGTTTCTTTTTCTTTTTTTTCTTTTTTTTTTTGCACACTGTATTTTAAGGAACAAGTAGAATTAAAATGCTGTACTTTTTTTTAGTAATTTATATCATCTGCTTGCTGAAAATCGATTCTCTTAGTTTTTCATCGAAAGAAAATGCAAATTTATATTTTTGCATTTTTAGTTTGAACTAAAAGAGAAAGACGAAGATTTTTCTAAAATAGCCGTTTTGTTGATAACTTCTTACTTTTACCACTTCTTGTTTATCCAGTATATACATATAATGAAGACAATTATGATATATAATTTATTATATTGTTTTTTAAGACGATCTTCTTTAAAACAATTATATTTAAAACAATGTTTTTTTTTAAATATCATATACTAGAGAATGAAGTAATGATATGGTTTATGTATTTAAATACAGGTTGCAGCTGTAAGGCAAGATCAAGTTCAGTTAAAAACAGCTGACTCTGTACAGCAGCAACAGAGGACTGCAATGGCTGCTTCTATGAAGCTATCTACCGATGAATTTACCGCCGAAAAAATCGCCATGTCCAAACAAGAAGAGAGGCATATGTTTTCTCAAGGCATGATCCAAGCAGAAAAAAATGTTTCTTCCTCCTCATCTGCCAAAATGACTTTTACTGCGAAAGGTATTTTAGCTATTTTCCACAATTTTGATAGCTCTTTCAAGTTTAGACCATAAAAACATGAACAAATTGAAGAGTTATTTTTGAGTTAAAAACTGATAGATATTTGCAAAAGCAAATAAAATCAATTTGTACAGGCTTGATACCGGAGGGAGAGCTATATATATAAAGGTATCTGGCCTGTTGATACCTTTAGTTACCAAATGTTTAATTGGATAGATGCAAGTGACGTCATCGTAGGTAAATTGTGGCATTCGCCGAAACAAACCAATCAGGTTCGACACACACGCGTGACATCGTTTACAGGTATCTGATTTAATGGTTCTATGGTTGGGCATAATCACTTCACTTCTGCTCGAGTTGCAAGTACCCAATTGTGTACTTTCATTTCAAGAAGAAGATCAAGGATACAAACGCATGTGTCCTATGACGCCAGAGCCAGCTAATCGTTTATAAGCAAATCGGTGTGTTAAAGTTGAGCTAAGTTTCTCCCCAGAAAATTAGAATGTTAATTAACTTGAAGTTAATTAAATACAGCATCGTATCGCACATCGAATTTATTGAAATATAATTCTCTTTTTTTAACTTAACTTAGATGTATTATTTGTTTATATATTTTATAGTAAGCGTGATATATTTTTATTTTGCGTACTTGGCAACTTCGATGCAGAATTGGTTTGTTCATGTTCTGCATAGCTTCATGCCTGTCTTTGTTAGGTAAGAAATATATAGTGAAAGCAGGGAAATATTTGTGAAAGAATCTTTGTGTAAGAATATAGAATGTATAACTTAAGAGAATTGACACTTGACGGGCTTCGCTTACTCGAAATAGAATGTAAAGAACAGTTGCTAACGTAAACAAATGTCACGTTTCAACAACCAATCAGGATCGAGATACCCACACTACGTCACTTGCAGGTATCCCATTATGTACTTAACTTTATGCCCATATTAATGTTAGTTCTATGATGGCTGTGTGACGATTTCGTTAGAAAATGTCTAGGAAAGTTGTGAGCCAATTTTGATACAATTCATTTTAATTGATATTGCTGTCATAAATTTTGTTTTTTGATTATTGTAAAAGCATAATTTAAATAATTTTTAAAATGGTAACCTTAAAATTTTGTTTTTGCGATAGTATAATAAAAAAATTATTAAAAACTTTAATCAGCTGTTTCAATAATAAAACAGGATTTAGAAATATTTGTGCAGTTTCGGCCCAAAGCAGTATAAGAAGTCATTGTACATTTTTTTTAAATGTGCTATACAAAATTCAATTTCAAAGTACTGGTAAATCAAATTAGAGCTTTTTATAAGTTCTAAAAAAAATAATACCTAAACTAACAATAACAAAAAAGAATTTTGAAAAATAGGAAAAAGATTCAGAGAAATAGCAATATATGCAGCTCAAATTACGCATATCGAACTCTACACTTGCCTAGAATAATTCTTCTTCGTAAACTTTATGAACTTTTATCTATTCATTTAATTTTTGAAAAACTTATAATGACTTGGCAGATCTTCTGACTTACTTAAAGTTGGAAAATTCGAATTAATATTTAAATTATAAAGAAATAAGGTAAAAAGGAGATTTTTTCATATGTTATTTCATTTTTATGTTATTTAAAAAAGTTAATACTTTGATATAGTAGCAGTTACTGTGGTCGGCTTTTTTTTCCCTTCAAAATCGGGCAATAGTGGAACATTCACCAAGAATTCGCTAAGTTTTTCAAAATGGCCAGTTTTTGCTTGACTTAAAGACATACCACTCTGACCCATTATATCTCCCTAAGCAATATTATTTATTTTTACCTGTCTGTTAATTGTTAAACTAAATTAAAAGGATTTCGATCTACTTTGGAATTTTTTTCTTAAATCCGTTATTTATGTCTGCATAATGCTTAATTTCAATAGAGTAATAAGCCTTCTTTATTACATCTCTAGGAGTGAACAAGTCTTCTATATCCAGTCAAAATATTCATCAAGTTGATTTCGGCAACGTCTCATCATTGGGAATGTCATTCAGTTGTAATGGAATTGAGTCATTCCCGTTTAGTCAAAATGGTAGCCAAACTCTTTCGATAATGCAAGGTTTAGACGAAGATATAAGAATCTTGAGTGGAGATTCTGATCCTTCTGAAGTTCAAAATGCCATGAATCGATTCGGAAGCAGAATAACTGCGTATGTAGAAAAACTGAAAACCGCCACTACTGAAGAATCTATAAATATTTTATCCGCCATGAGTGATATAGTCAGAAAAGCATGGGCCATTCCAAACTATGGACACGATCTCGGAATAGCGCTGTGCAACATTCTGCGTGAAAATGGTTGCTTAAAAATACTTGTAGACAACTGTAGCTCTGAAAGCATTGAGTTACGGTTCCGCAGTGCGGAACTTTTGGAGCAGTGCATGTCTACCGAAAACAGAACTTACGTAGTGGAGAACGGCTTAGAAAAGGTTGTTAAAGTTGCATGTTCTTGCAGTGACGACAGCTCACTAAGTCGTTTTCGAGTTGGCACAGGTTTATTAGAACATCTTTTTAAACACTCTGAAGCTACTTGTAGCGAAGTGATTCGAATCGGGGGCTTAAAATCCATTGTACAAAAATGCAGGACATGTGACATTACAACGCTACGACACTGTGCCACCGCTCTTGCAAACTTGTCTCTTTACGGAGGACCAGAAAACCAGGAGGCAATGATAAGACATAAAGTCCCCGAGTGGTTATTTACTCTTGCTTTTAATAATGACGATAATATAAAATACTATGCTTGCCTGGCAATATCATCTCTAGTTGCCAATAAAGAAATCGAAGCTGCTGTTCTGAAATCTGGAACTTTAGGTCTTGTCGAACCCTTCATAACAAGTCATAGTCCTGATGAATTCGCCAAAGGCCATGAAGCCCATATCAATGGACAGTCAAACAATTGGTTAACGAGACTTGTAAATGTTTTGGACAGCAAACGGGAAGAGGCAAGGAGTCTGGCAGCATTCCATTTTGCAATGGAAGCTGGAATTAAAAAACGGCAAAATAATACTAAGGTAACTAAGGTTCGATATTAAAAATGTATTTCATTATTGATTCCTAAACCAGCGTTATATGTTATTGTTCTGAATAATTTAGGTATTTAAAGATATTGGAGCAGTTGAAGCTCTAAAGAAAGTAGCGAGTTCACCGAATGCTATAGCATCCAAATTTGCTGCACAAGCATTGCAAATTATTGGTGAAGTTGTACCTCACAAACTCTCTCAGCAAGTTCCTTTATGGACCGAAGAAGATGTTGAAGAATGGGTTAAACAAGTAAGCTTAATCACATTTTGTTAGAATAAGTCAAATATTTTTTTACCTTACTATATTATAAATGTTATGCCGTTTTTTTTCTCACAGGCAACTATTATACTAAAAATTTCATCTGATGCGGACTTTCAAATGTAAAGCTTTAGTAAATATTTCGCTACTACTTTCAATGTTCACATAATACTTTCCTTTGTTTTAAGGGTGATTTTGATAAAATTGGTAAATCTTAAAATCGTTTCTACTATTTTAAATCCTCGTTGTACTTAAAACCAAGGTAGTTCAAGGTATCATATCATTTATTAAATAAATGCAAATTAGAAAGAAAAAAAAATTTCTGATGATATGAAACAGAAACTTATTGCAAACTTATATACTGAACTTATTTAGAATTTTTTTTTAACAGAAACTTATGGTAAAATTATATATTCTTCCCAGAAAGACAATAGCAACATTTAATTTTACAAACCAGTCTTAATATTCATAAATGTTGAAAGAAGAATGGTAACTTTTTTACACTTGAATGTTCAAAAAAGAAAAATAATGCTAAAAAAAGAAAATTCTCTTTAAGTTGTGTCTAGAAACTCAGTTGTCTTTGGGCGCAATACAGAATTGTCTTTTCTAATCGGGCAGTCGAAAAAAAAAGGGGGTTTAATTAACCGTTTATTGGCCTTTAGAAGAGAACATCAAACCTTTTTTTGACGTGTGGAAGAAAACTAGCAACAACCTTGAGCGGCATTTAAAAGAAGTTCAGAGGCGTGCGTTATGGGTTAAGTACCCTTTGTTGTTGAGGCTTTATTTAAGCAAGATTTATGATCAACCCTAACTAGAGTTTTTTGAATGATTTCATTTCAGCAGATGAATGGTCCATCAGCTCTCCTTTTCGTCACCCAGATGCGAAAAATTAGCACCTAATATTTCTTTTAAAAACTCATAAAAGCTTCCTTTATGTAATAGATCCTGTTAATTTACATTTAATTCACAGAACAGACATAAACTGCTTTGTAGTTTAATGTTTCCTCTGTCTTTATAATCAAGTACAAATCATATTTATGTCCGAAGACATGTTAATAGATTCGGTAAATTTACATTTAATTCACCGAACAGGCATACTGCTTTGTAGTTCAACGTTTCCCTTATTTTTATAATTAAGTACAACTTATTTTTGTGTCCAAAGATATATCAATAGATCCAATTAATTTACAGAACAGACATACTGCTTTGTAGTTCAATATTTTCTGCATTTTTATAATTAAGTACAACTCACATTTTTGTCCGAAGACAATACCTCCTACGATAAATCCTCAAATGGCTAAACGTAATTATCTTACGGCGGCACGTTTTATTAATAAAACTAATGTAAAAAACTAGCATGCAAATTGCATGTGAATTACCAGATGAATAACCTACTCTGTAAAAAAACCCGGATCGAATTACGGTATAAAAGACCGGCACATGAGGCGCATCATCCGTAAAATCCATTTTAACTGTAAAATATTAGTCCGTAACATTTACAGTAATAATTATTTAAGTTGAGTTATTCAGTGATTTTATGGTAATCATTAGTGTAAAAATAACGATATATCAGATTATTTGTTCCACGTGTTTTAGCCGTAATGTGATCCAGAATTTTTTGCAGTGTGTTTTATAAATCATTCTATTACAGATAGGTTTCGTTAATTATACCACCGCTTTCAAGAACAGTAGAGTGGACGGAGATCTACTTTTACAAGTATCGGAAGATATGTTAAAAGAAGACATAGGTATTCAGAATGGCATTTTACGAAAAAGGTAACGGAATTTTTTTTTTCATTTCGTAATTCGTGTTTGTATTGAAAACATTTTCAATTTGTTACAAACGCAACATTTTGTTTATTTAATATTATTTATTTGAGTAGATTAGAATAACATCTTAATTTAGACTTATTGGATAAAAACCTTGAATGTAATAAAATATGCACGGGGAAAATTAAGCAAATTAGGGAGTTAACCCGTTTTAGGCCAAAGGTGCGTAATACTTTTTTATTAACACTGTGACGTATATTTTCATTAATTTCATTTTTCCACTATTTTAATTTGCTCCGAAGACATCTACAGAATATTAGTAATTAAATAGCAGTAAACACTATTTTTTTTTTTTGTTGAGAAATTTTCAAACTACACTAGTTTTTTTTATAACTTGAAACGGTTTCTGACAAATTTGACTTTTTGAAAATGTATTCTATTTGCAATTAATCATATGTTTTTATGATGGAATAAAGTAGCAAGTTCTGTAGATAAATTATAATTTTTTATAAAAGATTTTTTAACCTTAATGAATGAAGTAATTTAAGCTTATTTCAATGAAAATGAATCTTCATTTTATAAAATTTCTTCGCTTGCTTAAAATGGATTAAGATTACGAAGGAAGTACTGAAATCTATGACTTTGAGAAAAATGCCATTTGGGTAAATAATATAGGTTTTAATTAAAAATAAATTTAAAAATGTCTTTGTTTTATATTAATTATAAAGGAATATATTATTCATATCATCAGAAAATGAAAGGGACTGGAAATTACTATGGCTTAGTAAATGTCCTTAAAATTATAATTTTACAAATGTCCTAAGAATATAAGTTGAATCACCCATAATGTATCATACAAGCAGCCATAACATTTGAAAAGTTATCCATAGAGTTTTTTTAATCTGCCTAATATTTTGGTTGTCTTTTTCATATAATATACCGTGTGTATCTTATTTCCCGTAACTAATATATAACTTTAAAATCTTAGAGAAAAATGAATTAAAAATTACAAATATTAGTTGCGGCAAAATCATATTTCTCAGGAGGAAATGCAAGTGAAATCTAAGGACTTTTTTATCGGGGTCAATCAATATAAAAACGATATTAAAATTGTCAAAATGAAAAAATTGACAAAAATGACGTTATTTGAATCTTTAAAATAGTTGCAAATTAATAATTAAAAGAGAGAAAAAAATCGTTTTTAAAACCACTATACATCTTTCATTCACATCAAAGGTAAAGACAAAAATCAATTGAAGTTATGTTTAGTTAGTTACTCGACAATATATCAATAGAGATTGAGAAGTTCTAATTTAGATACCGATTTGCCTTTCCTGAAACACACGTTTTATTAAAAGTATCTAAAAACATTGCTGTTTGAATTATTAAAGGGGGTTAGGTTCAATGTTACAAGACTACGGAGTTGAACATTGATATCGCAAACATTGACAGTCGCAATTTGGGTCGACTGTTTAACGCCAGTTATAAAATAAAATAAAAAACACTTAGATGAGAAAAAGGGAACAAAAATTATACATTTATTGACTATTGATAATATAATTTAGAAAGCCGTGGTGGCTCAGGGAATAGAACGTTCGCCTCCAAATGATGTGAATCGTGTTCGAAACCCAGCGATGGCTAGTCGATACGAATTTCACACGTACCGACCACAGTGTTGACGTGAAATATCCTCAGTGGTAGACGAATCATGGGTTAGAGTCCCCTTGCTGTCAGGTTAACCGTGGGAGATTTTCTTCTCCGTGTAAAGAAAATTCAGGTTAATTCTATCAAAAGAGTCCTCCACGAAGGCAAATTTCTCCCAATACTTGATCCAGGAGTTCTCTTGTCTTCTGGAATGGACTTAAAATTATAAGGCTACGGAGTTGAAAATTGGTAGTCGTAAGCCCAAAATTGGGTCGGCTGTTCAACGACGGTTATAAAATAAAATGAAAATATCATTTAGAGGATTTTGGGAATAATGAAAGTTGTTAGAGGAAGGAGGTAATCGAAAATTACTAAAACTCTATTACTATAACTAAAATATATGATAATTGAATTAATTATAGTTTATATTAAATGTTTAGTAATAAATATCTTTTACAGGTTTCTCCGAGAGTTGGGACAGTTGAAACGAATGGCTGATTACACTTCTTGTGATTCAACGTATCTAAATCACGTTCTTCAAAATTTGGGATTAGAATTTTCGCAGTATACTTACCAAATGCTTCGATGTGGTGTACAAAAAGATACTCTGAAATACATAAGTGACGAACATTTGTTAAGGGATTGCGGTATTGACAACAGTATACATAGGTTAAGAATTGCACACGCCATAAAAGGCAAGCTTCTTTAATATTTACTCCATTTTGCAATACATTTTCAGTTTATTTTTGAATTGTTTTAGACCCTGTTTAAATAATACTGAGATTTTTAAGATTTTAAAAAAAAATCTTACCCCGAAACTCTACGACCACTTTTACATGTTTGTATTGTAAGATAGGCTTGATAACTGAGCCCCATAATAGTATAAGCTCTATTAAGCCAAAATATTAAGCCCTATTTTCTTTGCCTCTACGTTTAAAATGTTTGTGCTTGTTTGCATGCATTGAAGGGTGTTGATCAGTTAACATAAGCCATCTGCAAAAGATCAGAAAGATATTCAGCAAGTTTTCATCTTATACTCCTTTTATAATCTGATACTCTTTTCATAATCCAGTCAATAGCAATTAAAAAGATTGTTGAAGAAAGTATACAACCCTGTCTAACACCGGAATCAACCATGAAAGATTCTGATTGTTGCCCAGCATTAATAACTTGTAGATTGTAATTTTTATATATATTTCTGACAATGTTTACAAAACATTCGGTAATTCCATAGTGCTTCAACAGCTTACACAGAGTGCGTGCTTCTCTGTGTAAGCTGTCGAAAGCCTTTTCAAAATCTATGAAATTTAAATATGTTGATAATTGCAATTCAATAGATTGTTCGACTGTAATCCTTAATGTCGCAATGTGGTCGACACATGATCCATTAGCTTTGAAACCTGCTTGCTTTGATCGCATGTTTTTGTCGATTGCATTTTTAATTCTCTTCAGCACAAATTTTGCTACATAATTTAACAAAGCGATTTCTCTCCAGTTGTCACATACCGTCAAATCACCCTTTTTTTTTGTGGTTTTATCAGTAGGCCTTCACTCCAGTCATTAGGCCACTCTTCGTGATTTTATTAAAAAGAACAGTTACTTTGATTGCAGTTTTTAAACTTTCATTGAAAAGTTCACCAGGTAGATTATCGCCGCTAGCAGCTTCCCCACATTCAAGCAATTTTATTGCTTGCTGCACTTCAAGCTGTCTATGTCTAATTGTTCTGGGTGCTTCTTCTGGAATATCTTACAAATCAGCAGGATTTGGTCTAAAGTGTCCTTAAAATAATCTACCCATATTTTGGGTTTGGTCTTTTTTTGTAAGTTTCAAACCTTGCGCGCTTCTTACCACTAATTTTGTAATGGATGTTATAAAGCCTTTTTCAGTTATTGTTTCTAACTGCTTCTTGAGCTGATGTGGCCAGATCTTCGTCGTAATATTTCCTTTTATTTTGCCTTATACTTATCTTACATTTCCTCCTATAATCCTATCAATGTTCTGGTTTAATTTTAAACGTGTTCTTTTCTGATTATTTTTTGATCCATTTCAAGTTTTTCACAAACTAAGTTCTTGGTCTTTTCAGATATTCTTCTCTTCCTATCATCAAATTTCTTCTTCCAAGAACGTCTTCACTTTCCATATAAATCTTTCTTATTTCTTCCCATTCTTTATTTATTTATCGTTTAAGTCCCATTCTTCATTACATCGTTTAAGTGATTTAAATCACTTAAATGATAGACTTGTGGGGTTTTTTTTAATAATTTTTACGTTAACATACGTGTCAAACGGTCACTAATATAGATATATAATGATAAGTTGATAAGAAAAAACATCTGAAGTAAATTATGGATAATATTGTATCTTAACATCGGTGAGATTTTTATTCTGGACATACCTGAAAACGCGTGTTTAAGGAAATGGGCAAAGCTCAAAAAGCATGTTTAAGAAGAGGGACACAGCTCAAAAGGTGTGTTTAAGAAAACGGACACGGTTCAAATGTTTAAAAAATGGACACAGCAAAAAAAAAATAATAATAATAATAATTGCGTCTTTTCAACATTTAACCCAAATTTAACAACTAAAGGAAGAATTTTATATTTACTTTTCATTATTTTTCAAAAACTAAACATAATAATAAAGAGGCAAAGTGCCGGTCGGGTATGAATGACTGGGTATATTACACATGTAAAAATATAAATTCACACAACATCAATTTAATAATGGCTGTCATAAATTTATAAGACTCGTGACAATCTCATAAAAACAACAGTTGACTTTAAAAAAGTTTTCAAAAAAATATTGGTTTAAAAAAAAATGTACGAAGTTATTTAGGCAAATGGATGACATCGCATTACGAATTTGTTTGAATCCATTAGTTTATTCTTTACAAAAATATCAATTTCCATAAAAGAAGTTTACAAAATTTCAATCAAATACTATTTTTATATTCTCATTTAGTTATATCCCTTTCCTTAAACACGCATTTTGAGCTGTGTCCATTTTTTAAAAATGCTGTTTGAGTTGTATCCATTCTCCTAAACACGCAGTTTGAGCTTTATCCCTTTTCTTAAACACGCATTTTCAGCTGTGACCAGAATAGAAAGCTCACTGGCGATAAGCCAAAACTTAAACCCCCCCCCCCCCCCCTAAACACCTACTGATCAAATTAACCTAACCTACTGATTCGGATTATGTGGTAACCTATAACTCCACTAACCGATTCACTTCCCATAATTTTCGTACGCTTCCACCCTTTCTAAGTGAATTTACTTCAGATAAATACGGGTTTCATGATGAATAGACTTTATCTATTTCTACCTTTTCTTGTGTCAGGCATAGTTTATATCACCGTTGGATTTTCAGCATGCACTAACGTTCATGTTTGGCCCAATATATCCGCTTTTGGCTCACTTACCATTAAAATCCACACTTAACCCATCATCTTACTCTTTTAGGAATTAAAATGATTTAATAACCATATGTATAGTAATTAGAATTGCCTTTATAGTAGTTTCTAGTAGCTGAAATATTGTATAACTTTGATGATGTATTAAAATTTTAAGAAAAATTAATAAGAAACTGTTTCAACGATTTTAAACCCCCTTTCTTTTCACAGGTTTGTCTCAAATGAGCGAAGATTCTGAAGACGAGGAGGATACGCAAAAGAGCCTGGACGTGTTTGTGAGTTACCGACGATCAAATGGATCTCAATTAGCTAGGTAAACGCATCTTACATTTATAAAATGGCCATTTATATTAAAAATGATTTTTTTTTTAAAAAAAAATAACTGTATAATAATACGATTTAATGCTGATTGATATATGGAAAACCTATACTCGTTTTGTAAGATAGCAGTGCACAAAATAGAATAAAAAAGGATCACCTTAATGACATTTAATAATAATAGTTGGATTTTCACTTCTTATGTGTGGAGAGTGAGCAGTTATAGACAATATCAACCTTATCTATGAAAAAGTACCCCACCATAGAATCGAGTTAACACGTCTTATATACTAGTGAATTGGAATTATATTTTTGTAGTGGTAGACACGCTACAGTACTCTCCCACCAGAATTATATCTGTGATAGAATTCGATGAACGGATGCCACTAGTTGATTCATTGCTGTTTTTTGTGAGAGGCCGGGAGAGCTGTATTAAGATCACCGTACTTTTGCTGAGATCGTGACAGCTGTATTAAGTTCACTGTCGTTGTCGTTCCTGTGTTGCCATTAGCAGTCGAGTGAACACGTTGTGTGTGATCGAGACTGAGTAGCAATAGCGAGAAGAGGTGGATAATGTCGTAGTCACAACTCAACTGTTCAATGTGGACCATCCATCGAAGTAGGCGTTACTGTCAAGATAGGCGTGTTCGTTTCGAAGTGGGCGCTTCTGTCAAGGTAGGCTTGTTCACATCACGTCCGGGTCACCAATGTGGGAAAGATGTTTAGACAATGTCAACCTTCATCTATGAAAAGGTACCCCATCATAGAATCGAGTCAACACGTCTTATATACTAGTGAATTGGATTTATATTTTTGTAGTGGTAGACACGCTACATATGATGCATTAATAACTAAAGTAGGGGATCGATCTTAAATGTGATAATTAATTAGTGTGGAAGATATAATAAACTACAATATCAAAAGACGCGGTGGCTCAGGAGATAGAGCATCCGCCTCCCAATTAGGTAGCCTAGGTTTGAAACTCAGCAGTGGCAGGTTGATATGAATTCTGCTCCTAGCTCGCACCGCCCAGTGCTGACGTAAAATATCCTCAGTGGTAGACAGGTGATGGGGGGCTAACCGTGGGAAGTTTTAGTAATTTTCCTCTCCATGTAATGCAAATGCGGGTTAGTTCCATCAAAAAGTCCTCCACGAAGGCTAGTTTGTCTGAATGCTTGATCCGAGAGTTCCCTTGTCACCTGGGTTGGGTTGAAAATTACACTGAGGCTATGGAGTTGAACATTGATAGTGATAAACTCAGAATTGGATCGGCTGTTCAACGTCGATTATAAAATAAAATCTATGGTATCAGGCACAAAAAAACATACTTTTTTTAACGCGGATTTTTCTCGATCGATGGCAGCGGATTTCTGACCTTCAAAATATGAGAGGGTAGTTGCTACAATTTAAAAACATTTTCCCAAAAGTTTAGTCGGAAGTTTGAACCCCTTTTATACCCTAGAATATTCTTTACATTCTTAATTCAAAAAATTAAAAAGAAAATATTCATTTACAAGGTAAATAGGAAACTTTAAAGCTTCCTTGTGTCGTACATTAAAAAATAATCTTAAGTATTCTAAGAGATAGTTTTTGTATACAAACTCTTTGCATAACATTATACAGTAAGGATGAGTAAAAATTATCAAAGGCAAAGAAGACAACCAGGATATCCTTTATGTTTATTTTGAAAACACTGTGTTTGCTCTCTTAACAGCTGACTGCATTTTACTCCAGTTTATTTTTAGAAACTGCTTTATTTTAAGATGTCTGATTGACGTCATCAGCACGAATCGTAACTTGAAATTCGTTAAGTATGCAAACCCAGAGGCGACTTAAGATTCAAAAAAGTGAGGGGGTCCATGCTAACTGCAATTGCGAAATTAGTTGTAGTAACATAGACAAAAAGGAAAACAAAAATATTAAATTTACATTGGTCCTTATTACGACATCATTCGATTATTTAGAGTAAGCTCGTATTTGTTATTAATTAATATTAGCATAAATGGCATTATAGTTCTTACTAATTAATTAGTTATACCACCTAAGCAGACCATACGCGTTGCCAAAATTTACACTTGTACATTAAATTCCGATCTGATTACCAGAACTTAATGGATGATTTGTAATATTTCGAAAAACATAATTTATATAAAATTTTAAAACGTTTGTTATGCTTAAATAAGAATTTTTTTTAATTTTATTTTAATGGCGGGCACTTGGAACTATTGTCCCGGTGATACCTGATTGCGCTAATGGTTTTCTAAAACATGGTGGACTGCGCTGCTAACATCTTATCCCCCTTTAAGAAAGGCTGGTGGACTGCGCTTAAGGCAACCCTAATGACCATCCCTCCTACTTCATTCATGCATTAAAACAATTTCTGATAAAAGCATCGTCTCGCCAATATTTTTCGCCAGAAGCTAGTCTGCTGAGGGGGAAGGGGGATTTGCCAATAAGTTTTCCTCCATCTTTTAGTAATTTTCATTTAAAAGGAATTTTTTTATAGGTTTGTAATAGTATCAAGTTTTAATTAAATTGAAAAAACCTTACTTTAATATTTAATAATTTGAATTTATTTAATATATTTAAAATTTAAATAATTTTTACATGCAATTTTTGAATATATTTAATAATTTGAATTTTAAACCAGTTTTAACAAATCTATCTTAACCAAACTTCTGCATATTATTTTTAAAAAAATATATG
Source organism: Parasteatoda lunata (assembly GCA_949128135.1). Taxonomy (NCBI): domain Eukaryota; kingdom Metazoa; phylum Arthropoda; class Arachnida; order Araneae; family Theridiidae; genus Parasteatoda; species Parasteatoda lunata. Next base: position 60,724,438 of record OX421975.1, on the reverse strand, counting down.
AACATAATATGTTTGAATTTTTACAGTTCATATACTAAAAAGTTTATGGCTACAACTTTGACCAGAAGCTATGGTTGGTAGTCATTATTTTTTTTTAACTCCAAAATCGTAAATATTTGATTTAAATTGGATTTTTTTTTATTTGAATAAAATTAATTGGATTTTTTAAAATTTCCCCACCAAACCATCTGATACAATATTTTAATAATACTATTGTTTAAAAATAGAAGTATAATAGTTAATATTTCTTACTGAAAATGGATAAAATTATTATTATTTTATTACATACTAATCACTACGTTAAGAAAAAAATCATAGTTATATTTCCCAGGTTCAACTTGGTGATAATTGTTCGGGGGACAATTTGTCAACTAGACATCTAATGAAAAGTAAATTAGTTTAGATAAGAAAACATTACCGAAAAAAAAATTACGTCATTCTGATTTGAGGAAGTCTTGATACACTCTAACTCTATATTCAATAAGATATAAGATATGTCAATAAGATATGATTCATTGTATTTTAATTAGCAGAAAACTAAATGGATATAATTAAAATATGTTTTTTGAAAATTATTTTAAACATATTAAATGGAAAATTACTATTTAAAGGTTTCATATCACTCTTATTTAAGTGTAGTCTATTTTGAAACATAATAATTTATATGAATATCCCTTTTGATATTTCTTAGTAAAAAAAATCTTTCAATTCAAATCAAATTTCTTAGTAGAAAATATTTTAAATTATATTTTGTTCAATTAATATTTTTTAATCATTTTGTTGAAATTATTGATTTATTTTTTTAGAAAAAATAATCACTATTGATTTACATCAATGCATTTTATAATGAAGGGGATAACATAGTGATTTTAATGCATATGCCTTTTATTATTCAGTAGGAAAAAAAATCGCTTCCTTAATAAACATACATTATCAATTAAATCAGACTTTTAAAAATTCACACATTTAATAATGTATTTATTATTTATACTGTATGAAAATATTTAAAAGTTAAATTAATAATTTTTTTAAAAATTAATTCATAATTAATGTTATAAAAATTATGTTTGTTTAAGTTAACGTTTTTTTTAAATTAAGCTGATTTAAATTAGTGATTATTTTTAAAAAAATTGAAAAGATTTAATAAGGATTTAATTCATGACTAAAATCAAGTGATTTATGCCAACCCTGACAGAAGCAATCAGAAACTTAGAAATCTAATATTTTTTTTAAATTTAATTTATGTGTTTTTAAAAAAAAACCTTAAAATAAAGTTGAATTAATTCGCCCATTTTTTCTTATTCGAAATGATTTTTAACAAATTCTTTCTGTTTTGCTTACAGTAGCTTCGTAGTAAGAATTTGATTTCCAATATATATACAATATTGAAAATCATATTCTTACTACGATATTACAGTAAGCAAAACAAAAGGAATTAGTTTAAAAAAAAAAAAAAATCATTTCAAATGAGACAAAAAATTTAAGTTAAAAAAAATAATAAATAAAAGTTGGTAACTTATTTGATATTTTTATATTATTCGACTTTTTATCTTTATTTTTAGAGCTAATAGGAAAAACTTGCAACAAATTTTAAGATAATATTTAATAAAATGCCATAATATCAGAAAAATTAACTGAAACTATATTAACTTGATTTTACATAACTTCATTTATATGAAGTTACGCTCAATATTCTAATTTTTACTTCATCGAATAAAACTATAAAAGAGTTGTTTTGTAAAATTTTTAAAAATTATTTCATTCTTACTCTCAAGCTATCTCGTGATTGAAACTGTTTCTTAATTTTAACTACAAAACACTGAGTACTATATTTAAACAGAATAATGCGTTTAAATGTGTCCTAATCAAATTTTTTATTCACAATAAATCAAAAGTTGAAAAGAGAATAACACAACGTTTTCAAATGCATAAGTTCACCCGTTCTTTAAATACATTTGTAAATTCGCTTACCCATAAAGATAATAAAATTGTAATGATAAATGCAATACTGTCAGTAAATGTATTATATTCTAATTTTAAATCTAATCCTGTTTGCAATATCTCGAATTTAGTAACTTGGCCTAATATATTTTGATATATTTCTTGGCCAAGAAGAAGCTTATCTCCAAGTTAGTGCTTGATTTTTATAAATTGCACACCTCACATGTCAATGAGGAGAGAGATCTACCTACAAACGTTATCAACCAGCAGCGCAATCAGCATACTGTTATGGGTGGGGGTTATAATTGAGGCAATTACTGAGCGCAGTCCACCATTGCCTCTATTGTCCATTGGCCACAGAAAGTGCCAAAACTGCTAACTCTCTTTTCGTTACCCAGTGGGCACCTGTGGCGAAGCAGCGTCGCCCACGACACACTACCACAACCTGTTTATAGGGCGGGTCACATTCACACACAAAGGAGAAATGACATAGAACACAGATAGAGAGAAAGAAACATCCATGCCTTGCCCGGGATTCGAACCCAGAACCTTTCTGATGCAAGGACAGTTCCTTGCCCCCTACACCGGTCGGTCGGCTGAAATAAGAAATTAACCTGAAAGAAAATTGTTTTATGTTTCAAAAAACCTTCTTACAGAATATTATACATCAAAATGCCAGTGAACTACAAAATTGCTAAAAAGAATAAAAATAGGGGGGGGGGTCTCTCTGCCCACTACTTGAGAATTAAAAATCGTTCAATTGGGTTCCAAAGAGGAGAACAATATATTGAGCTTAATTGATAAAGGAATTTCTTATATTTTTACTGACATGTGATTACGTCTTCTAAATATCAACTTGCTTAATTAAAGCTTAAATCATATTAATTGTATTTTTAAAAAATGAGTTTTCCACTAAATTAACGTTATAAATGATCATAAGGTTGGATTATCGAAGATCCATTGTAATTTAATTCATCTGTGTCGATGATTAAGAACAGAGAAACTTTTAGGATCTCTTTCAAAAACAGATTTCTAAGGTCGCGAGTAATTTTAAATAAGGTAGAGAGTAATACTTTCCAGAATTTGGCGAATCGGTTAAAGATGATGGAGTTAGAACCATTAAAACGACTATGAAAGAAATGAGCAGATATCTTTGTTATTTTCTATTCATTAGAATATACAAGAAAAGTTTGTGGAACGATGATAGTTTCAAATTCCAAAGCTAATATTTTGGCTGGAATTTCGAATCCTGAAATTATTACTATATGATGAGAGAAATCAGCAAATTAACTTTAATAATGAATATAAGGTTGGATTACCAATCAATAAATTTGAATGAACAGATTAACGGATTCCCTTTCGTTAAAGTTCAAAGAGTTTGTATCACGCATTCTGCCAACTAATATGTTTATTTATTAATTTTTTTTACTTGATTCTTTCGATATTGAAATTAAATAACATTTTGTTAATTTCATATTTAGCTTAAACTACAACTTTATATAACAATTTTCAGCTTTCCTTTATTTTTTCCATATTCAACTTCTTAGAAATAGCTCATTAATCATAAATATTTGTCAACAGTGTTCATTATAAGAAAACTTACTTTTATACTAGGTTTAGGAAGTAAAACAGTTAGTAAATTAAGTTTAATGAACTAAGTTGTAAAATACTTGAAGTTACAGTAAACACACTCGAAAGGTGCATGAATCATACAAATGCAAGAATTTTCTCGTAATATTAAAAATTTAATAAAAAAAGTAATGGAAAAAACCCTGTTAAAAATTCTGCATAAATTTATTACAACTATTCGTTTTTCGGATTTTTGTTTTTTTTGTAGTTGTTCTTATAGTACTAAAATTAAATAAATATTAAACAAATTTCCACTTGATTCCGTATAAAAGTAATAGCACTTTTTGTTTTTCAGTTTGCTAAAAGTCCACCTGCAGTTGAGAGGCTTTTCTGTCTTTATAGACGTTGAACGACTAGAAGCAGGAAAATTCGACAATAATCTACTCAACAGTATCCGCCAAGCAAAACATTTTCTGTTAGTTCTCACGCCAAACGCACTTGAAAGGTGCATGAATGACACAGAATGCAAAGATTGGGTCCATCGAGTAAGCAAATTTTGATTATAAAATTTATTAACTGTAAAGTTCTACAAAAATTACATAAAACTGTTCAAGCTTTTAAACTATTGATCAACTTACTTTATGATATGAAAACATGGAAAAAGAAAAACTACTATCAAAACAAATGATTGAGATATATTTTTTAAATTTCCTGGCCTTGCAAGATATACAATGAAAAGGTTTTTTTTTTTTTTTTTAAAGCTAAAAAATAAAACAATAAAGGTCTTAAAATGGATAAGAAGTTGGCTCAGTCATGTTCTCAGAATGCTCAAGCAAAATTTTACATCTGATGGGCTGACCCCAGATGGAAAAAGAAGTAGAGGGAAGCATGGATTTGCTTTTCAGTATATGATTTTGGGTGAGCTCTAGATACTAAGAATACCTTGTTTGGAAAAATCTATTGCCAAGGACAAGAACTGGTTGAAAAATATGCCCTTCAGTACACAAAGGATTAGTACATGTTGATCGACATGGAAATAAACTATTATAAAAATACATAATGAAATCAAACGCAGAAGATTGATTGATAGCAGAGTTTAGTTGCTAGTGAGTTGAAAAAAGCTTAGGATAGCTCAACGAAGATAAAGTGTTTATTATGCTATAAAGTCTGGAACGCTCAATTCATTTTGCTAAGTGAAAAAAGCTGCTGCATAGTAAAAAAATTGTGTCATAAAATGCCTTTTTTTTTTCTTTTCCTTTTTGAAAAAAGTATGAAAGTAGATAAACAAACCTGAAAAGAATTTACAAGTATTTAAAGAAATTTATTATGGTATAGTAATAGCAGATAAACAGATATGGTATAGCAAATACATATCATATTGAACAATTAAAATATCAAGATAAATAATAAGTTAAATATAATATTTAATTAGGTAAAAATGCCAGCACAGTAAATAAAATAAATGGTATTAAAAGATTATTAAAAAAAAAGTTCCGGAATCTTATAAATTTAAGCTTTACAGGCAAAAATAGGGGGTTTACATCATAAATAAACTGAAAAAAACTTCTTTTATTGTCTATTTAATATATTATAATAAAAAAGAAATAAATTTAATCAAAATTATTTGCCATTGCCCAATTATATAATTGGAGCATATGGGTAATTTAATAAAAGTTTCTTATTTAACACAAAATAATTTATTATCATGACAAAATTATAGTTTTAGTATAAACAAAAAACTGGGTAAAAATTTTTTTCATAATCTAGCAATATTATTCATGAAACTATTCAATAAACTTCACTTTTAGTTAGATCAAATTGTAATTAGGGATTTCGAAGAATTAACACATAAAAAACTTAACTGTAAAGTAAAAATATATTCCAGCATCACTTTTTATGCTAGTGTCATTGTCTTTGAAAGCTATTCTGAGGATAATTTAAATAGTTTCTTATCCTAGAAATTGTTTTTGTTTCCACACTTGTTATTAGTTTATTCAACGAAAGGTAGAAGCATATTGTTATACATACAAGATTATACTGGCATTCTTGTAGCTAATAGTTGCAAATGAATCCCAAGGAATAAAGATAAAAAAATATTAACAAACAGCAAATTAAATTATTTATGTTTATATATAATTAAAAATGTGCGTTTACTTATTATTTTTAAAGTTAATAATGTTTAATTTTTAGGAAATTGTTGAAGCACTCCAAAGCCAATGTAATATCATTCCAATATTAGACAACTTTCAATGGCCTGAGCCAGAAACCTTACCGGAAGACATGAGGGCCGTCTGCTATTTCAATGGAGTAAGGTTAGTCTTTTAAGTTTCCTTTTTTGTAAACTTTACCGGAAGACATGAGTTAGTGATGAATTAACTAAAAAAGAATAGAATTTAAGATGTTACTGGATTTACCAACTTGCAAAATCTAAAACCTTTCTACAGGACTTATAGAGCAGATGTAACACTCATTAATGAATGAGTCATATTATGCGTATAAGTCTATTATCTATCTTAAAAACTAATTTATTTTCCCAATTAGGGAGCCTTTAACCCCTGCACGCCAGTCTTCAATTCGATAATTTTATTTTTCTAAAATTTTCTATTTCTGTACAAAAAATAAATAAATAAATTATAAGTGAGAAAAAAAAATGTTATAACTCAGTACTTAGAGCCCCTTCTTTTTTGCACAAAATTTAACTTTTGAAATCTTTATTGTTTTTTTCAGTTTAATTAAAATGTAATTTTTTTTTTTCAATAGAGATTTTTTTGGGAATTCAGGATATCAGATATAACCTTTTTCAAACAGCTCTATACAATATCTATAACACAAGCAAAACAAGTTTGTGTGAAATTTCACAGTGTTGCTGTCATCATATATTAGTCACAAGTGAATGTGGTCAACTCGATTGATTTATAATAAGTTGTTAATTCTTTTAACTTGACACAAAGATTTTTGTAAAAATATTTCATTTTAATATAGTTACTAATTTCAAAAAAAGTATTTTTAGTTTATTGAATATCTGAAATCCTGAATATATGAGGTTTATATTTTGAGTATTTTTAACTGAAGTCATTATGCCAACTATGCTTTTATGACTGATATTACACATTTCATAAGATAAAAAGAATGTTAAAAAAAGTATTACTTTACTAGTTACATATTTGTTTTGAAAACTATTATAAAAAAATCCTAATTTTTCTATACATTAAAATAAACTCTTAACTATGCATATTTATTAATAATTAAATGCATAGATATATGAATAGGGCTGCAAATTCACCTAACATCTATCCAGAAAATATATATGTAAAACTACATAATTTGCAGAAAATGTTTAAACTAACTTCAATAATGTTCTTTTAAAGCATTGAAATTCTAACATGATAATTCCGAAATACAGAGTTACCAATTTAAGTAAGGTTTCTTTTTTAAAAAAAAAATTGAGAATCTATTTTTAACCATGCTAAAAACATGTGCTGTAAATGATTTATTTAAAAAAAAATAAAAGAAAAAAAGCTCTTTATTATTTGTACACAATAAAAAATTCTGATGTATAGTTGTCAACATTTTTGGTGCCAAGGTATGCTAAATAAATTTTTAAGTACAGAATTGCAGTTTTCATGCAAAAAATTATATCACAGTTGTTTGAAAGAATTAGTGCAACTATAGTACTAAAGTGTGCTTGTTTCTTTAAACAACATGTTTTTGCAATGAAGTCATTAAATTGACTCGAATGTGCCTGAAAATATGTGTTGTCAGCAAACAAAAATAAATAAATAAAGCTATAACATTGAAATTGTAGATAAAAAAGTAACTACATGCAAAGTTAAAAAACTTTAATTAACCCCAACACCACAAATGGTGGCAAATATACACCAAAAATTTTTACAGTGTAGAGAAGAAAATTTGTTCAAGTTTTTACAATTAAAAAACATTTTATAAATAATTTATTGCGCTCTGAGTTTTAAACTTTTAAGACATGTAATAAGTCATAATTAATTTTAACTTATAAAGTAATAACTCACTGCCTTAAAAACTGAATTCATTGCTGACCTTCAAAGCTAATATCTTCTTTTTTTTTATTTATTATTTAGCTATTTTTAAACTCAATTATTAAATGATGTAACATTTAAAATGTTTGTCATATTATGAAAAGCAAGTAGGAGGTCTGAAATGTTTTTACAACCTAACAATGTTTTTTTATCTCACACTCTTTATTTCTTCACACACAGATGGATCCACGATTACCAAGATGCATGTGTAGACAAGTTGGAACGTTTTATGCGTGGTGAAATGAATGTGAGAAGTGATGGACCCCTCGGACGATACGTCGGTATTGGGGGTGCAGGCACTCCGAGTAATTTCACACATCGAGGGAACCCAATTTACCAACGAAGTTCCAGCAATGATAGTAACAAAGGAAGTACGTGTTCAGACAAAGAAATCAATAGCAATGGAAATCTCGGTGACCTAGTCTCTCATTGTTAATTGTGGCTTGCAATATATGTTTCAGAAGAAAAGGACTTGACATGTTTGCAAGGTAGAAAGCATACATAAGAAATTCATATATATCCTATGTAAAAAACTTTTTATTTACGATGGAAATTTCTTTTTAAAATAAACTTATGAATCTACAATCAATTTCTTTTTCTTACAACTTAACCTCTTAACTACTGAAGCATAAAGGAATATAGCAAAAAATATTTTACAGTTTCAAATTGCTTTTTTACAGCCAAATGTCATAATAAGATAAACAAAATATAAATTGCACTGCCATGGGGCTAATGATTTTTTTTAACTAGGTTTGAACTAGGTAAAAGAATTTTAGTTATTTTAATTATGCACAACACGCAAAATAAATAATTATTGAAAAAAAAATTATTACTAAATAGTTATATCATTAAATACTCACAATACTGTGAGATCTTATTTGACTAATATGATTTCATAAATTTCACCATACATACCAATGTAAACACATTTTTGACTACATTAATTTAAAATTTTAAGTATATATAAATATGAAAGCTTCATACAGATCACAGAACTACTAAGCCAATAGAAAAAATATTATTATCAAAATAACTTAATTATATAATATTTAAAATTACTAATGTTTTCCACCACAAGGATTTAGCATCATTTTTTAAAAAATCACTTCTGTTTCATGTGGAAATTTTACTCAAATAACTTTGATGTTCTGATTCTATTGGAATCTCCAGTACAATAATTAAACGTCTCCGAATGTATCAGTGAATGTAAAACTATAAATTTTCTTATAGCATGTGTTGCGGTACGCATAAGCAAACTGCGGAATAAACAAAGATTGTTCCCAGAAACACTGCCATTGTTCAATTTCACCTCGAAAAGAATCGAGTTTAATAGTAGGAAGTTTCACTGTGCGAGATTGAGAAACGGGTAATTGCATAACGGGTACTTGTGTAGCAGGTATTTGAGAAACGGTTACTTCTGGCGATTGCAACGTATTAGATTCAAAATAATTTCTACTAACAAATTTTTTTGCTTTAAAGATAGCGAGCTCGGCATTATCCACGTATTCTTCACATTGAATAATATCATTGTCGTAATCATCATCTGTTAATAAACTATGAATGTCATTATCCAATTTCTTCATTTCTAACAAGCAATCGGAAAGCCGATGACTAATATATTTGACATTTTCATTTAAAGTATCAGAGGTTGCAGAAAGATCAGAATTTAATTGCGTAATAAATCGAGTAACATTACCTCGCAGTGTTTTTCTTTTCCAAAGTGCCAGACTGTCGCCAAGTTCTTTTTCGTTTTGTTTCGCCATCATTGAGTAGTACCGATGTTCGGCGTTTCGTTAGTTTTTAAAAGAGTGACTGCGTAAATTATTCATCTGATTCGTACTCAATTTTAAACCGAGTTGTTTCGGCACCATATATTGCAGATTATCAACTAATAATAATAAGAAATATCTATGAAAACAATATTTTATTCTAAGATAACGTAACGTACAGTATTCCAAAAAACAAAGCGTATCTTATTCTTATAAACAAAGATAAACGTTGTTCAAACTTCAGTTATTCCGCAGTTTGCTTATGCGTACCGCAACAGCATGTTTATAGAAGCTAAGCAGCGAATGTCCATATACATGGACTAAAGTAATGGAGAGGTTAAAATATACTTTGATACATGTGAATTATTTATTCATTAAAAGTCAGAAATACAATTCTAGCTGAAAACAACAAAAATTTAAGATATGTGTGTTACCAGGACAGCACTTCATTAGGGGACACACTGCCTGCTAACACACAGGAGCATTTCTGTCGTCAGTGCAGAAACCAAAAACTGACAGTGCCCCAAGGCTCCATAATGGAAAAACAAATAAGAAAAGCAATTAGAAAAATTGGAATGTAAATGCAAAGAAAAATTAATGACAAACAATCACAATTTAAAAGTAAACAGACTAAGACCTAATAAAGAGACGCTCACATATAAGAAAAATATATAAAGTTAGTTAGAATAGCAATATAAAAAAAAAAACATAAATTGCTAAATCATTAAGAAAACTTTAGAAATAAATCAAGTGGTGACCCTTTTTTGAAAATCTTGAAAAAAAACATTGATAAGTAAAAATTTAAAGAAGCGCTGCCATCTATATGCTATTTTGTTATATTATTTTAAATGTTACGTACTTATTTTGTCTTTTTCTGAATTTGCAAATTAGTTTCATTCTTTGATTATTTATTTATTACTTTTTTGTTATTCTTAAGAATATTGCTGATTATAAGATTAAGGTTAAAAGTGACATTTTACGCATTCAAGTTGAGCTGTAATTTGTAATATATTAGATACATAATAAATTTATAAGACTTAAAATGTGAAATTGGGAGGCTTTAACAGTTTTTCAAAAGTAAATAAATGGATAGACAAATAAATCATAATAAGAAAAATAAATTAAAGACTATAATCAATTACAAATTTTAAGAAATAGAATTTGTTAGCATTAACAATTAATACAAAAAAGCATGCTTCAAAATATATTTACAGGATATCAAATTGTATGTTACTTGAAAAGATCTGGTATTTATTCAAAAGTTAAAAGTAGTTACATTCTTTGAAAAAAAAAATTTTTTTTTTACAGTTTAATGTGTTTATTCAAAAGAACAAATTTATTGAAGAAGAAAAATTATAAATTAAAAGTTTTACGAAGGACATAAGGAAGCATGCAGACTTAAAAATCTGAAAATTACAAATTTTTACAATGAACAGTGAGGAGATAGTAGTTATTGACAATGTCAACCTTCATCTATGAAAAGGTACCCCAACATAGAATCAAGTTAACATGTCTTATATACTTGTGAATTGGAATTGTATTTTTGTAGTGGCAGACATACTACAGAATTCCCCCACCAGAATTATAGCTGTGATAGGATTCGATGAAGGGATATCACTAGTTGATTCATTGCTGTTTTGTGAGAGGCAGGGAGAGCTGTATTAAGATTCCCATACTTTTGAGTGCTGATAGTGAGAGCTGTATTAAGCTCATGGTCGTAGTCAATCCAGTGTTACCTTCGGCAGTCTAGTGTATATGTTGTGTGCAATCGAGGCTAAGTAGCAACAGTACGAGGAGGTGGATAATGTCATCACAGTCACAAGTAGCAAGTCAACAGTACAATGTGGACCATCTATCGAAGTAGGCGTTATTGTCAAGATAGGCGTGTTCAGATCACGTCTGGATTGCCAATGTGGGGAGAGTCAAATCAACAATGTCAAGATTCAAATAAGAAAAGGTACCCCACATAGAAACATAAAATCGATTTAACATGCCTTATATACTAGTGAATTGGAATTGTATTTTTGTAGTGGTAGACACACTACAAACAGTAAAAAAAAAAGTTAAATAAGAACGAGAACCTAACATTGAACAATAGTAGTAGAGCTGATAAAATAAGCTGATAAAATGATAAAGAGAGCTACAAAATAGTAGAGCTGATAAAATGATTCATCACTATGCACATCTGATCGCACATTTTAACTCATTACTTATCATCACAATGATAAAAAAGATTTTTGTTGTTCTTCTGTTAACAAAACAATAAACTTTTTTTCCGACAAAAGTTTCAATTAAATAGTTATCAAGAAGTTTATGAAAAATCTCATATTAAGTTCAAGTTATGTTCTCAATAACAAAGTTTTATATAGGCTTCCTTTTAAAATAAAACAAACAACTTAAGAAACCCTTACTACACCCTGGATCCCATTAAATCAGGGTCAGAATTAAATAAGTTTAACTATATTTAAAAATTTTGTGTTGAATTAATAACTTATAACATTTTTATGTGTTTTAATGATTTTATGATGCTTACATTTAGAACAATCTTTTAAACATATTTTAGAAAGAATCATTTCCAGATTACTAAAACGTAAGTAAAGTAAGAACAATAAGGAAAATTCCTAGACACAAAAACATGATGAGGCTAAGGTGGAAAGAAATGAGATCTGTTTTTTCAAAAAACTAAATCATTGCACAAATAAATTTAAATAAAATGCATTTTAATAACTTCAAAGATCACTTTTATATACAATTTTTACACACCTACGTATTTTGTAGAGAATTTTAAGAATTATAACATTTTTCATATCTACTTTGATCTTCAACAGTTTTTAAGCAATGAGTCACAAAATCAACAAATTCAGGTTCCTGCATGGCATCCTCAATACTTCTGTCAGGATTTTGTGAGTAGTTAACCTTTGTCAAAAGTTTTCTTAAAAATGGATTTTCTAAATTTTTCTTAATATTTTCATCCGTTTCTACATAAAAGAATTAAAAAATATATATATCATAAAGTAAAATCAAAAATCATGTAAAACTGAATAAAATTTTTTATTGAACAATTTACTATCAAACTAATATTTTTTCAAAAATTTTTTTCTGTTCTAATACCCGAAAATGATGAATAATTACGAAAAATAATCAATAATATTAGTTATTTTAAACAGTAGTTGTGGTAATTAAAGAACTTGTTACATGATTTTTAGAAAATTTAATCACCTTTACAATGCAAAGTAAATAAGAAAGCTTTTTTTCTCTTTTTTTACACCCCTTATTACTTTTTTTTACCTTATTTGAATTAAATTTTACATAAATCATCTTACATAACCAACTAAGCAAAAACAAATCAAAGTTTATTAAATACAGCTGACTATATTCGTAATTCAAACATTCTTAAACTTCAAGAATTGAGTGTTTTAAAAGTGCTAATTGTCTTTTAAGGTCTTTTATTTTCAAATTTGAACAAGTAGTTCATAGGAAAGTACAATATGATAAGAGATAAAGTTTGCAATTTCCATATTAAGTGCAAACTAAGAAAAGGAATTTTTCTTTCCATATAAATCAGTCCTTCTACAGTTAAATATTATATAAATTATATAATAGAAGACAAGCAGTTGATTGGTAAAGCAGAATATAAAAAAAAAACAATTCCTGGATTTTATGCAACAAATAATTGACGTAAAATTTAACTACATCTTCGATAGTTTATTCAGGTATTGCCTTTAATTTTTGTGGCTCTCATAACTTAATCAAATTATTTTGTAACCTTAAACAGTAGTAAAAAGGGCCATAAAACAAAATGTTCCACTTCAAGCAGAAATTAAACACAATTGATGAAATGAGAAGTTAAGTCAATAGAAAACTTCTACAAAGGGTTTCTTAACAATGAGTAAAAAATAGTAGCGAACATAACTTTAAACAGTAACAGTAAAAAATAACTTTTAGAAGGTTCTGTTTCCTCTTCTCCTTAAATCTAGGTTTGATTTACTCAGAGAGTCACAAATAAATTGAAAAGAGAAGCGAAAGTGTTCAACTATTTTGATAATGATGAAAATGATTTTGATAATTTTACTACTTAATTTTATACAAGATGTTACATCTAAAATTAAAATGTGTGTATATATATATATATCAGGGGTCTGTCCAGACATTTTGTGAAAGGTCCGTTTTTGTAAAATTTGCGAATATAAAATAAGCGTTAAGTCACATTCTTTCAACCAGGGTTCGCTTTTGTGAATTTGTTCAAATAGGGTCCGTTATTGCAAAAAAAACTTTTTCAAGGAGTTTTTAAATTGTAAAGACATACAAGATTATGCTCAACACTGCAAATTTATAATTAAAAAAATAAAATTTTAAAAAATTAACAGCAATTGCAGCTACTAAATTAGCGATGTAACATACAAATATTTGGTATTTAGCCTATACTGCTGAACGCAGATATTCAGCAGTATACGAACCGACGGAATTTCGGACGAATAAAGGAAGAAGCGTCTGCCGAAGACAAAATTTAGTTCGTTTACATCTGTCTTTCTCCCCCCTCCTGGGAAGGGTTTATTCGATTAACAAAACAATAATGAAGATAATCAAATCTGTGAATGGTCCGATTAAAAGATAAATTATATTGTGAAGGGTCTGTTTTTAAGTTAAAATATTTTGTGAAGGGTCCATTTTTATGAAAAGATATTTTGTGAAGGGTTCGTTAATGGACCTAAATTTCTTCTAAACAGACCCCTGTATGTATATATATATATATTGAAACTCAAATAAACATTAAAAAAAAAGTCAAATCATATGTCATTGATTATCTAATAAATTGTAATAATATGTCTTTTGCTTTTCGTACATAGATTTTGAAAAAAGTAAACATAATTTGTAAGAATTGATGATATGAAAGAATTATTAGAAAGATTTCTACATCAGAGCTTTTTAAATTAGTAATTAATTTCAATTTTTTTTAATGAAACAGCAAAACTTCATTCTAGTGTTTTAAAAAAGTAAAAAACTAGGTTTTATTAACAACGTAAGTAAAACTGAGTCAAATAATTACATATATGTTTATATATCTCAGTAACACCCAAAATTATACATATTATGCAATATTAAAATTTTTCCAATTAAAAAAATTTTTTTATAATGCTGCATTTAACTTTATCAAAAATCTTCAAATAAACTATTAAGTATGTAAATAAATAAATAAAATACAAATAAAAAACTCCAGAGAGAAAAAACAAATTAATAATTTTGATTACCTAAGAGCTTCAATTTTTCCAGTGGAACAGTGTCTTCTGTTTCATAATCATACCAAAATTCTTTCTCTAACAAGAAAGTAAATGGAAATGTAATATAAGAATAAAATTGCTAGCCATATAAGCTGCCAATTTAATCTGATTAATACTGGTTTCAGTAACAGTTAATAGATTAATAAATTTTAGTAAATAATTTGAAATTAAATATTTAATTTGTTTTAATAGTTAACATCTTCAATTAGCAAACATACAACAAAGCCTTGGTTATCCAAAGTAATTGAAGCCTAGTCTCCCAACTTTTTGCTTTTATCCAAATAACTATTTTAAATAAAACAGCTTTGTGCTGAGACTTTTTGTATTTATTGCATCTTCAATATTAGTCATGACTTAACTATTAGTTGTTATATGTTACTTAAATAAGGAATATTTAATAAAATTTTAATTTTTTTTGGTTTAAATGCAAATACAAAGCTATTTTTCACTTTGTTGCATTCACATTAAGTCTGGAGTCACCAAATTGGTCAATATCGGCCCCTGGGGGTCGATACGGTATAATTAATGATTGATCCGATGTACTGTCGATAAATAAATATCAATAGTATTCTGTCGCAAAAATTTTTAAATTAAGCGATGATTTTAAATTACACATTTTAGATATTGAAAATATAAATATCTCATAATGGATTATCATGCCACTTACTTTGTAAGTTAAAATATGGGTAGTCACTTGCAAAATGAAGTTATTAAATAATTAGTTGACTTGGAGGCAAATATGCTTTTTAATAATTAAATTTTGGATGAATATAAATATTATGCAAAAATATCCAAAACTATGTAATGCACCATTTACCTTTTTTATTGCATTCCTACAATTAAATCTGGCTTTAGTCATGCTAATTCCATTCCTGCATTGCAGAAAAATAAAACGAATGTGGAGCTCTGAGGCGATTTAAGACTGAAGCTAACGAATTTTGAACCAAACATTGTTAATTTTGCCAAGCACATTCTTCTCGTTGATTTATGTAAAAATTTGATCTTGTGAAAATATATAAATCATATAAGAAACAGGTAATTTTTTCTTTTTGTTATCATTTTTTTAACAAAATGGATTGATAAGAGGGCTATAAAATGCTTCGAAGTCGATGAACAAAAGAGTTTGGAGCCCCCTGCATTAAATCATTAGCATACAGAAACATGTAAGTAGATTTAAGAAAAAAATATTGAATGAAGTTATAAAATTTTATAATTTTCGCAAATGCAAGAAAATCTACACATGTGCATGTTGGTAATAACAAGAAGTTAATTATTTTTATGTTAATTATTCTCTATAAAAGTTAGTTATTTTCTTCTGGATGAAATTAATTATTTTTAATGGACATGCAAATTAAATTAAATAGATATATTTTGTAATTTTTCCTGATCAATTAAAGATTTTAACTGTTTTACCTTTATTTGGAAGTACTACAGTAGACACATGGACCTGACCTTAGCAGCTGTTTTGGAAATTGCCATGTGTGCTTTTACAGAAAAAAATGTCAATGGCAATATTTGTTTTATCTTTATGTATTTGCTCTACTTAAAGGACACTTATGAATAAATTACATTCAACACGCAAAACTTCTAATATATATTTTAAAACTTTTCGATTTCATGGCATCCATCTGCAAATTTTGTACACCATTAGGTATTTAAAATTCAGAATAACTTAGAACTATCTTTCAAAGTGTACTATTACATCCCTTTTTCCCCCTGATGCTCAGTAGAGTAGAATAAAAGACAGAGTAATATTTTTCCTTATTTGAATGGGCTGAATTTGAAGAATTTAAACACTTTATATAAAACAATTACTTTTTAAAGATTCTTTAAGGGAAAAAAGGAGGGAAATGATGCTGAATTAATTCTATCTAAAAATAGAAATTTTTGCAAATGTTGTAATATTAGGTTTTATCATATAATAAACACAGCAAAAAAATTAACTTTACTTTCTTCTGGCTGATTATCAGCTTCTTGTTTGACACATTCTTTCTTTTCTTTGTGAGTCTTAAAACATCCAACAGAGCAGCTGAAACAATATTTATTTTGAAAAATATAAAATAATTAGAGTGAATCAAAATTCCTAAATAAAAAAAAAGAAATGATTTAAAATAAGAAATCATTAGGGTAAGCTAATACAGTTTGGTAAATAATGAAATTTTTATAGAACTTTAAATCAGTTGATCACACAATGACTTTTAATATTTTATATAAAATTATTAATTCTTTGAAACAGCTTTGTTATAGTGATAGCATTTTTATTCCTCCTTTTTTTAGATCTTTCATTCATTGTAAATGAGATAAGGTTGAAGATTTTAAAATAAAAACAACAGATTTTACATCATACTAAAGAATATTTGTTTGTTAAATTTGTGTCAAAAGAAATAAAACATTTTTCTAAAATGAAAAATAAACTAGAAATTAGAAGATAATAAAATTGATATTAAAAAACAAATAAGATAGTGATAAAAAAATCATAAAAAAAAAGTTTTTGTAAATAAGCAAGTAGTGTCTCATACATTCCAAAGCAGAGGCAGTCAAAAATCTATAGCACCATATCCAAATATATTTTAAGACCGTTGTAGAAAAAAAAGATATACCTAAATAGGATAAATATTGGTGTGTCAACCTATTTTATTTACATAATTATGAAAGTAGTGGAAGTGCATAAATAAGTAAAAAAATATAGAATATAAAATATTGTTAACGTACTTCTTCTAATATAATAATTAGGGAAAAAGTCTTATCGTAGTTTCTGGAAGGCAACTTACTAAGAAGTATCAAGTCACTATAAATATTTAAATAAGACAAGTCTGAATGTCTCTATTCATATCATATTATTTTGTCAATATTATGATGAGCTAAATCTAAAGACTAATATTTATTGTATCATATATAACCATCGTTGAGTCGGATCACATATAACCTAATTTTAAGCTTTTGAATACCAATGTTCAACTCTGTAGCCTTGGTAATTTTGAGCCTAATCCAGAAGACAAGGGAACTCCTGGATAAAGTTATAGGAGAAAACTGCTTTCGCAGAGGCGGCTTTGATGGAACTAACCTGCATTTGCCTTACATGGAAAGGAAAACCACAAAAACCTCCCACGGTTAGCCTGATGGCAAGGGGACTCTAACCCATGATCCGCCTACCACTGAGGATATTTTAGGTCAGCACTGTGGTCAGTGCAAGCTGGGTGTGCGAAATTTGTATTGACTGGCAATCGCCAGGATTCGAGCCTGGTTCCAATGAACCTGGCAGGCAAGATATAGCATTAAAATTTTAATTATTTTAAAAAGAATTTAGAAATAAGAGGTAGAATATAAGCAGGGCTGATTGTTATAAAAAAAAAATTCTAAAATACAGGCAGATTTTCATTAGTTAACACCTTAAAACCTTAGTTAAAAATGTACTTTAATTGAAATATTTTTCTATTAAATCTCTAAAATACTAACATAAAATCTTAAATTAAAATTCAAATAGCTAAAAATAATTTTTATTCAAATATTATATTTAAAATTAATTATAAAATAAAATATAATTTGAATATCAAAAAATATTAACTTATAAATGTAGTATATAGTAAAAACAGCTAAAATCTTCAAAAGACAAAATAAAGAAAAGAGTAAGAATGAACCTAATTTGAAACAAATTCTTTTTCAGAAAATAACTCTAAAATTAAACCATTTTTTTAGAGTATCTAATATACTTATCTAGACAAGTTAAGTGTTTTAGATCTCGTCCATCATTGAATATATAAACATTTATAAACTTGTCAAAATATTGTTTCTGACATTTTGTCATAATTTACAGAGCAAATTACATTACCAATTTTAAAAGAAAGTTGTTGTTGTTGATACAAGATAAATAAATAAAAATAAAGGCTGTCAAACAGATAAATAAATATAAAATAAAGGCTGTCAATAAAAAGTTCAAACATTTTAGTTACATTTTATTCAATTGAGTTAAACAAGAAAATGTTTTTGAAAAATCAGTTGTAACAATAGTTAAGATACTTAATGCATATTAGATAAATGTTATTATAATTTATCATAGATCATAAAATTGTTTATTTTAAAAGAATACAATACAAAGAAATATTTACTCACAATTTTACAATACACTTTGGACACTTGTATTTGGCTCCATTAACATTGCATATTTCACATTTCCCAACAACCATATTTCAAATAAAGATATGCTTCCTGTAAAATGAGCAATAAAAATATGCTTAAATTAATCCAACAAGTTAGTAACGAATTATATAACTGTTAAAGTACAACTAAGGTTAAATTTGACCAAACAAAATGCCCTCTAATATAATAGTCGTGTGACCTCTAATATAATAGTTATGTGAGTAAAAAAAATTATACTTCAACTCAAGTTAATAAACCATTTAAAACTAAAAGAAACCAAGCAAATCTCAGGAGTCCTGCAGAACTGATGTATTTCTGAGACTAAACAATTTTTTATTGATGCATTAAAAATATATCAATGTTATTAATTTTTTTTTCAATATTACTATTAATAAGATATTTTTATTTTTATAATAATCTTTTGCTTGTTTATCATACAAAAATTTATTAATGAAATACTTTTTACCCTATAATACTATTAAGATAATTTCAAGTTTTATTATATTTTTTAATGCTATGAACCACACAGATAGGTGAAAGCAAAAAGATTGTTATCCAATATCACCCTTCATTTGATATTTTCTGCTTTTTATTTTCATTCTGAAAGTTCGAACACCTGAACTCCTGTCAAACATCTGTTCCCAGCCTAAAGAACCAGCACTAGGAGGATATTTCCCCATTTTTAAGTGTATTTATTATTCATTGTGTATTTGTCTATAACTAAGAACATTGAAACTCTTTTTACTAACTATCTTGACTTTACAATTACATAGAAACTTTACAATTATATATCATGCAGAAAATAGTGATAAAAGAATTCTATTTGAATCAAATTTGGAGAATATATTAGATTATATGTACCAATGTTGGGAATATGTTTAACTTTAAAACAAGCAGTTTGGAATATACTGAAATCTAATCTATCTAAAATGAAAAATCATAAATTATGAAAAATAATAAATGTACTACGTATTCACACATACAGTAGAAATGTAACAAAATGGAAGAGTTCTGCTGAATAATGTAATCGCAAAAAATTAGTAAAATAGCAAATATAAAATGTATAAAGACTTACAGCAAACAACTTTTATTTACATTTGTATGAAACCATCATGAAACAAATAGGATAGGAGTTAGGAGTGCAGAAAGAGGCACCACTTAAAGTTAGAAAACGGAAAACGTATGTTAGTTTGAAATGATAACGACTACTTCTTAAAGATACTGCCATCTAGTGAGATATATAGGACCTACTGAGTTTCTCGTTTCAAAGATGATCTTGAAACCTCGAGCTTTTGAACGGATTTTGCTAAGGCACTCAACCTTCACCTAACAATTTGCTGGTGAAAGCGATTCGAACGTTCGAATAGGATGCGTTTAACGCTGGGATTAAATTAGATTTCCGATTTCAAAGATAATTTTTACCCAGATATTTCATGATTTTTTATAATCATTTACCTTATTTTATGAATATATTTCAGACATAATTTTTTCGCTCGCAAATTTATTATTTCATATAATAAATGGATTAAATAATTCGCGATCGCAACACTCGATACGCCATCTAGCGGGGGACTGTAAATATCGGGCATTAGTTCCCACATAACCATTGGCAATGACGGACGCCATTTTCTTAGCAGCAAATAGGAAGCAAAATTTCCCTAAAGGAAAGGTAAAACTTCTTGAAAAAACTAATCAGAACATGCCAAACATTGAAGCAGAACACGCCAAGCATTTGAAGAACAACTTCTCAATAATTTTTACCTTTCTATTACCAACAACATAACATGATTTCATGATCACTTGCTGTTACAGATGTGTGTATTGCGGTAAAATAATTTTTCTGTCTTCAATTCATTACAAGTTAAAATGAAGTCAACATTGCTTTCGTCATTCCAATGAATAAATGTGTTCCAACGAATTCCATACAGAACTGTAATAGTTATAGAATATTCTTCTTCTTCATAGAAATGTATATATTTCTGTATCTACATAATTCAGAAAACAACAATAAAGAATAATCCGAATTACTTGAAAAAGTATCTTTTGTGCTGATTATAAATAAATTTTTTATCGTTTTCTTGGTAAGTGTTTTTTAGTTTTGAAAGAATTTCAACTAGAATTCAGCTATTCTGTTTTTAAGCTACATATTAAAATTCATATCTTACAATTATAAAATTTTGATGTGTGGTATGTTACTTAAAAATAATGAAGGGATAAACTATGTATATGGTATTTGAGAATAAAGTTTTCAAACAAAGAACATATCATTTTGGAATTCTCCGGACTTATAAATCAGGTAAGTGTTATGATTTTTATAATAAAAAATTTGCTTGTAAAAAATTTTTTTTCGTACTTGATGATCGTTCTCTACAAAATGTTTTTTTTACGTCAGATTAAATACTATAAGAATAAAAAAAAAAAAAACAATACGAAAGTTTTTATTGAAAAATGAGGAATTTTTAAAATCGTTTTTATCCTAAAAATTCTTTATTTTACGCTTTTTAGTTTATAATTTTTTGATAAAATTGTTGTCAAAATACTTTTTTTGAAAAATTAAATGGTATTAAATTATGTGTTTATGAATACTTCTTGCATATTCTAATATTTGAATTAATATGATTCAGAAAAGTATGGCAGAAAAATTCGGTACTTACGTATTAACCACAGCTACAGATTTGGCAGATTTTTAGTGCCGCCAATCTACACTTAAAATTTTTGGAAAAAATGTTAAAAATGAAACACTTTGTTTAAAATCAAAGTAGTCAATCGGATTTCGGTGGAAAATGGGCCGATATAGAGTTTAGCATAGATTCAAAACAAACTTTTCTCTCACCTGATTCTATAGCCATTATGAACTCTAATAAATAAGATTCAAAATGAAATAACATTTCCAAAACGGACGTTTACTTAGATAAAGTTTCATGTTATGGACTTTGGTACATTTTCGTTATATTTCACTCCATAAAATATTTCGCTCCTAAAAATATAAAATTGCATCTTGTTTTGTTTTAGGCAATTCCCAAAGACGCATTTTCGTAACACTAAAAAATGGCGACAAAAAAAGAATGGTTCTTTTTTTTCTTTTTGTTTCGTAAGCATCTTTATTTTACGTTAAAATTTAAATGGGCCTTTCATGTTATACCATTAAATTTAGTAAAACTATTTCTCAGGCATTATGTTTGATTTCTTATAAGAATATACCTATTTTTTTCTCTTTATTTACAAATATTTTTCCGATGTGTTCTGGATGTTCCTTCTCTAAAAAAAAAGTGATACCATTTTGTTTTCGTTTGCATAAGAAAGAAAACAAACATTTTTCTTTTTTAAATTTAATCAGCCACAATAAAGATGGAACGTTACAATGCTACATTAAAGACGTCTCCAATGTAACTGAATGATTGTTCATATGGAAATCGCAGGGATTTGGCACATACAACAACGCCCCCTATAGTTCGTTGCGATCGCGAATTTACCGCACATGCGTATTCACCTTATCTGTAGGCGGAGCTTATTTTCGCTTGCAGACGTAATGGTCCGCATAAACTTCCGGAGCAACGGGAACTTATTTCCTTTCTAATGTCTTTACTTAGGCTGATTCAATCGTTGTTGATTAATATGAGCGCCTACAGATAAGGTGAATATGAAAAATTAATTTTTAGGAAAAATACATAAAAGTTAAATAAAGGTTCTTTGAATACATAAAAGTTAAAAAAGAAATAAAGGTTCTTTGAAGTGTGTTTGTTTTTAAAGTCTCTAAATAACTCAATATAAAGATCTATACGCAAACATTACCTGGAATTATTACAGAATAAAGCTCTACACTATTTTTTTTTTTTTTTTAACATCGGCAATATTTGTTTCTACTCAGTGATGAAGCCAAGGGCCCATGTTATCCCTCGCATGAAATTTTGAGTTTAAAAAATATATACATAATCTTAACAAAAAGAACTTTTCTGTATATATTTCTTAAAATTTTTCCAAAAATTATTTTTTATCTAATATATACGGTATTCTTATTCTTTAAATTTCAAGATTTCATCAAGCGTAATTTAAAATAAAATTGGTACCTTCTCATAATGTAATGTAAAATTTAAGGTAATATCTAAATAGAGAAACATGACTTTAACACTAAATAATTCAGATTCGTGTATGCTATATTTGACATAAAATAAAGTTACTTTAAACCAGAGGTGGCATTTTGTGTGGTACACAAACTCAATTTAAATTGAAAAAAAAAATTTTTTTTAAATTTTTATTATAAAAGAATTAATAAAAATTAAAACAATATAGAAATCACATTAGTGTTTGTATCCTTGCAATTTTTTTTTCTTTATTTGTTGTAATTGTAAAATTGTTTCATTTAAAAAAAAGGTAATTAAATGTAATTTTCTGTTTATTATTTTCTTGCTCATTTAAATACATAAAAATGATGAGCAAAAAATTGTGATTGGTTAAATGTTAGCCATTGTTTAAATTTCACTAGAAACAATTCAATTTTTTAAGATTTTAAAGATAACATCTGTGATATTTGCTAAATTATAGCTTTATTTGATCAAGAAAAAAAAGTTAGTGTACGTGCAATAATTTAATGAACAACATTAAAACGGTAGCACTTATTGACTTGACATAAAATTTATATTAATAATTGCCATGTTCAAGATTTTTTACACTAAAAGTGGTGCACAAGATGCTCAGTGTTGACCACCCCTGCTTTAAACAATTAAACTTCCTAAAGAAAAAGAAAATAAATGCATTTTAAGAAAATTTCATGAAGTAACATATCTCTTGTTTTTTTTTTTGTTTGCATGCGGGAATTAAAGATATTGCTTTTATTTAAGAAAGAAAAAAGAAATACTTCCATTATGAAATTGAATTTTTTGAAGAAAATAAAATTTCTGTTACAAATTGACAATAAAGCCACATTTTGCACTTCTTTTAATGTCATATCTAAAAGTTACAAGTTTTAAGCTGTGCATGTTTTTAGAATGCCATGAATAAGTAGTATATCTGCGAGATAAATATATCTTAACTTAATATTTAACTGCTAGAGACCAGTGTCTTAATTGTATTTCATATATTAAACTTTAAAATAACTCTCCAGAAAAAAGATCAGACAACCGAATATTATTTTTTCTATAATATATATTTTATATCATTTTTATTGACAATTTTTTCTTGCCATCATCATTGAACTTGTGATAATAGGAAAAGCTCATTTCGATTTAATAAAACAGATTTTTAAATTTCCAAACAACAAGCGTTATCAAAATAAGAGAAAACGCCAACAATGTTTGGAAATCTAATGCAAAACATAATAATAAGAAGGTTATAGCGATGTAGCGGAAGTTCGTACGGACCAGGTGAAGTTACTTCCGCTTAACTAGCTGTTTGTTTGTTTATTTAGAAAACGAGGTGAATAGATGAGTTAAGCATGGAAAATCGAAAACAATTAATATACACTGTAAGCGAGAAGCTAAATACGTTTTAAAGTATATAACCTCATTTACCGATGCTCATTTCCTTCTGTTAAGTTGATTTGTTGACCCTGGTCATAGTTTTGGTGGATTACTTTTTTCATGCTGTGTTAATTACAGATTTTCTGTTGTTATTTATGTTCCTTAAAAAGATTCTAAACAAAATTGGAATACAGGGATAAAGATAAATTCCTTCAGAAGTTGAAATCGGCAAACATGTGGCGCCAAAACAATAATGTTTCATATTGTAAGTTAATGGAATCAGGACTTGAACTTCCCTCTCATGTTTTTAAACGTCTACCAAATGCTTATCTTGTAATTAAATGCTTGGAGGCTGATTTTTTTGAAGCAATCCAACAATTAAATAGACAAGATGTTATTGGACTTTCTCTCGAAGGCTGTGATATTGGACGCTCTGGTTCATTGGAATGGTTAAATATCTCTTCTTCCACGTGTACATATTTGTTTTATATAGCAAGTCTAGGAAGTGATGCTTTTGATAAAGGGTTGAAAATGCTTCTGGAGAACAAAAGAATTGTAAAAGTTATTCATGATTGTCGGAGAGCTTCAGATTGCTTTTATCATCAATACAACACCAAGCCTTCTAATGTTTTCGACACACAAGTTGCTGATTTTGTTGTAAATGCTATAAAGAAGAAAGTTGGGTCAATCGCTAACAAAGTTAATTCTTTAAATTATTGTTTAAACTTATACTTAAATGTGCCAAAAGAATATCTCTGTAAGCATTTTAATTCTTCTCTAAAGCTTAGTTCTCTTCCATTAAACCCTAATTTGTTGCAGTTTCTCATAAAGAATGTGATTTATTTGAGAATGTTGAAGCAAGAGCTGGATATCAATCTACGGATGCCTTTCCGTAGATGCATTGATGTGTATTTAAATGTTATTCTTAAAAAGGACGATCATGAGTTGCAGTTACATCCTACTGATTTTAAACTACTTCCTCCTGAACTGGTGATGGAAAATATGCAAATATTTAAGTTTACTGATAAATTAAAACCGACCGATTCTTCAAAACCACAAAATAACGAAGATCCGTTCGCTAGATATGAAAGAGACTGCAGAAAGCATCAACAAAAATATGGGTATGGAAAATATGCAGCTGATCAAGAACTTGAAATCGATCATAATTATGAAAATGTTGATAGTGGTTGGAGCTATTCTAATAGAAATGAGATAATTCAATTTTTGTTAGATAAAATGTTTTCTGGTGACAGTAGTGATAGAAGTGTTATTTCTATGTCACCATTTGAGAATTTATCTGATCGAGATGATTGTTCTGTAACATTGGAGAAGGATATGTGTAATACAAACTTTGAACATGATTTGAAACATGAAAGTACAGCTGCGTCAGTTCCAAATTTTACTTCGAAGAGTTCTCATAAATCTGAAACTAAAATGTCTCCATCATCAAAGCCCTTAAAATCTGCTGAAAAATTTGCTCAACCATTTGAAAACCTTAGTTCATCCAGTGATGGCTCAAGTTCTCAGGATCTTAATACACCTGTAGTAGATAGTAATTTATCTAATGTTCTTGCGTTTCCCAATACCATAAAACCTTCAAGTCTCAACGCCACAGAAACACTATCATCTGATTCCTCTTTTTCCAAAAAATCTCAAATTTACAAGATGTTAGCTGAACAGAGACATTTGTTAACCAGCCAAAAGCAGCTGCCTAGTAAATCAGCGTTTTTAGGCAAAGATTCTATCAGTGTTGAGAAGTTACTTTTTCCTAAAAAGAATTCAAATGATGGAAAAGATTCAGCTTACGATAATTCTTCATTGTCCGGCAAGTCTCAAGTTAACAAGAGGTTGGCTGAAGAGAAATGCCTGTTATCAAGCCAAGAGCATGTGCTTAAATCTGCAATTTCTGGCAAGGATTCTATGAACGTTGCGCATTCTGCTGGAAGAATGTCTAATTTTGTAAAAGAATCACTTTCTGATGATTCATCAGATATTTCTTCCTTGTCTAGAAAGTCTCAAATTACTTATAAGTTGTTTGCTGGACAAAAACGTTTGTTGAATCGTCAAACATCGTTGTCAAATGTATCGATAATAAATCCTGATCAAGGTCCGATTTATGTTGAAGGAAGTTCATTACCTAATTCAAATATTCAACTGTCTATACCATTAAAAGAAGCAAGTCAAAGTGCTTACAGAGAAGATAGTTCTTCTAAAAGTAGTTTTGGTTCGATAAATGGATGCTCAGACTTTCTTAAAGAAAAGGATTCTTTAAAAGATATGTCCTTTGATGAAATAGATGATATTTCTTGTGATGTCGATAATTTCAATTCATGCCATATTAATGAGAACAATATCCCTACCTGTGTTCAGGATGAAGATCCTTGGGCAAGATTACGAGATGCTTTTTCAGAGCTTGGGCCTGCCAGATATAGCACCAAAAAAGTTGTATTTGTACCTGCAGGAATGCAGTATTGAGATTTTCCTTCTGTTTGTTTTTGTTAATTAATAACAAACTGAGTTTAGGGGTTCACTGTTATCTTTTTTTTATGTGGAAGTCCTGAAATAATTGAATTTTTCGGAAGGAGCTTAGTTTTATTTTTTTTAACTTAATAGTCTTAGTTTTATTTTTTAACTAATTCAATACTTATTTCATTTTTAAAGCTGGTTTGATTGGTTAAATTGAAAGCAAGTGAGCTTATTATTTTTTTAGACCTCTTCAATTGTTGTTTTTGTTACTTCACCAGCGTAAATTTTTTAAATTTTATTTATGCATTTCACCATTGTACTTAAATGTGATCTAAGTATTTGACATATATATAGTGTTTGCTTGTTATTAACAGCATGTATCTGTGTATAATATTTACTACATTTGTAGTATTATTAAAAACATATCTGATTTGAATGTACAATTTGTAAATTATTTTTTGTAGCTGATATTGTAAAAAGAAATCCCTATATTATTTAATTTGTATATTGTTAAAATGAAACTAAAAATAGTTATTTTTTGAATTAATAAAAGTTGTTTCTCAAATTCGCCATATTTTATGTAGTTTTGATCATACATTTTTCAATGTTATTACATTATTAAGCTTCATGTGTTAAACTTTAAAAATAATTAACTGCTCCAAGGCTTTACATTAAAAAGTTAATTATTTTTTTTAAAGAAATTTTTTTAAATTTAAGTTTGAATATTCTATTATAAACCAGACAATCAGAAAAATCTGAAAATTCATGTAGCATTTAAAAATGCATAGCCGCAAAACTGTTTTAAGTCAGTATATTGTATTTTATAGAGATTCAGTTCAGCTGTGATTTTTCTTTTTTAATTGAAAGTATTCACAATGAATGCAAGTTAAAACTAAGTAAAATACTAATTTAGTAAGCCCAAATGAAGAGGTTGAAAAATCAGATAATTTAAAGAATGCAATGGCTGTTTTTGATACCCTTATATGCATTATCAGCCTGGTAATGTGTGTAAAGCGACACTTCCCAATTCATAGGCCACAAGTGGGCTGCAGGCAGTATGGTATTGGGCCATGAATACTGGTAAAAAGTCTAAATCAGGATAAATCTTGGGGGTCTAATAGCAATTTTTCTTAACGATTTAGTTGTAGTGAACATCTGGTATTACTCAGGGGTTTGTCGCCAACAAGGCAAACATGAAATATTATGACTGAATATCTTATTTTGTAAAATAGTAATGTGTCAGCATTTATTATTATAGAATAGATTAATTTCTTAATCACGTTGGCAACTAAGAAATTAAATATCAAGCTGATGATAACTTAGGAAATATATGTCGTGCTCCCTCTCTCTAATTTCCTGCATAACTTTCGAGCAGAGTTTTATTTAATCATAATAGATTAAAATTAGTTTTCTAATAATAGTTCTTCTCATTATTAATTGCAATCATTTTTGGAATATCCTTTTTTATAAGGATGACTAGATACTACTTTTTCTAGGCTTTTATTGAGAAAAATAGTTAATAAAGAAATCTATTTACAAATGGAGCAGAGCTCTGCGACACAACTTCACTGTATCATTTCCAAATTCTAAGTGTCTTTTTTACGTGTAACATATATTTGTTCATGTCACGTGATCTATAAAATCCAGACTTATTTGAGATTTTCTTTGTTAGGACCGGCACCGTAAGATTTTAAGACCAGATAGAAATGAATTAATATCTCAACATAGTGCTTGATTTTAATGGGAATTCGGCTTCTTTAAGATATTTTTAATGCGCGGCACAGACTAATTTTATAAATAAAGATTTCATCGCTATTCAATGACACTTAAGATGTACGCGAAGGACTGAGTTAAGTACGTGATAGAGATTATTTAATGTTCTCATAAACCGGATAAGCATATCTGCAGATAAGATATAATTCTTTTTAAGCTTAGTCTCAAAAGATCCTTTTAATTTAATTAAGCTAGTATTTTAGATATATATTCAGTGAAACCTCCAGGAAAGACCACCTCTGTGTGAGCAACCATATTTGGGAGGCACAGAATGTTTTTCCATAGACTTTGTGTTGAAGAAAACCTCCCCTAGTGACCAGGCAAACCTCTCCACCTGATGCAGAAAAGGTTGAATAAGGAAACACGAAAAAACATCAAAACAAATATGTAGATTAAAAAGTATTCAAAACATTTGTGTAAGGCTTTTATTTAGAGTCCTTAGAAATATCTGAAATAGATCAACAATTTGAAAGAGATTAATATCTGAAAGAGATCAACAATTTCACGTTGCAGTCAGAGTGCACTAAAGATGATCCTATCAACGATTTATTTTTAGAGTTAAGTTATTTTAGAAAAAACAAGAATCTCAAACAAACAAACCTCTTCTCGTTTTTTAAAGCTAACTAATTTTCCTGATATAAATTAAATACAAACTTAAACATAATTGTTTATTTATTTAAAATAATTCTATGATTGGTAAATTTGTTTTTACACATTATATCAGTAGGAATAATTTTTATTGACACTAAATTTTATTAATCAATCCAGTTTTCATGACGTTTACACAAGTGACACTTCTACACCAAGAAAATGACACTGACTACAACTAAAGTCGTTTGCAAAAAATCATGTACCTCTGATAACATTTTGAAGTCAGTGGAGGTAACCCCTGAGAAGGACCAAACCTCCATTTTACTGTGGAATAAAAATGACCATTCCCTCCAAAGAACCTTCACTGTATTTATGTTAAATGACATAGCTTGAACTTTTAATCAAAACTTTTATTTTAATGCTTTTTTTTCTTATTTTGCTGCTATTACAAGAGAGGTACTATTCCGTCTAAGGGCACCTTTAAAAATATTGCTAATCCATTATTGACACCAATGATGCCTCATTATGGTAATAGGTAACTAATATAGGTATTGTAGAAATATTTTTACTAAACATTGAGACAGAATAGTATCGCAATGATGACAAATCAAAAGTTTCACCAGAGTAAAGTCTTATATTTTTTGAACTTCTTTAAAATGATAATCAGCATTCATACAGCAATGATGACAAATCAAAAGTTTCACCAGAGTAAAGTCTTATATTTTTTGAACTTCTTTAAAATGATAATCAGCATTCATACTAAGCTAAACAAAAATATATCAATATTCAATCAGTGAATAAAGCGATCTGAAAGCAGTTCCGAGGATTGGCGAGTACAAGCAAGGGTACTGTTTGTCCAAGATAGGTACTCTTCCCACCACAAAGTCTGCGGCAGTCTGGTGCTATGGAATCAAGAAGAGGGCATTTTAGGGAGGGTAGCTTCGATGATAGCTTGTATGGGAAGTATACCAGATTGGCTGACTCAGCCACCAGTAGGAGACTTATTTAACCTGATTCAAGAACTTTTTTAAGATTCGTATGGATATTTTTCTTACTTAAAATGATTCTCTTTACTCAATCAGTTGCTATTTTTTAAATACAAAGGGAAAAAAAGTGAACAAATTCTGACATTAAGGGTAGTGCAGGTTTTTTTAATGTTACTTTTTAATTTTACGTTATTTATTATGAATGTTCATTGATTGTTAGATGGTTTGATTTCTAAACTTGCACATTTTTTAAAGCAGTTAATTTCTTTTATTATTTGAATTTTCTGGAAAAAGTGAAGCGCTTAAACTTATTAACTCTGATTTTAAAAGGAGATAAAACTTTTGCTGAAAATAGAAATAGTTCACGTTATCTGTGCCGGAGAAATATTACATATTTTATTAATATTAAATATATATATATATATATATTTTTTTTTTGAAACCGAAAGCAAGTTATCGCAACTAGGATGAAATCTAAAACTATCAACGATGATTTTTATCAGCACCCATCTGAAATGATCTAAGTTTTTTTGCTTAAATTACGTTTTCTTACTTGTATTTTAATGCAACCTGTATAGTTTTTCTCACTATTCATTAAAAAAATAATTCTAACAATTTTTTATTAGCAAAACTAAAAGAATACAAATAATTTTTAAACAAAATGGATTAAAAAAATGCGTTAAAAAGCAGCAGAAATTTAAAAAAAAGAGAAAATAAAAATAAAAGAAGCGAAGGAAATAAAACTAAAAATATGACCACGGAAGCCGACGTCTTCAGGGGGTACCGGCCCCAGTGGCCATAAAACAAAACCTTTTCTATTGAGGGAGATGGCAAAAGCCTAAAAAAACTCCCTCAGTACCCCGAAGGTTTTGTATAAAAGTCCAGGAGAAAAAAACATATAAGACATAGAATTAAAAACAATTTCATCAGAAAATAAAAATCATCAAAAATAAAATAAAAACTCACATAAACAAGGTCAGACGGTCATTGCGCTTTCATTTTTTCAATCTGCGCAATTTAAAAGAGGGCGTTGTTTTCATTTGGTTTAAGTGTTTTCATTTCATTTGGGTTGCTTGTGAGTTCACCGTCTGACCTTGTTTATGTGAGTTTTTATTTTATTTTTGATGATTTTTATTTTCTGATGAAATTGTTTTTAGTTCTATGTCTTACATGTTTTTTTCTCTTGGACTTTTATACAAAACCTACGGGGTATTGAGGGAGTTTTTTTAGGCTTTTGCCATCTCCCTCAATAGAAAAGGTTTTGTTTTATGGCCACTGGGGCCGGTACCCCCTGAAGACATCGGTTTCAGTGGTCATATTTTTAATTTTAGTTTTATTTCCTTCGCTTCTTTCATTTCTAATTTTATTTTATTAGCAAATTAATTTTTTATTAATAAAACATTGAGCTGCTTGAAACAATTTCCATACATCATATACATATTTATCAATTATCATTCATAGAAATAACAATTTCAATTTGTCATTGTATTTGGATAAATAGTATTGATAAAAATCAGAAGAGAGCTGAAACATAAAAAGGAACAATTTATTAAATTTAATTTGCCTATTAATTATTCTCTAAGTTTTGTACATGTTGAAAATAGGCTCGCCATTCTTCTGTAGTTACACAGTTAAGGCCCTCACAGAGAGGAGATTTTAAATTGTTCAGGCTCGTGTCTCCAGTAGCGTTTCTCTCTCTAATGAATCTTTTAACGGTGGACCAAACAAATTTAATGGCATTTAAATCAGAATGGTAAGGTGAACAACAAAATGTCCTTGTTCTATAAATTTGTCGACAGAATAAGCAACTTTTTTTTGCTCGATTGCCTTCTATTAAAGAACTCTGCCTTTCTCAGATCATGAGTGCAATTAATTCCATTGTGATTGAGCTAGTCTATCATTACAGCTTTTGTAGCATTGGTGTGGGGTTTTAAATTTTCGTGTGATAAGGAGCATTGTCCGTCACTACCACACTCTGGGGTTGCAGGTTTTCCAGCAATTTCACAAGCAACCACTTGTGAAAATTTTCGAAATTCATCTGGCCAGGATAGTTTCCAGACCGACTCGATGTTTTATATGCCAACAAAGCTCCCGGAATGAATCCGCTTGATGATCCAGCGTGCACAACGATTTCGATTAGTCTATTTTTAGAACTGACGTTCGAAATATCACCAATGTTGTTGTTTTCATCTTGCCAGCATTTCTGGAAAGTTAAATTGCTGTCAATCCAAGTTTCATCCAAATAAACAAGTTGACTCTGCATCCTCCGATGTTCTTGAATTTCTCTCAGAAAATTGTTGTGCCAAACAACAATGTTCGGCCTTTCGATTAGTAGTTTTCTTTGGGGAGTGCACCCTTTTCATCGAAAGTTTAATGAATGTGAATGCAAAACTTTCCTCGATGAATCTTTCTCCCATTCGAAATGAATTCTTTCAGGAAGAACAGGGATTAATTTTTGAAGCAATGGCACTTTCTTTTCCCTTATGTAAAACTCTTGGATGATTTGCCGAAATCATCTAGATCAGTAATTCCACCAGATTTCTTTTTCCGGGAGTGCGCAACACACCTTCTAATAAACAAGAAACTTCTTTTTTTATTTTTCTAAGTGTGAAGTCTGACACTCCAGTAGCCAGATATGCTCTTTGAGATGGTTGATGGAGAAGTAATTTAAGGGCTTTTTCCTTAGCTTCATTAACAAAAAACTCAAATACATTGTGCACAATTTTATGTGCTTGTGATTTTAAAACTTAATCATACCTTGTTACCATAGTCACCGCCACAGCTCCAGACGAGTGTCTGGAAGAGTACCTATCTTACACAAACAGTAGATCCCCTTAATATATATATTCTCATCATATAATAGGTGTCTATATAGGCCTATTTTCATCATATATAGGCCTATATAATAGGTGTCTATATAGGCCTATTTTCATCATATATAGGCCTATATAATAGTTGTCTGTCACTATATTTTTTCTAACATGCTTCTAAAAACGAAATCTGAAACTGTGCTTGTTCCTTCATTGGCTTTATGGTCCTATAATCAAAGTTTATAAAGTAAATTTTTAGAAGATAGATGAAATTATATATTTATAGAATAAAGATGCATATAGTAGGCATTAGTAATAAATTATGGTATTCATATGAGTTTTATTTAATGAATAAATCATATATATTTCATTAATTTAATCAGCTTTTATACAAGCTCATTAAAACGTAAAATTAGGTAGTATTTGAAAATAAAAGTTAAATGAAAATTTATCATATTTTTCATTGATTTTAAAGTAAAAAAGTTTATCATTTTTTTGCACACGTATATAATTTATTAATTAAAAAAATGCAAATGAACATACCTTGTTTGGTAAATATGTTATGCAAGCAAATATATTTTAGTGCTCTGAGAAATTTTCTTTTTTACCTTTGACGCAAATTATAAAAATGACTGCTTAACATATATTTAATAAACAATCATTTTAATATCACCATCTTTATGAAATTAATTAAACATTCAGAAAAAATTAGTCATTCACAAAAGCATTTTTATTTATCTCTTGGGTGGTAATCAAGCAATTTTTTAGTACATTCTATTCATAACCTTATTATTATTTACATAATATATATAAATACTTATATATATATATAGGAAATAATTTTGAAATAAACTAATACTACATAATTTAAATCTGGTTTTCAGCAAAGCATTCATTTTTTGCATATTTGCATTGTTAATATTAATGGTATTTGCAACAAATCATAATATTTACCTATTGAAAGAGAAATTTTATGCTATACTTAATTGAGGAGATGGAATTTAAATATTAGAGAAATACTTATATTTTTGGTAAAAAATTTGGATATTTTTTCAAACAATATTATTTATTGATGGTAATTACAAAGACTAGGAATATTTTTGCATTGTGATCTACACCAAAATAATGACTTACAGGCAGCAGGAAACTAAAATTAGTATTATTTGCATCACATCAACCGACTGAACATTTGGGATGTCAAGACGATCTCTTACTTTCAATTTTTTCTTTCTCGTTATTTAATTAGAAAATTGAGTAAAATTTTTCCTTTCATCACTCAGTTAAAGAAGTGATTAACGATCAAATGAATTGTCCTACGTACTGCTCATAAGTGAGAAATAATACTTTACTGAAATCCCATTTATATTATCAAATGAAATTATGTTTTAAAAATATCTTTTTCATTAATACTCGTAAAAATTAACTATAGAGGCATGAAATGTATCATTAATTTTTCTTAACTTTAATCGCATTTTTTCTTAGCTTCAACCACAAACGAAGAAAAATCATAAGTGCTTTCTTTTAAAATTTCAATATAATATTAACTAATATTAAATTTTCTTTTCAAAAAGACAGATTTAATAAAAAAATGACAAACAATACTAATCAAGATATTGAACAGGGGTCTGCCCAGGGCAATTTACCGTTTAGTGGTACCTTCACAAATTCAACTTAAGGAAAAACAGTAGTTTCACAAAATTCTTTTAAAAAAGAAAGTTCTAAGATTCTTCACCCCCACCTCTTAAAATTTTGTTTTTGTATCCCCGTAAGAAACGATAAATCCAGAGTTCCACATATAGGAATAGGTAGCACATGCTTGGACAGATATTGTGGTTCAGTAAGCCTAACCAGTCCCTTACGCCATATTATAGCCAGCTTCTTTTTTTTTCTTCTTTAAATTAAACGACAAGGCGCTGCCTCTGTCAACTCTACAGGAAGTTGAAATTTGAACATATTTCTAAATTTATTCTAACAGACCTTTATTTTTTTAGAAACATTTTATTTTCTGATAAACTTTTTTCTATATGACCCCATGGGCAATGTTCTCAAAATGAAATGCAAGTACTGTTAAATGCTCTTTTTTTTTAAAATTCAAGTTGAAATTTAACAATGGTCAATGATTTTTAAATTAGGATACAATTTTAAGCCCAAAATTTTACAAAAGCAAAATTATTCTTGAATATATGGGGGAAAAATATGCAAAAAAAAATTTACCAGTCATAAATAATTTTTATTTGTAGTGACCATTTTTGAAAATATCTTCTTACTTTACCATATTTTTGTGTTGATTTTTTAATATAATTTTCAAAAATTATGTCTAAATTTTCACAAAATAGGTACCTCTCATAAAAATCTAGACAGACCCCTGATGAATTAACATTTCTTGTAATTAATTATTTTTTATATATGAAGTTTAGAGTAAGTGTATAATAGCTATTTATGTAATTTAAGCTTCACACTATGTTATTTGATGGATAACCATTGCATAGAGGAATAATTTTATTATAAATATTACATAAGGCTTAGTTCTCTAGAAAATAAAAATAGTTTTAGAGAAAAGCATATATTAAAACATTGAAATTTCTAAATATACTCTTGTTAATGATTCAAATTTAATTATTAGTTAATAAGTGTGCTGAATCTTGGGTAAACCAAATAATTTGATTTATTTATTCTTAGTAAATAAACCAATTATTACTATATATATCAAATAAAATGTAGTGTGAATTTTTACAGTACATAAAAACTGACTTATTACTTCAAATTAGAAATGACTGAATATCATTGAATTTTTACTTAAGTATCCTGATAACAACACATTTTATAAATGAAACTGTTAGATGATTGTTAAACGAACAACTATTTGTGTTGGATAATTGTAATTGAACATTTTTACATAATTTTTTTAACAATATAAACAATGATTACTTAGGAATGTTAATTATTTATTCAAAAACACTCTTTTAAAACTTTGTTAGACAGTGATTTTAATGACATCCAATTTAATTAATAATCTGATTAAAAAAGAAATTGATTCACAATTCTAATTACATTAGTTTTAACAACTTGCAAAGTGCTATTTCAAATTCATATAAATTGTTTTTTTAAAGTACAGTATACTCTTAATATTATGAAGTTCAAGGGATGCTAAAAAAATTTTAAGATAGTCAATTTTTGAGAGAGCAAGTTGAGTTCAGAGCTAAATATATTCTAAATAATAGAAAAACATATTTTAATATGGTACTTTAAGAAGTAGAGTCTACTACTAATAATTCGGTAATAAGACTAACTACTAATAATTCTGTATGAAATAATTGACTAAAAGTCTAAATGCAGCAATAATTTATAAAAGTAACAAATATTAATACATAAAATAAGCAACATAATATTAACTGTAAAGGAGTTTGTTTACAATTAAATTACATTGTAATATAATATATGTCTATAAAGGAAAATATTTAACATCATAAGGTTTTGAAAAGAAACTTTGACATAAGAATTCAAATTAACATTAGGTGGTTATGCAATGTCAAGGAGAAAAATATATTTTTGACATAACAAGGTTTACGCAATAGAAGTATCGAGAGTATACTGTATATCACCCAGACTTACACGTCTAACAAAATTTTAAGAAAGATTAAATTATCTAGAAATAGTTACAAAATAACTTTAATAAATTGAATCTTTGTCAAACTATTCATTATAAATATTCTTTATTATGTAGTTATTATAGCACCAACATCACCATGATTCAAATAATGATGGTCACGATCATTAGGATTAAAAAACGATTTTTCACATAGATCACACGGATACTGTTTCTCAATGACACAAGTAGTATAATGCTTCTGCAAATCTTCAAAGTCATCATAAGCTTTTCCGCAAATTTCACACAAATGTACTTTTTCTTCTGTAGTTTGAGTATGAGTAGCTGTATGTCGTTTTAATAAACTCTTGGAAGTGAAACTTTTAGGACATACAGTACAGGCATAAGGTTTTTCCCCACTGTGAGTTACATAATGCTGTTTTAAATGTCCCTCTTGAGTAAAACCTTTACTACAAACATCACAAGTGTATGGCTTTTGACCTGAATGCGTAAGGTAATGCCTCTGTAGTGTTGCATTATTAGCAAAACCTTTATCACAAATATCACATATATGAGGTATCTCAGCATTGTGGGCAATATAATGTTCTCTTAAATGACTCTCCTGAATAAATCCTTTACTACAAATTTCACACACGTGAGGTTTTTCACCTGTATGCAAAAGCATGTGTCTTCGAAGGGCACTTTTGTATGTGAAACCTCTATTACATGTTTCACACGTATATGGCTTTACACCTGAATGAATGGAATAATGCTCTTTTAAATGATGTTCTTGAATAAATCCTTTGTTACAGTATTCGCAGGTATAAGGCTTTTCCCCTGTATGAATCAAATAATGTCGATCTAATGTAGATTTATTAGTAAATCCACGATTGCAAACTGAACAAACATGTGGTCTCTCCCCAGTATGAATCAAATAATGGCGTGCTAAAAGTGTTTTATTTTTGAATCCCTTATGACAGATATCGCATTGATGTGGTTTACCATTAGTATGCGTAAGGTAATGACATTTAAATTTTATCTCTTCTAAGCAATCTAATCCACACTTAGGACATACAAATGGTTTTTCGCCTGTATGTACTTTACGATGATCAGCCAAATCTTCATCAGTCATAAAACCCTCTTGGCATATATCACAAAGATATGGTTCTTCTCCAGTGTGAATTAGATAATGTTCAACCAAATACTTTTTCCTAGTGAAACCTTTAGAGCACACAGTACATACATGTGGCTTTTCACCCGTATGGCTTAACAGGTGCTGTTGAAGGTTATATTTTTTGGAAAAAACTTTAGTACAGTAATCACAATTGAATGTTTTAGGCGGATTATGAGACGATTTATGTTTTCTGAGTTCGTTTTTGGCTTCAAAAGTTTCTCCACATATATCACAGAAGAAATAACCATGATGGTTTGCAAATTGTGGAGCAATCCCTATGTTGCTGATGTCGTAAACCATCATCTGTATTCCCTCTCCATCAGTAGCCATCAACGCATCTTCTATGTTCATAGCGAATAAAAGATTTAGAAAAAACAATTATCCCCTATAAACAGTTTCAAATATTTCGCCTTCCGATATTACTTAATAACAACACAAAACATGGCGGTTTTAGAGGAGTTGAGAGAATAGAAAATGTTGTTGCCAATTTATATTTCTGATATTTTCAGCATAAAAACAACTAATCAAGTTAAAATTTAGACATTAGCGCCACTTTATATTTACTTTCTTTAGGCTTTTCGCTTTTCAGTTAATGCTTTTCTTTTTTAAAATGATGTAATTTTCTGTTTCTGAAATATAATTTTATTTTAGAATAAAAGAAACTTAGATTAACAATAAAAGATTCGAATTTATTTTTATTTTCACCTTAGTCTTCAAGTGTACTCTCTTTATTATTTACATTAATCTATGTTTCTAATGTTTAGGCACGTGCTTCTTGTTTCAGTTTTTTCAACTTTTTATATTTTTAGTTTTGTTATCTAATCTGCTTAACAAAGAGAGTGTGTCATAAAATGATAACATTCGAAATAAAAGTTAATGAAAAACTTTAATCGTCCTCTTTTTTTTAATTAGTCAGTGGTCAATTGTTAATGAAAATTTTATGTTAAATTTTCAATAGTTTAATTTAATAAATATGACATCTTCAAAAATGAAAACAATTTTTCTTAGTTTATTTGAATATTATACGCCTAAAATCGTATTGATTAAAAACAAGAAAGTAGGTGTATTAAACCGAGTTGTACAGTTATCCATAATAAGTTATATAATAGGGTAAGTGCACTTTCTTGCACTGTTTTTGTTGAAAATGAGGAATTATAATTCTGTAATGAAAAAAAATTGGAATAAAATTATGTACTCCTAAATTTTTTCGGCTGTTATGGATTAAATAACAAGAATTATCAAAATATTTCGATGCAAAAATTAATGTGGTTTTGATCACCTTGATTTGTGATTTTAATCCAAGCTTAAAACTTTTACTTAGTTTCAAATTTGCTTAATAGTTATGTTTTTATGTATGACTCAAAGATACAATACAATAACTTGTCGAATTTTTTTTGTGATAACATTCGGAAATTCTTATGTTTATTTTAATATTCAAAACGAATATTAGTAATTAATAAATGATTTAATTCAGATGTGTTCTTATAAATCAAGATTTTTAATAATTTTTTTAAGTATATGATTAAGAAATGTATATTTTTAAATATAGTTGCAACAGCATATGAAGGGACATATGGTATTGTTCTATTGATATGAAGATATTTTGTAATCAATTAGGATATAAATTTTTTTTTTACTTATGATTATGATATTGAGTGTTTCTGTTAGATTTTAGTAGAGGCAGAATAGCATATTTTTAAGAGACTTCAGATAAATTATAAACAATATTTGATGATTAATATCTTTTAAAGTATAGATAAATTAACACGTGTTTCTTTTTCTATCTTGATAAAATAATGTATGATGGAAAAATATACCCTTATTCTAATAACTTATATAATCTTGTGTTCTTCCTAAAAGCACAGTCACAATTAGTAAAAATACCATTAGATTTTGTTTCTTTTTCTTTTTAGACAGTTTAGGAGCTTTAATGTTCGGATCTCAACCTGTTTGTCTCATAAACCATGAGCATGGATGGCGGTGGGGATGTATGTTCCCGTCAATAATTAGAAATTTTTATAAGTCCCTGTCAATCAGGATGCGTGGCGTTTTTAAAAGCCCTCAAAGGTGCTTTTTTCATTGGGTGTTTTTAAAAATTGCTTAATTTTCTCGATTTCAAAATGATATTTTTCCTTTACTATGTAGATTTTCACTTTGAATTATGCAAAAAGACACAGTTCACATTGTTCTATACAACATTTTCACAATTAAATCAACCCCTATCTATTTTGGCATATTGTTAGTCTGTAGTTTATGAAAACTCCCTTTATTTTACATGGTTCAAAATTTCATGATTTTTGACAAATGTAAAAAAAAAAAAAAAAAAAAACTCCAAAAGGTTCTTTGACGTGACGGTTCAAACAAGATAAAACCGTCAATTTTTTAAAAAAACTTTCCAACCTTGCCTAATTATATTTTTTTAAAGTGCTTAAAAATATTTTTTGGGTGCTTGAAAAGTGCTTAAAAGGTACTTTTTTTGTTGAATAATTTGGCTACGTATCCTGTCAATATATCAGACAAATTCAAAAAATTTTTATTCACAATTATTATTTTTAAAATCGCCTAAGTTGAAAATAAAGGAGAGATAATAATAATTAATCTTTCTGTAGATATAAGAAATTTTTTCTTATGTTCAAGAACTATGGTGATTGTCTTTCAATTCAGTCTCCATTAAATATTGGACACTCTGGACTTCTCCATAAGTTAAATACTTTTGACATACATTTTTGACTTTGTTAAGAATTATAAAATGTTTTGTTTATGCAGGCTGGTTCTGAAATAAGTATTAAAAAAACATTAATATTTAAGAACTTTATTACATATATAAATTTGTAGATAGTGATGTGTTTTAATAAATTACTAGACAAAAATGTAATTTTTTCATTTTTAAATCAGTGTAGTGGGCTTTAAGATGATTTTAAACAGTTATAGGGTACTGTGTTGAAAGTATTTGTAATTGATTTATTTAGGATCAGTGCTGAAGCAAGTAGTTATCTAAAAGAAATTATGATAATATACCTAATAGGTTTCTTGTAGTGGTTAGTTAACAGACAGGAATACTCTTTTTATCTAGTATTCTTATTTTTTGGTAATTCTCCAACATTTTAAATTTGCTAAAATATGTATAGTGTGGCTTATAATGTTAATTTATTACATAATGTATAAGTTTTTTATCTATGAATTGAATAATATTAGATCCAAGTAAACAATTTGAGATATTGCTTTTTTATATCTTAATTTATTATTATTTTTCTTTTCAGCTATGCAATAATTTGGAATAAAGGATATCAAGATTTCAGTACTATTGAAAGTTCTGTTACAACCAAAGTTAAAGGTGTCATTTACACGAATTTTAGTGATGATGAATTTAATCCTTTAGTTCCCAATACAGATGTTTATCGCCGAATCTGGGATACAGCAGATTATGTTGTTCCTGCTTCTGTAAGAAAGTTTTAGTTTTCTTTTAGCTCTGAATTATTTAAAATTGTACAAAAATTTTTAATTATTTAAATTTTAACATTACAGTTATAGTTAGTTGATTCTTTAATTAATTCAAATTCATAAGTATTTAAGTTGTTTAGAGTTTGAATGAACACAATTCTGAATTTTGGGGAAAAAATAAATATAAAACCATACGGGGTGTCCCGTAAATGTTGCGACAAACTTCTAGGGAAAGTGGGGCACATCATGAAGATTAAGAATTATCTAGGAAATCATGACCGTAAATGATAAATGATATGTCACTAAGAGCACTCCCCTATCATGAACAATTTCATCGTGTGCCTTTAGACTTCAGGTACTTTTATATATAAAAATTATCTTAATTTTTTGTTTCCTATTAATTATTGTCAAAAACTACTTTGACATAGGTACAGTTTTAGTTTTATTGTAATATAATGATTTGACAAATAACTGGACAAGCGTACCTAATCATTAAATTACAATAAAATGGTCTAATTACATAAATTACAATAAAATCTGAGATGGCAGCTTATTTTTACTAAACGGGCAAGGAGGGCACATTTATAAGGATCAAATGGCAGGTGAGGCAGGCCTACCTTCTAAAAACGCTTAGGGAGAACACTAATAATATGATTTTGACTGTGACTAATAAGCTTTTGAGACAGCTATGTTATATGTAAGAGAATACGACATTCAACGATTTGTTGAAATAGTTATCTTTATAAAAGTGAAAAATTCTTTAAATTTATTAAAAATTAATAAATTTTAAAATGAATGTTATTTTGCTCAGAGTCTTAATATTGTAAAGTTAAACTTTTATTTATTTATATTAAGTACATAAGTTTTAGGGGCCTCAGTAAACTGATTATAAGAAACAGTTCCCAGTAGATCACCGAAGTCAAGCGTCACTGGTTTCTGATAGTGAGCGAGTGGGTGTCTGGTCTAATATAATTAAAGTACTACACTTACATGTTTTATGTTGACAAATAAGATTTGTTTCAAAATTTACTGTATTTTATTAATATATTTTAAAACTTGGTATTAAAAAAGTAATTTTTCCATGGGAAGCAGGAATAATTTTTTCTAAACCACCTATAGTAGATTTTAGTGTCATTTACAATCCCAAATAAGAATTGTGTTTCTTTTTAATCTTTTTTAATTTATCATATTTCTTACTTAATTCCTAAACTCTTATGCTTAAACTTTCTGTTATAGGAGAATAATGCATTTTTTGTTATCACGAATGTTGTGATTACATCTAACCAAACACAAGGAATCTGTCCTGAAGTAAGAAATATTTATTTTTTCTACCTAGCATTGCACTAACTGGCAAAATTTATTATTTTATGTATTATTTTTTTTGTTATTTTATCTATTATTATTTTATGTACATTTATTATTTTAAGTACATGGAATTAACATTTTTTATGTATTTATTTATTATTTTTTTTACACTTTCACTGTCTGTTAAACTTTTCATATAAAAATGACGCCTTCCTTTAGGGCAGAGGTCGCCAAAGTGGTCTATATAGACCCCCAGGGGTCTATTTAACAAAAGCGGGGATCGATCTGAGCCAGGGGGTCGAAGAAAAAACAGTTCTTAATACGCAAATCACACATACCTAATTGAGTATGTAAAATTTGTGAATTTTTTTATAATTGACTTAATGTCAGTTTCTTTATAGAACATAAATTAATAAACGTATATTTATTCGGGTGAAACAAATATTTACGTACCAGCGCGCAGTGGCGCGTACTCTGCACTTCTGGTTTATAAGTCATATGCATATGTGCTTTTGTCCAAATGTCACGTGTGACAAGCATTGACGTTACAAACGCAAATATCATACGCAGTTTCAGCTATCTTTGCTAATTGTGAACAGTGTTGAATATTTGCAGTGTTATTATTAAAACTTTTAAATTTTTGGATAATTAGTTATTGTTTCGATAAAACCATTCGTTTAGTTTAGATATCAATTTTAATTATCAATACATGTGAAAAAGAAGGTAAGCATTAATAATATGGATTAGTACAGCCCGCGACAAAACTATAGCACACTTTGTATTTTTTTTACGAAAATTACAAAATTTTTGAAAATACTATTACTTTAATAATTAATTAAATGTACTAATTAACTTTAATTAATTAATAATTATTTAAAAGTACTATTACTTTAATAAATGTTTAAAATCATAAAATAAATGTACAAACACAGTATCTAATAGAGTTTTATTTTAATTAACAGAAAATTACTTTTATGGGGGTCGATGGAGATTTCGAAAAATTATAAAGGGCTCAATGATCAAAAAAGTTTGCCGACCCCTGCTTTAGGGTATGAATGGGTACAATAGATCTCTGGTTGATGTGCCTTGTTCCTTGGAGCTCCACAGCCTATAAGCGTAAGGGTATCAAATGGGCTCCTTCACAAAAAAATATCAGAAAACAAATCTCCAAGCAAAACTCGTTTTTAAAAAAATATATATATAGTGAAATCTCTCGGAACAGACCACTCTCTGTTTCACATTAAAATGGTCGTTAATGGAGGTTAGTCATTGTTAGGGGTTACCTCCATTGACTTCAAAATGTTATTGATGGTAAATGATTTTGATTTTAGTTAGTGTCATTTTCTTGTCGCAGAAATGCCACTTATGACATTTCGTACAAAGCGTTATGAAAAACCGGATTGATTAATAAAATTTAGCGTCTATAAAAATTATCCCTACTGATATAATTATGTGTAAAAACAAATTTACCAATTAAGAATGATAGAACTATTTGAAATAAACAATTGTGCTTTTTTGTTTAAGTTTGCATTTAATTTTATATCATCAAAATTAGTTAGCTTTAAAAGATGAGAAGAGGTTTGATTGTTTGAGATGCTTGGTTTTTTCTAAAATGATTTTTTTTTTCTAATTTAACTTCTAACTCTAAAAATTAATCATTGATAGCATCGTGTTTAGTGCACTCTGATTGTAACATGACTAAAAAACTTCTAAAATGACTTTTTTTTCTTCTAATTTAACTTCTAACTCTAAAAATTAATCATTGATAGCATCGTGTTTAGTGCACTCTGATTGTAACATGACTAAAAAACTTCTGAAATGACTTTTTTTTTCTTCTAATTTAACTTCTAAGTCTAAAAATTAATCATTGATAGCATCGTGTTTAGTGCACTCTGATTGTAACATGTGGTTGTAAATCTCTTTCTGAGATTGTTAAAAAACTTTTTAAATAAAAGACAAATATTTTGAATACATTTTAATCTACTTATTTGTTTCGTTAAAATTTTTTTGTGTTTCCGTTTTTAACCTTTTCCTAATTTGGTGCAAGGATATGCCCGGTTGCTGGGAGAGTCTCTGATGGTCTCTCCTAAAGGTTTACTTCAACACAAAGCTTATGGAAAATATTCCGTGCCTCCCAAAAGTGGTCGTAAATAATGGTTGCTAAATAATTGTATTATTGGCATTGTTATAATAATGGCAATTAATTTCCTGAATTCAGGACACACAAAAGATATGTTATTATCACAATCTTTAAACTCATTGATTTATAACTCACTAATTGATTGTTTGAGTGATTATCATTCTTTAACTGTAAAGAAAAGCGAACAATTTTAATAAAAATTCTAAAAGGAGTATCTTTACTCCTAG
Source organism: Parasteatoda lunata (assembly GCA_949128135.1). NCBI lineage: Eukaryota > Metazoa > Arthropoda > Arachnida > Araneae > Theridiidae > Parasteatoda > Parasteatoda lunata. The sequence continues at coordinate 60,679,733 of OX421975.1, read as the reverse complement.
TTAAATTTTTGAAGAGTGGGACTTTAATTAAATGTGTAAAATATTCATTTGGATGTGTATTGGTGAACTGATTCTAATAATCTTATTGTTCAACGAATTTTATAACAATGCCATTGCTATAACAATGCCAAACTCATTGGTGTATAACTCACTAATTGATTGTTTGAGTGATGATCTTTCTTTAACTGTAAAGAAAAGCTAACAATTTTAATAAAAATTCTAAAAGAAGTATCTTTACTTCCAGTTAAATTTTTGAAGAGTGAAGCTTTAATTAAATGTGTAAAATATTCATTTGGATATGTATTGGTGAACTGATTCTAATTGACTTATTGTTCCAGGAATTTTAGTATTTTATTATAATGTAATGAAGAAATACAGCATAACTATTAAATTATACTGTGTTTAAATTTTTTATGGATAAGTTGATGGGTCATCCGCATTTACTTTTTTAAAAATCAAATAGTTTTTCCATTTATTTGCTATTTATTATATCTTTATTGTATTTTTTTAGCCTTCATTCCTTTACATTTTTAATTTTTTTTTAAGTCAGCTTAACATATTTATATATATTTTTTATTAGTTATTTCTTTTATTATTATAAAACTACTAATTATAGGGTAATCTTCAATGTATAATAAATTAATTTTGTTTATTTGAAGGATATTGCATTTTAACATTTTTAAATGGCTAATAATTTGTTACAGTACATGTAAAATTCACATGGATTACATTTTGAAAATCTTGATTTGTTGCATGGGGTAAAAAACTGTGACATCATCTTTTGATTAGATTATAACAAGTTAATATGATGCAAAAAAAACGTGTGTAGTAACATGTATTCATGAGGCTGGATTGATTTTCACATTACTAAACAGATCCCATATCAGACTCTGTTTAGAAGAAATTTGGGTCCGATAACGGACTTTTCACAAAATATCTTTTCATGAAAACGGACTCTTCACAAAATATTATAACTTAAAAACGGAGCCTTCACAAAATAATTTATCTTTGAATCGGACCCTTCACAATTTTTTTTATATTCATTATTGTTTTGTTAATCGAATAAACCCTTCCCAGGGGGTGGGGGGAAAGAAAGACAGATGTAAATGAACTAAGTTTTGTCTTCGGCAGACGCTTCTTCCTTTACTCGTCCGAAATGAATGTTCTGCATTTAGCAGTATAGGCTAAATACCAAATATTTGTATGATGCATCTCTAATTTAGTAGTAGCAATTGCTGTTTATTTTTTAAAATTTAAATTTTTTTATTATAATTTTACAGTGTTGAACATAATCTTGTATCCATTAACAATTTAAAAACTCCTTGAAAAAGTTTTTTGCAATAATAGGACCCTATTTGCACAAATTCACAAAAGCAGAACCCTGATTGAAAGAATGTGACTTAACGTTTATTTTAAATTCACAAATTACGAGTAATTTTTTCACAGTTTTACAAAAACGGACCTTTCACAAAATGTCTGGACAGACCCCTGCTTACAAAAAAGGCCCAATGTTACGGTAATTTTTTAGCTTAAAAAATTATGTGTAGATCTTTCACTAATTTACAGAAAAAGGATCACTTCACAATATGTCTGGGCAGACCAGTAATTTTTGTCATTTTTTACGAAAAGTCTTGAATGATCTTTGCTTTTAATGAAATATGACTACTTATTAAAAATAATGAATATGTATCTTTAAAAATCATGAACTTCAAATTTTGAACTTGATTTAAGTACACATATTTTATTTTGTTTTAAAATTAAATTATCCAATAACAAAAATAAATACAATTATTTATACTTTTATTTTAGGATATATTATTGCAGCAAGTGAAGTGCTGAGATTTTTTGGTGGATTTCATCATTACAAAATTATTAGGATATTGTTACCTTGTATATGTTTTTTGGAAAACGAAATACATTTCATGGCTTATTGCCACCATGTCTTTGTTATGATAGGTCAAAAAAATTTATTTAAATCTTTGATTTCAATTAAAGTTATGGAGTGTAATTCTGAATTAATAAAAATAATGTTAACATTTTCATATTTTAGATTGAAATATTTTTCTGTCATATTTCACAATGAAACATTTTCTATTTTTCTCATAGGATCCTGAAATAACTAAATGTAAAACTGATGCAGATTGTGCTCCTGGTGGTTCTGTTATTACGGGCAATGGTATGACTATAATTTATTATATTAAATTGTATTTGTAGAATTTGGATTCGTTGTTATAAATCATAGTTATAAATTTTTAACAAAGAGAGGTTATTTTGACAAAAATATGAAAATAGTTATTATACATTTCATAATTTTTTTTAGATCCTAAACCTTTTTTTAATATGCGTGTGTAAATAAATACTTTCTAATCTATTTGTGTAATACCATTAATTATCATAAATGAAGAAGTTTTTTGCATAAAATTATGTTTCATTTACACTATTAAATCTTATTGCAATCAACACAGGTGTCGCTCTTAATTAGGACTGGGAGATATATCACAAAATTTTGATTTAAAGCATACATTGTCATGCTGATATAGTGGCTTTGTTTCTCATGATGCATAGGAACCCTGAATTAAGCCACAAATATAAGAAGTTGCTTGCGATGTAATAATATGATATTTAACATTTAAGGATTTTTGCAGACATGCATGCTGCTACTGCACTGACAAGATGATTTTGAGTTCATCTAGTTAAAAAGTTGATGTTGAATTCAGGTATCTATGAAAGATATGTTCGTTTTGTAATGTTGAATACAAGGAGCGAATTTTATCAGAAGTCATAGTTTCGAGTGGGGATCAGCATCAGAATGCGGAACACAATTTCTTTTCTTTTTTTTTTTTTTTTTTTGCACAATTTTTTCTATATTTTAAACATTTCTGGAAGATTATTTTCTGTGGGACTTTTGTTACTTTATAATCGCTGTGCATCATTTTGTCACACTTTATTGTCCGTATTTAACGTTTCTTGTAAATTAATTTTAGTAGGACCTCTATTACTTTGTGATTGCTTTGGATTATTTCACTCTGAACTTAATCTATTTTGGTGGGAAATTATCTCTGAAAAAAAAGTTTCTTCATGAATTGTTTTTTTTTATTTTTATTTATTTACATTTTTTATTTTTATTTTAGCTGTATAATTTAATAGCCATATTTTATATTTAAATAATTTGTACTTTGTTATAATAAATTTGTTTGTTCCACTTTTTTTTAAAATTTTTTTTACATGCACGTAAATATAATAATTAGATAGAATTTTATTATTTTTAATCAAATAAATTTTTAGTCGTTTTTCTTTTTTCAAGTAAAAACAGAGCTTACATTTATTTATTTGATATTAAGCCATTAGTAAATCCCATCTTTTTATTTTAAATAAAAGAAAATTACAATATTTTGAAAGCAGTTTTTTTAAATCATTGAATTACTTTTTTAAGTATATTTTGTTGAGAAATTTCTCATAACATATAAGTTCATTTTTTAAAAAAATAATTATTTTTTATATTTACCTTAATTTTTTTCTGAACAACTTAATTGTTTACTTTAATAAAAAGTTAATTGATGTTTTGTTGTAAAAGTTATTGATGACATTTAACGTTGAAATTAATATTCTTTTAGTCAGTTATTTGTTTTGAATCATTTTGTTTTTCAAATGAAAAAAAGTGTTAAATAAAATGTAATTTTTTTTGTCTTCATATTATTATATCAGGTATAGTTACAATTACTAGTTGTAATCTGTGAAATGTTTGTAAAGCTTGCATAGAATGTTTAAAATATTTTGCTCATTCATTGTATGAAGTAATGCTAAGCAATATCAACTAATTTTGATTTACCTGCTGTTTAATTCTATCCATTGGTTTTAATGAATTTTTTTTTTAACAAAATTGTATTTAAAATATATATTTGATTTTGTAACAATTTAATTTTTATGTAAATTTTTTATTATTTAAAACCAGCATATAATTTCTTTCGAGAATACATTCTGCTTTTACTAATTTTCTTTTAAAATCTATTTTATATCACAATGTAAAGATTCATTTTAATTTTTAATCAATTCAAATATTTCAGGAGTTTTCACTGGTAAATGTATCACATCTGATGTAAACGAAACTGTAACTGTATGTGAGATTAAAGCCTGGTGCCCTGTTGAAAGAGATGTGGATATCTTGTAAGTATGGAAACTAAGTAGAAATTATTAAGTTAACATAGGATATTTTTCATCATGTTTTTGTTTTGGCACTGTTGACTAGGATTACTTTGTCTCTCTATCTCTCTTCATTCTCTATCATTTAGAGAGTGATAAATTTTTTTTTTTTTTTAACTTGATCGTTTGCATATGAAAGATAATACAGGCATGTGATTATATACAGGCATGTGATTTTATAGGCATGTGATTTTTCCGCTTATTTGTGTATCTAAAAATTGCTGATTTGCAAACTTCTGTTAATCAAAGGATTTGAAATTGAAATCGTACTTTGGAGTTTTCAGTTTTTGATGTGACGATTCCTTTGATTTCTTGACAATCATTGCTACTAATTTCCACAAAGTTTTTAAAATCACAATGTTTTTAAAACAATTTTTTTTCGTTATACCACACAAATCTTAAATTATTTAAGTCATGACTTTTTTGACATATTGAGGGCTCAAATGTGTTAGGAAGAACAGGGTAAACCTGAAATTGTCAGGGAATTTTATTTTGACTCTAAAACGCAGGGAATAGTCTGAGAAAATTGCCCCTTTTTTATTTTTACAAAAACCTGGAAAATCCTTACATCATACCTGGAAAGAAAAAACTATCTTACAATTATCAGTAACAGTAATTAGTCATTGAGATTAGATTTAAATAATTTTAACATCTATTACAATTATTGGTTGTAAAAATTTTGCATTTTAGTGAAACTTTTCGTAGTTTCCATCCTCCTTCAATGATATTTTTTTGCTCTCAAAATCTAATATTTGACATAACAAATAAAGAAATAAAAGTTTTCTGATTTAAAAAATTATATAATATACATAAAATATGGTCTGGATTTACGTCAAAATTTTCTTGAAATACCTGAAAAAGTCAGGAAATTTTGTTTTAAATGAAGTAGAAACCTTGCATATTTTACCACAAATTCGCATGAATTTAGCATTTTTTTTTTTTTTTTTTTTTTTTTTTTGTAAAATTTTTGCAGCTGTTACCACAGATTTCATGGATTTTAAAATCAGAGATTGTAATTTTATGTGACTGCTGCCCACAAAATAAAATATGAATAGATTTGGTATAAAAATATAATGTGTTATTATATTCTTATGCTATTTCTAATGTGTTTTATAGTTTTTATTTTAAGTTAACTTCTATTAAATATTTTTAGGAAAACCAAGACAGCTCTTTTACCAGAAACACAAAATTTTACTGTACTCATCAAAAATTTTGTTGATTTTCCTAAATTTGGAATTAGAAGGTAATTAGTTTTATTTTATTATATTAATAGAAAATCAATTGAAAATATATATGTCTAAGGGACTAATTTCCATATTGAGAATGATGTTATAAAATCTTTAAGAAATGATACTTTTATTTCTATGTTTTTTATACAAACTTAATTATGCGGAAATTCAAAGCTTAATTAGTATTTATTTTTTCTTTTCTTTTGTAGAATAGCATTTTTAGTTAATTTTATACTAGTTATAAACAAATTCTTTACAATCTGTAACTAAATATCATACCATTTTAAATGTTATATATGATTTACATATGGTTTGGACACTTGCTGCCTTTTATTGAAGTTTCAGTACTGTCTTGTTCAATCTTAAAAATTGATTTTCTAATTATAAATGAAAGATCTTAAATTGCCTATTTGCATACGCATTATGGGGGAATATTATGTCAAAAACCAACTTTTATTTAATATTTCTCAGATTTATGTAAATTGAAATATCTCACATTATAGTTATGGTTTTCAGAAGTAACATTCCTGATTTTGAAGAATCTTCTTATTTGAAAAAGTGCACTTATGATCCAGTAGAAAATACACTTTGTCCAATTTTTGTGTTAAAAGACATAGTCCCTGGTGATTATACAGATTTAGCAAAAAAGGTAACACTTGAATTACTGTAAATTATAGTATTGTTATTCAATTATATTTGTGGTTGACTTATTTATTTTCAGGTAAAAATGTTGACTTTCTGATCCTATATGTTTATAAATTTAATGAAGATAAATTTTAAAAGGATACTTTTCGAGTGTATCAATTTTTAATTTATAAACTAATATTATTAGCTACTATTATTTTAGCTAATGTTATTGTTTAACTATTTTAGAAGAAAACAAAATTTAATCTGATATATATGAGATTTATATTTAAAATATCTTAACTCTGATGTCACCAAGTCTGTTGTAAGATAGATTTTAAAGTAAATTCTTTTTAGTCACATATATGAAATTCTTTGAATTGATAGACGATAAAATTAAAACTGACGTATTTTATCTTACTTTTTAAAAATAAATTGGAACTATTTTTTAATAAAGGTATTTAAGCCATTTTATTTAATTTACATGCATTAAGTCAAACTTTGGTAAATATAATGGAAAGATGTACACCAAATCTTTAAACTTTTAAGGGCAATATCTTATTTTATTCATTTTATGTATAGACAACATCAATTTTTAATAATGATATAATTATTCTTTTTTTAAAAAATATTTAGGGTGCTGCAATTGCTGTCGTAATTAACTGGGACTGTAACTTTGATTTTGAAGCATCTAAATGTTACCCTACATATTCTTTTCGAAGATTAGATGAAAACTCTAAAATATCTCCTGGGTTAAATTTTAGGTAAGCTGACTCGTGCAGTGATCTTCCCTTTTGTTTATTATGCATGTTTCTATTTAATGACTAAAATTATCTTAAAAGAATACGATTATGTTTTTAAATTTGCATTAAAATTATTTTATTTTATTTTATTTTTAAATGCTTAGTGGCCTATTCTTGAAAATGGTTTTAATATTGTGTATTTTTATAATTTAATTTGGTGGAACACAGATTATACATTGTACTTTTTGTATGTTATCCCGCTTTCTACATATTTTTCTGCCAGTCTGTGAAAATTGCCTGTACCAAACGGATATTTATCTGTCAAAGGAGATTTTCCATTAAGTTCAAAATCAAGGGGGGATGGAATGGGTAAAGCACAGGAAAGGTGGTTTAAAGAAGCATGGGAGTTTAAATTGTTATATTTGCCAGTGGAAATTTTTCCGCAAACTTTAACCTTTGAAGTTTGGGAGAATTCAATCATTTAAAGAATGTTACACAAAATAACTGGTTAAATAATTATTTACTTTTCTTGATACCAAAGAATTCCAAGATACTTCTAAAGCAAAAAGAAATTTTCTAGAAGCTTTGAATTTTATTTCGACTGTATTGTACAGCGTTCACCAAATATACATTACAAGTGGGTTTAATAAAGCTGGTTTCTCGGTGTCTAACGAGACCATTTGCTCTTCAAAATAAAATTAAGCGACTGAAAATCTTCCGAAGTTGATTACGTGTATATTGACAGTAACACACATCTCCATTACTTTTCAAATCCTTTAATATCTGATTTAATGCCTGCTACTGATTTAATGCCTGCCCTGTGGGGAAATCTATGAAGAATAGTAAAATATCGGAGGATATACTCACAAATGATAGAGTTGCTAAGATAAATGCAGTTGTTCAATTATTTTTACATTAAATATCTGAATATCATAATTAAATAAAGTTAATACCTTTAGAAGAGAAGGGTTCTTTGTTTTAATTATTACTTTTGCTAATTATCAAAGTATCTAGAAGTTCTTTTCACAAAACTTGTGAATTCAAAATTTAAAAACTTTATTCAGGCATAAATTACTTCAAATTTATTGAGCTAAATATTGTAAATATTTAAATTAAATTGTTTAAACACCATTGTTTTTGTTATTATTATTGCACAAACTATCTTCATTTTTAACTCTTTTGGTTAAAATAATTAAAAAGTATAGCCTGTGCACCTTTAGAAACATAGCAAGTAAGGGAAAAATCTGTGTAATTTTTTATATAATTTAGGTATACATGCATTCAAATTATAGAAAGAAAGAGTAATAAGAAAAATTAAAACAATTATAATAAAAGAAAGAGTAGATTTTCACCAAGACTCTATTCTATTGCTGGAAAGTGTATTTCCGATTCATGAAATATATAGGCTCTATTGACTTCGCATAAAAAATTTCTGTTCTTATATTCCACTTACATGCCAGGATCTAAAATAATATGCTCTATTTACAGCAAGTCCATAATAAATGCACATGTCACATTTGATAATGCACATTTTCCGGTAGTTATTATGTTTATTTATTGTTTAACCATTTCAACATGGTCTTTATAATCCCTATATGGTAAATACATTACTATTCCGATAGGCAGTTTTGACACTCTCAATTCCTTCATAAATCAAGGTGATTACTATCAATTTTTTAGTTATTTCTATACATTTGAATTTTACTTTTGAAATCCATTTTTTAAAAATATAACATTTTTGTGATTTGTAAATGTCTAACCACTTAAATGAGCTAATACATTTTGGCATGCTCAATTTTTTAAAATCCTGATTTTTTTTTCAATATGAATTTTTCATATTGAAAAATACAGATATGTATTATTATGTGGTCAACACATATCTTTAAAAAAAAGTTCTCTTTATCTTTAATTTTTAGAAATAATTTTATGAAAAAGAATGATATAAAATGCCAACATTTTTGACAATTTCTTAAAGAGGACGCTATATTGTGAGAGAAATTTTTCATTGCAGTTTCTGTTTCACCTTCTTAACTTATTTAGAGCATAGTAAAAGGCAATTTGAGAATAAATCATAAAGTTTCAATTGCTGAAAAAAAATTCAAAATATTAAAATGCAAGTAAATTATTGGAAGAGAACTTCCCCATTGTGTAATCCTAAGTTATCTTCTCATAATTTGTTTTCATTTTGATACTTTAAAATTTTTTTTTCGATATTTGAAACTTCATGGTTTTTCTCAAGGTTTTTAGGAACTTTTTATGTATTTTAAATTCTAAATTACTGTTAGAGGTAAAAGAAAATTTGCTATGAAAAGTTTCGCCCGTGGTATAGCTTCCTCTTAAATAAAACAATAATCTATAAATCCATACATTTTAAATAAATTACATATCATAAAACTACCTGAATACTATATTTAATTCTTTTTTCTACAATTTCAAATATGAAAAATATAAACTCAATTATTTATCATGTAAAAAGTAAAGTATTCTATAGTATTAGCTGTTAGTTTTTTACTAAAGGGGTTATAGAGGTTAAGTGTCCACAATTTCAATACAAGGAATATTATGGTCAGAAATACACACCAGTTACCAGAGGAATAAAAACTCTGCCTTTCACAACGATAGCTCAGTAACTTATTTATTTTATTTTATTTATTTATTTCATTGCTGTGTTTAGGTATGCTCATTACTACAGTGACTCTCAACGCACATTATATAAAGCTTATGGAATGAAATTTATTGTTATGGCTCAAGGGAGAGGAGGAAAGTTTAATCCAGTTCCTCTACTTCTTAATGTTGGTTCTGGTTTAGGACTCCTTGCTGTGGTAAATGCACCGTTCTTTTCTTCTTATTATTTCACAGAATAGTAATTATAATAGTTATAAAGTGCTTGTATTTATAATCTTAAATTTAAATAAATCGTATTGCCATTTTTTTTAAAACTTCAAATTGTAAGAAATTATGTTCACTTTTACTGTTTATGTTGTTCATTTATTCTTTTTTTTTTTAAATTAAAGATAAGTAATTTTGAAAAAACAAAAATAAAATGTTTCTTTTATATTTGTTATCGACATATAGTAACTTATAATTTTTTTAGAAATTTCATCTTCGTGTTTTCAATTACATTTGCACTGCTATCTGTTTCATACTAACTTGTTTTGATGTTTAGCCAAAGAATATACACAGGGTGAAAAGGCTAGCTTCAATAGACATAATGTAAACCATTCCTTTCAAGGCTTGGTGTGGTCCCTGTGTATAAAGGAAAAAGCAACATTTAGAAGTACAATTAAGGTTTTTGAAACGGGTTTTCACCCTCCTCTCCTTCCAACTACTACTGTCATTTGGGAAAGGTTGGGAAGGTGATGAAATGTTTTTCCTTTTGTTGGTTTGGTCTGCATTTTTGAACTATTTATAAACAGTACTGTACAATTAATTAAAATATTTCTTTTAAAATTCAACTATACCATCCTTGTTGATTAAATCTATTAAGATATTTTGAGATAGAAAGAATTCAAGGCGGTTGGTGGAAGACAGAGTACCCAACCTTGCATGTAGAAATGTTCAACAGTCCTGGTTTTTAATACCTATGATGCTCTGCTATATCTGAGTGTGCTGCTTGCCGTGTAAGTTGTTTTTCTGGTCTAGCATACTATACTGAGCAGTCTCTGCGTTAGTTATGTATTCTAAGAGCTGCACTTCTCCTTTCTAAATTCTTTGGTTTAGCCCTCGAGAGATTCTGGTAAGAATATTACACGACTTTAAATATTCATGAAGTTTAACCTTTAGAAATTCATTGATAAAATTGAATATTTATAAGAATAATTTAATGGATTAAATTAATTCATTTTATTTATTGTCTTCTAAAAGTTTTTGTTCTTTTTGTAAACAGTGCCTATTTTTATTCTTTTGCAGGCTACAATATTATGTGATATTGTTGTATTATATTTACTCAAAAAAAGAGATTATTATAAAGCTATGAAATATCAGAGCGTTGCTGATGATACCGCAAATGTAAGTAATAAAAGTAAAGTAAAATATGATAAGTCTATATTTTGAAAAAGTAACAATTCTTTAAAATTCATGTGTTTTTATTATATATGAATATTAAGTTTTCTATAATGTTTAATTTTAAAAAATATTCATCCTCTTTGGATCAAAATAAATCAGATGTACATTTTATATTTTTAATGTTACCAACATTTGTTAGGTAATTATTACATCTTGGTTAAAAGAATTAAAGAGCTTGAAGTTAACTTTTGTTTTAACTATACATTGTTATATATATATTACGGTTAAAATAATCAATCTGGTTATTATTAATACTAAGCAGTCACTATTAATAATAACCGCTTCTTATAGTCAAAGTGAGAAATATTGCAAATTATTCACTAAAACCAGTTATTATTAATAATAACCAATCAATGTGATTAAACAGTTTATATAGCATTGGGACTTCTTTGTATATGTGTTATGGTTAAAGCGATAAATCTGGTTATTATTAATACTAACTGTTCAAAATTAATATTAACCACTTTGTGATCTGTGGCAGAATAATTGCCAAGTCTTGGCAACATCCGGGCAGCGGCCCACGAGAAACTAAGAAACCCATCACAGAACGGGTCCACCTCGAAGGTTATAACTCCTAGCCACCCCAGAGCAAACATCTACTTTTTTTTAAATATATTTTTCCAGTTTAAAATCAGTTTGGCACCTTAGCAATTGAAGTTCGCTTAGCAGATCACGGTACGGAAACATCCCCAATAAAAACACAAAAGAATGACATGAACTGAACTTCATTGCTTATTATTAATAATAACAGATTAATGCAATAAATTTGCTTAAATTATTCACTTTAATCAGCTTATTTGGTTATTATTAATATTACCACCCATTAGTGTTAATTACAACCGACTATTTACATTGACTGTAACATAAAAATATATATGTATAGTATATATGTATATATTTGTATCTAAAAGAAAGTGTTATTACAGTTTTAAGTTTAGAAAAAAAAATCAAATTAGTAAATTGTTTTTATTTTGAACTCTTAATAAACAACCGAGTACTGGAATTATGCTAAAATAATGCTGAAAACCTGTAGGTGATCATTAATTAATTTTTTGTAAGTAGTTATTGTTTGAAATAATACATCATATATTCCATCTTAGCAATCATAATTTTTTCTAGTAAATAAAAAAAAGTGTTTAATATTATTTTGTTAAATTTAAAAAATTTACATAGTACCCAAAGTATCATTCAATATTTACAATTATTATATGTTATTTATTTCAAAAGAATAAAACTGGTAAGCTCATTTAGTAAGTCACATATTGAATATTTTCTTTACCAATTATGATATTTTCATTTTTGTCTTTTGATAAAAGACCATACATCATTTATCTTGTAATTATTTGGCTTTTAATGATAAGTTCTTCGTTGGGTTTCAATAAAAAAGTATTCTTGTTTTTATAATCTAAATTTGTAATTTTCTGTTTAGGTTAGAACATTTTTCAATATTTTGAGTTGTCAATACAATAGCTGCATATTTATTTATCTTCTTATTTTTCAGAACAATTGCGTTGGAAAAAGAATAGAAGATTCTTTCAAACAAGATTCTGAATTTACTAGTTTGAAACGTACTGGTAGATAATAATTTATAAACAATTGTTGATAATGTAGTTCATCATATTGAAGCTCAAAAGTTTCAATTTTAAAAGTTTAAATTTCAAATGCATATTTTGCATTTTCATTTTATCGATTTAGACTCACAAAAAATTGACTTAACAGTACCATGACCATGATTTATCTTATTGTATTGATATGCATTTAATATAGTTTTCTATTAAATTATTAATTTCAATTTCATAAAAATCAATCGGATTTTGTTGTAATTAAATAGCATATTGAAATTAAGAAATTACAATTTTATTGTAATTAATATAATAATTGAAACTTCTTTTCATTAGTCTATTAAATGGAACAAAGTGCAGATATGAAATTTTAAATATATTGTACAAAATTTGATTTACGTCTAGTCAGGATTCTCAATTTAAGTATTAAGCTATGTATAAAATCCACTCAATTCCTTACAAGTAATGTGATATTTTTATTGCAGTTTTATTGTCAATCATTTTTATTGTAAACCAACTTAATTTTTGTGTGTAAAAAGTTTTGATGGATAGACTACATGTTATTTCTCTATACTCTTGCTATTAAAACATGTTTATGTTTTGTTATGCTTTTGATAAATATGCCTAAAATGTTAATGGTTTAAAAAATTGTATGCTATTTTTCATGTTGCATATTATTCTTTGAAAGAAATGCTCAAAAAATATTTTGTAAACTTAAAGTGTCATGAATTAGTACCAAATCCATCTTCATAAACAAAATTTTTTATTGCTGTAAAGCGGAAAATCTTAATATCTGAAATTAGAATCTAATACTTGATACATTTTAAAGAAAATGTTAGAATTTATGGACCTCACAAAAAATGAGAACGAAACCTGTGATTTTTTATATTTTAAATATTGTATGCCTGGCAAGTAGGGTTGGTGTTTGCTGATGTTATCTAATATATCTAGTCAAATTGTGTGCGTGTTGAATTTTACTTAAAATAACGATTGCATGGAGTAATAGTACAAGATGTTTTTATATAGGGAGTGTTTTGAATGTGATTGTTTTGCTCCATTCAGATTTATATACATTTGTTGTAATTGATTATAATAAAAAATTTGAAATTTTTGTTATGATTATATAGTTTCTATTAATAGCTTACATAAGTTTAAAGACTAGTTCTCTGAGTGAAAAAGGCTTAGATCTCTATATATTTATATTTATTACCGTATATTTCCAAACATAATTCCTCTATGTATAAGCTCAGATTATACTTTTTTGCAAATTTACACAAAATTCAAAACCCATATGTAAACTGATATGGGTAACTTTCTATATCCCTTCAAGACTACCCAACAATCTTCCTAGATAAGCTATCTAGATAACTATTCCTAGATAAGCCTAACCATGTTCCTTCCTAGATTCAATCAGTTAAATTTTTTAATGAATGTATAATTTAGAAAAATGTTCTAACTCGTGTTTTGTATCATACAGTTATCACTCGCAAAGAAAGTTAGTATCAGTATGATGCGATCTGTAATTAAATTTAACTTTCCTGATTTCAAAACAAATTATGTTTTTTCAAAGTAAGAATATATATTTCTTTATGAAGGTCATAACTCATTGCAATGTAGGATTTCACATTGATCTCAGTTGTTTTTAAACTTATTCAAATGAAATTTTACGTTACGTAAAATCTATGCCGTATAAAGGATGCTATCTTTAAGCTACAGTAATCTAAAAGTATCTTTAAGCACAGAATCATTTCTTACTAATATTTATAAATTTAGATGTCATTTATTAATCTATGAATTAAACAAAATCTGTTATGGATTGCCCACATATTTTAATAATCTTACAAATGATTTGATACTTTTATCTATTTCTTACAATTTTAGAACGACCACTATCAAAAACAGTGGTTGTGCTTTATGAAAAAACGATTGGTCAAAAAATGATTTAATTAGTTGTTGCCAATGATTATTCTGAAATACACATAATTCCAATTTAATACCATATGAGAGAAATGTATCTATAGATTTTCTTCAATTACAGAATGTCCTTCATCAAAAACAGTGCATGTGCTTCCTGATAGGTCAAAAACATTTTAGTCGTTGCCAATGGTTAGTCTGAAATATACATAAAACCACTTTATTGTGTAATAGAAATGTATATTAAGATGATTTAATCTACTTAGTAATTGAATTGAAATTCTTGATATTTATTAAGATGGTTTAATTTACATTGAGCAAAATTTTTGCTGTCAAACATTTTAATTTTTATTATCCATACATTTACTATTCTGTATTTAATTCAATTCTAATTGAAATGATACTGTTTGTAACAAAGTAATGCACACAAGATAGTTTACAATTTATTTATTTCGACATCAAAATCATTGATAAAGCAGTTTAATTTGCCATTTCACTTGTTTCAGGTATTATGTGTTTTTCAAGTCTATGTTCTTTTATGCAAATAAAGTTTATAAGACAAGTATGAAATATACAAAATATAAAAAAATACCATAGAACAGCTGGATTTAAATAATTGAAATAAACTTAAATAACTGAACAGTTAAAAGATGATAAAATATGAATGGCCCTTTTCTTCTGTCTCTTATTTTCCTAAGTTTCATCAATAAGTTTATATCTTTAGCCTGTTTGTATTGCAAGATTCTAAAACAATGCATCTTGTTTAGTAGTCTTAGCCACAGTTGTTTCTCGAAGGACTTCATTTATATCAGAAGCAATCTTAATTTTATCAAAACATTTTCTTCTTTGAAATACTATCACAGGTTTGTATATTTGCCATTAAAAAAGTAGCTTAACACTCTTGAATTCTCAGTAAATTTTACTGCACACATTTCCCCTTAGGTAACATTACATTAATTCGATGATTGTTTTGGCTTAATTTACTTGGTTCAGGATGTTCTCCTTTTCTTTATTAGGGACATTTTAGATTCCACATAAGGAAACTCTCTGTAAGACTTCTTGTACTCTGGCTCGCCATAACCATAATAATCATTCCCAATAGGTGCATATTTGTGTTTGTTCAAGGCAACTTGGCGAAGGTAGTCTGGTTCCCCCTCATATAAATCTGAAGCTCCTGCATAGTCGAGAAGCCTTTTCCGGATGTCGCCAGTTATTGGCTTATTGCTTTCAATTGTATAATCTTCCTGGTAATTATAGGGTTCATCATTTGTTGGATATTTTGATGGGCTATTGTAAGCATCATCTGAATAACTACTGTGGCTATAGGTCCCATAGTAAGGGGGTGAATCCTCATAGCGGCCAGAGCCATACATTGCTGAGCTTCTTCCACTGAAAAACATTTTAAAGTTTATTTTTGTTATAATATCCATCTATACACACATATATAATGAAATATTATATTTATGTCTCCCAGAATCTGCCTTAAAACCTCAATTTCCATTAACAGATACGCATATTTTCCGTAATATGCTTTTCTTGGGTAAAATCCTGGTTGTTGTCATTTAAAATTAGGAGACCTAATTGTTAAAATTTCATAATTTTCTTTCTAAACGTTAAATTTTGATCTTTAGAAACTAAAATATTTATGCTTTAAAAAATTAAAACGTGTTTTTGACCGCACAAAAAAATGAAACAAGAGGTCCACTCTGGGAGGCTTAAATATTTTTTGATTTGGTTATAAATTGCTTTGGTTAAAGTTTGACCATGGTGGCATCGTTTTGTCAGTTTGAAAATTTAGAATTTTTAACGTGTTCCATCTAGTTGCTAATGTTCTGTCTCCTCTGTGTTTTAAAATTTTTCTCTACGAGGGTTGCTATTTATATTTCTGGCCTTGGCAACAGTAAGTGTTGCTAGGCGACTGCAGACGATTTTAATCGAAAGTTTGATATTTTTAAACATAAATTCAGCAGACGATTTACCATTATAGCTTCTTTTGTGTTGTTGACAGTAAATTGAAAAGTTCTTCTCTTTCAAAAAATGGAATTGAATCGTGAACATTGTCGTACCATTATTTTTCATAACTTTCGACGTGGATTGTCAAGACAAGAGTGCTTCGATGAACTTAATTCTTTATTCAGCGATAAAGCGCCATCCTACAGCACTGTAAAAAATTGGTATAACGAATTTAATCGTGGTCGATGTTCGATCCAGGACGAATCCCGTGCAGGTCGTCCAAAATCCGTTGTTGTGCCAGAAAAGATCGATGCTGTGCGTGAACTGATAAAGCAAGATCGTCATGTGACATACCGTGAGATAGAGGCGTCTTTGGACATTAGTATGACTAGCATCAATAAAATATTGCATGAACATTTGAGCGTAAAAAAAAATTGTTCGCGTTGGATCCCGCATAATCTGACAAACGCTCAAAAAAAGGCTCGTGTCGATTGGTGCAAGGAAACGTTGGAAAAATACGTTCAAGGTACATCAAAGGCTGTGTATAACATCTACACAAGTGACGAATCATGGATCTATGCATATGAGCCGGAAACAAAACAGCAATCAACTGTATGGGTCTTCCAAGACGAGGCAAAACCAACAAAAGTTGTTCGAGGAAGAAGCACATCGAAACAAATGATTGCCTGTTTCTTCGGCATTAACGGTCATGTGGCAACAGTGGCGTTAGAGCAACGCAGAACTGTCAATTCTGAATGGTACACGACCATTTGTTTGCCAGAAGTCATCGGAGAAATTCGAAAAAAGCAGAAGAACAGGCGAATCATTCTTCATCATGACAATGCGAGCTCTCACACATCGACTCAAACAAAGGCATTTCTGACGGTGCGAAATATCGAACTGATGGGTCATCCGCCGTACAGCCCTGATTTGGCACCCAATGACTTCTTCTTATTCCCACACATCAAAAATAAATTTCGTGGACAACGATTTTCGACCCCCGAAGAAGCGGTTGATGCATTCAAAACGCATGTTTTGGAGTTACCTCAATCGGACTGGAAAAAGTGCTTTGAAAATTGGTTCAAACGCATGCAAAAGTGTATTGATCATCATGGAGAATATTTTGAAAAACAATAAAACTATTTTCGATCCTACATATTTGTTTTTTCATTATTAGGCCAGAAATATAAATAGCAACCCTCGTATTTAAGTATTTGCTTTTAGCAGTGTTATTTCGTATGTGGATGTATTCACTCTAATGTATTATGTTTGTTTATTCTATTAGTGTTTCAATCTGAAGTCCATTTTTTTTTAAAGTGAAAGGTTTTTAACGTCTCTGAAAAGTGCATTAAAAAATTTCCGAATTTACAGCAATTATTTTTAAATAGAATTAATACCCAGGGCATTTTAAGAGTAATTCCTTTTTGTGTTAAATGTTTATGTGGAGTTATTCCACTCTTAACTTTACATCTTACGTCATGCAAAGTAGCATTTTAATATAGAGATCTGGAAGACTCTTTTATTTTGGAATGTATGAAATCAAAACCAAAGTAGTTAATTATATTTGAATCGAGAAAAACGTTTCTTTGTAACAGAGTTGTCCAATGCACTGCACACACGCCCATAACAAATGTGAAGAATTTATTGTTACTAAAAAATTTTGTTATTTTTAAAAGTTTTCAGCAACAAAATTATGGGTTTTGTTATGTAATTAATTAAATCTTTATTTCAAGCGGGAAAAAAAATCGCAATTAATTTTTCTTACACAAAATAATTGCAAGAAATTAAATCCAGTAAAATTTGAAACTGAATATCTGATTAAAACGCATTCTTGATCGAATGTTTTATAATTTTAGGAACATTTGGAAAAATATCGTTCTTGTCATGCGCAAATGGAAATTTTTGAGCTTCAGACGAACAGTGCAATTCATTACAAATTTAAATAAGTATTTAGAAATCCAAGTAGCTAGAAATTTTTCCAATTTTTCAGTCTGTTTTCCTTAACATTACGTTCTTAGATTTTACGTAATTTCTATAGGTTACTCTCCACTTTCAGCTATGAAAGTACATTTTTATAATGAACTTCGTGAAGAAAAAAGTTAATTACAGAAAAATGTGTTCTCATGCAAAGTATGTGAAAATGTGGTACGAGTAAAATGTTTCATTTCTAATTATTTGCATAGTTCGGAAACCGTAAAATGGATGCTTGACCATGAAAAGCTAAGCACAGATCTCAATAGGGGTTAAAATTCGTAAGACTTCTGGGTTACTACTTCCGATTGATTTTTACGCCTAAACGTGAAAAAGCGCGCCATCCGTTATTATTATACCAATAGCGTTTACAATCTAACGCATTTACGCATTCTTTCAATTTAAATTTCAACAAAACAAACAACAAATGAATTCGGAAGACTTCACTACAATCCTATGATGCAACCCAAAATATATCAAACGGTGATATTTTACACAAATATAGCCAAATAAGAGATAACACTCAAAACATGGCAAACCTTCCACTTTGATATTAGTTTTCTTAAATTTGTTTTTGACTCACAGCCAATTAGAATTTGTAAATTGCAGGAAACTCCTATGAATGGTAAAATTACGCGTAAATTCAATCAGAAATTGCAATAATAAAACTTACTAGAATATTAAGCCTGTTCACACATCGCCTCGTAAGCATAACATAAGCGGAGGAATACACCTGAAGTTTTCTAAATTTCTTCCGGTTTTAGGAAGCTTGTTATTGTTTTTACATTCAGTCAACCATCCATACCTCGAGAAATAAATACATCGAATATTTTTTCGAAAATTTTTTTTTTAATACATCGAATCGAAAAAGTGAAAATAGATCTATTTTCACTTTACGACAATAATAATAACTTTGTCCAAAACTTTGCCCTAATAGCTAACTTTGAAATCTAAAATATGAATTCCTACTTTTTTTTATCGCATATTTCATTTCTCCAGAAAAATGTAATCCAATTTGAGTTGTAGGTTTATGTATTTTGTTCTTCACAGATTGCGCTGTAACTGAGAAAAATTAAATAGGGTACAGGCAGCTTAAAATGGCGAATATCGAGATCCATCAGATAATGACATTAAAAAAAATTATTTATTTTATTTTATTTTATTTATTTATGGACGGTGTTTTCAATATAAATGTAAACAATAACAATCCCGAACTCTAAAGGCCTGTTTACACGGTCCAAGTTCTCGAATCCGAGAAATTGAACGGATTTCTCTGTCCAAGAAATTGGATGATTCGTTGACACTATCCAAGTTCTTGAATGTCACTGATTCGTTGAGAGAAAAACTTGCGCATGCGCATTGTTCATATTCAACATTATGAAATAATAATTACATAAGTTTAAAATTACTATATAAATTCAAATAAAATCATAATAACACAAATAAACCGCAACAGATCAATTTATTTGAACTAAAATATATGAAAACAGACTACAAAATGACATAATTTGCTGCCTGCATGTTGACGTCACAAAACCTAAGACGCTGATTGGTTAAGGGAGAAAAAACTTGGATGGAAAGTAGAACATGCTCTACTATCGTCCAAGAAGTTGGACAAGTTCTTGGATGCTTGTTTACACGATCCAAGCTCAAAGCAAAACAAGTTTCCATCAATATCAATCAATCTCTGTCCAAGAAATTGGACCGTGTAAACAGGCCTTATACCTGCTCTAGTTCGGTTAGAAAGTTTGGAACTGCTTACTACAGCTTATTCTGCGAGGCGATATTTTCAAATGGATAATTTTGTTTTCAATAAAAGAAACAAATTAAATGATTTCCGAGCTCAAATCTGCAGTATTTCATAAGATATTAATGTTATTATGTAATTCTGGTGAGTTTGAAGTGAAAATTTGTTTTAGTTATTTATAGCTATATTGTTAAAAAAGGTGGTATGTTTGCTAGATTTTGAATAACTCGCTTTTTTGGCAGTCCTGATTTGGCATCTTTCCATTTGTTTATTACTGTTTGTTCTAGTTGTAAGCTGTGCACCATCTTACGTTACTGTTAGCACCTTTATCATTGTAAACACAAGTATTGTTAGCATTGTAAACACAAGTAATAAGTAATCAAATACCACGTTTGCAAGAATCTCAAAACACAATGATCACATTGTGAGCCAAATGGCTTTAAAATACATCGGAGACAGTAACCCGGAAGTATAGGCGGTATAGAGCTAGCAGCGTTCCCTAGTGTAAAAAACACCATCCATTTTCGAAAAAAAGGATCGAAACCTTTTTATTTTCTATTGCATTCCATATAATAGTGATTAAATGGATTGCTTTAATTTACGCGATCTACGTCTTGAGTGTCGAAGGATAGCTCATCTCTGGTTCATCATACAACTGCTGGCGTCTCTTTCTTATAGGTTTTTGAAGTACTTCGGCAAGGAATTCGTTCAAAATAAAAAAATAAAAAAATCCACTGTGCAAACTAATGTAGCTCAAAATGTGCAAAGAGAATTTGATTATTATAAAACTTACCTTTGCTTATAAGGACTGGTATAACTCCTGGTTTTAGAAATTGGATAAAAGGTATCTATGGGTTCTTTAGAGGGTGATAAGTATGGATCCCTTTGAGAAACCTTCGGTTTAGATGATTTTGATGATACATAATATTCTGAGTAGGGTGCTTCATAATCTATTCTCCTTGGTTTAAATTTGCTCTCCAGTTCATCAAAATTCCTGTATTTTGGCTCTTTATATCGCCTTGCCTTATGTTCATCCGTGTCAGTTTTATCCTGATATCCTTGTCGGCGAATCGCACCATACCTGTATGGGATTTTACGCTTCTTTTCGTTGCTCTTCTTTTCACTTGTTTCTGAGACAGTCAATTTGGATCCGTAGTCTTTGGCCTGAAATATTGAAACAAAATACGTTAGTTTTCTACTTGGTTAAGTATTGGAATAATTATGCCTTCTGTTTTAAGTGTGATTGCAACTGCTGTGTTTAGTTCGGTAGGGCAGTGTTCAGACTGCAATGAAATTAAAAGGACATTTGATAATATATTTTATCAGGAGTAGAAATTAAGAAAATTTCATACGAAAGACCATTAATTGAAAGATCATAAAATCCGATGTGTACGGATTGTATAATCTTTACGATGAAAATGTGTACGGTTATACAATACGCACACATTTTCAGAGGTCCGTTTGCATGCTGTTTTTAGATTTTTCCTTTTGAAGTTAAAGTGAATTTGTAGTAAAATTTACAATAATTTTTTCCCCAGTGTCCATCTGAATAATGATCTACGTCATACAAGTATCTGAAGAGAAGATTTCTTTGTCACTCACTTTCAGGGGCCCCATATTAGGTGAGCCAACCCACAGTAAGGATCGATAGTACAGAAAATGAAAGAATATCCATGCCTTACCCGGCTTTCGAACCCAGAACCTTTTCGATGCAAATCCAGTTCTCTGACCCCTACACAGGCCGGTCTTCAATTTACTATGCATAGACTGTGTAATGTCATGATTGTGATAAAATACGTTATTTTGAGACAAAAAAAAAAAAAAATCCAAACAAAATAACGAAATTAATTTAAAAGACTTACTGAAGCGATTGGCTTTATATCTTCAGTATCCTCATCATCGTCTGATCTGGAACTGATGACTGGATTTAAAGTTGGAGCTATGAGAAAAGGATAGCCGTATTTTTTAAGTCCTGAAGTTGCTGAACCTGTAGATTGTATTTTATAGGTATTGACTGCTACACTTGAAGCAACTAATAAATCTGCATTGTCTGATTTCTCTAGTTCTTTGGCAGCTTCGCAAGTTTTTATCAGGCAATACATCACAAGGATGACTAAACTTTGGCTGATTTTTGATTTAATCTTGCGAAAAGCCTGGAAGAAATAAAATAAAAAAAATATCATTAGAGCATTGTAATCTGAAAGAAAAATTACATCGGGATACAGCCCTTCATTTACTTATTTCAACGATTGCTTTACAGTTATTTTTACTTCGTAATGATAAACGGATGTTGCATCAAAATTAAAAAATTTCAAATAAAAGATTCAAAATTTTTTTTTTATCAATGCAAATTTGGTTCCACAAACATAGTTTCCGACTCTATTGGGATAAAATCTAAAACCGATAATTGTGTACGGTTACCATTACAAGCTCGTTTTTTAAATTCTCATATATAATTATTGATTACCACAAAAACTCATTAATATTTTTTTATTAGAAATATTATTTAACAATAGTAACTCCTAACATTGATTTAGAATTTTAAATAGTTATTTTGCATTCATTATTTTAGTTCATTGTATTAAATTCATTCAATATATTAAATTGATTCATTATTTTTAAACCTTATTATGAAATTTAATTTTAAGATTATTTTCAATCATAAAATGTTACATAATAAGGTAATATGAAGCGACTACCGTGGGTTACTGTGGGCCAAAAATAAAAGAAGGAATGAAAACTCTACTGAAATATGGAGGCAGTTTAAAATTGAAACAAGGCTAATAATTCAATCAGTCTTCTTAATTGATGACATAATTTTTTGATTAAATTTTGTAAGGTAATTCTTAGAGCTTTACCTATCTCTGTAGAAACCTGGGTGCCGATGGGATGTGTTTATTTTATTTTATAACCGTCGTAGAACCACCAACCCAAATTTGAGTTTGTACAACTCCGTAGCCTTGAAATTTTGAACCCAATCCAGAAGACAAGGGAACTCCTGGATCAAGTATTGGGAGAAATTTGCCTTCGCGGAAGATTTTTTGATGAGGCTTTTTGATTTGCGTTACATGGAGAGGAAATCCTCCCACGGTTAGCCTAACGGTAAGGGGACTCTAACTCATGATCCATCTACCACTGAGAATATTTTACGTCAGCACTGCGAGTCAGGTGGGGAATTTGATTCTAAGCCATTGCTGGGATCAAACCCGGGGCACCTCGTTCGGAGGTGAACGCTCTATCTCCTGAGCCACCACGGCTTTGTAACTTTATTATATTTTTTATTAGCTTTACGCTAATGGCAGCGAAAGGTATCTGAATCTTAATTGTATATTAATTAATATATCATGGGATTTTTCTATCCAATGAGAATGCACGATGCCTTAGGACGGGAATTTTTTTCTCCATGATATATAGAAATAGTAAATCAAATAAGTTTTATATCTCCTTTACTTTTCTTTATTTAATTATTTTATTTATTTTCTCAAAGAGAGAAGCTAGTAAAATAAGAAATTTGTTAACAATTTAATCCATTAATCAACAATATAATCCAATACGTTCCTCTTTTTAATATGTTTTAATGTGTGGATAATGTTTTTGGAACGAACATTTTTTGAGCAAAAGCAAATTGTTAAGTCATTGTTTTCAATAAAATAATAAAATACATGTTATTCCCTATTTATAGCCTATATATAACATGTTCTAGTTACTACACAAATGACTAACGTTATCGAAGTAAATTCTAAACTATAGTTATTTATAGAAGGAAATCCTATGTATGAAGACTTTTTCTATGGGATGCAATGCATTATATACTAAATTACTTGTGTTTGAAAGGTAAAAATGGATGTCTAATTAATGATTAAAATTTAAAGGAGAGAACTGCTCTGATTTTTCTTTTAATTTATTAAAAAAACTTATTAATAAGGCCCGGATTTTGATGACATTTGCATTTTTTTGCATTTTTTGCATTTTTGGACATTTTTTGTCCTTTAGAGCCTTTTTTTAGATTTATAGGGCATTTTTCTTTAAATTTTGGGGCATATTTTGCATTTTAAAGCATTTTTTAATTTTTTTGTTAATTTTTTCTAATTTTTATTGTTTTTTATCATTTTTCATTATTACACTGACTTCCAAACAATGAAGAAAATCTCTAGGAAGCAACATCTTTTCAAATTGAAGAAGAATTGTCAGTAAGTGAGACCGTCTTTTTCAAGTACGCGCCAATAACATCAGTAGACGTTGAAAGAAGCTTCTTCAGGTATAAAAATTAACTTTCAGACAACATTTTATTTAACGCTCGTTTACATTTCAAAATATTAAAAAAAAAATTAATAATCCAATGTAATTCCGATATTTAGTAACATTATGAGATGGAAGTTGATATATTCATTAAAGTTTCTATACAGAATGAAAATGTTTTGGAGTCAATATATTTTCCTTTTTTTTTGTTATTTTAGGATATAAAACATATTTTTCAAATTTTAATGAACGTAGAACAGGTATTGCATTGCTTTATATTTTTTGAAATGACTCATAATAATTTTAAAGAGTAAAAAATTGTTTTAGTTCAATATTTTTACTTTATTTAAGTCATGTCATAAGGCGTTTTTAGCGCAATTTTTGCATTTTAAGGGCATTTTTTGCATTTTTTAAGGGCATTTTTTGCATTTTTAAGGGCATTTTTTGCACTTTTTAAGGGCATTAATTGAGATTTTTTAGGTCATCAAAATCCGGGCTCTACTTATTAATTTTAAATTTAAAAAAAAATAGTTATTTAACGTAGCAATAATCCGAGAAAGGCTATAAAATCTAGGAATGTATTGTTTTGTTAATGAGTAATTTTAACAGCATTTTTTGCGTTTCAGTTGTATGCGATCTAATTGGGTAAAAACATCAGGTGAATTCCGCGACATGGGGAAAGTTAAAGTTCATAGTTTCCACGTGACGTCACTATTCTTTAATAATAATTTCTTTATCAATATTTTGGATAATTCTATCCGAAAAAATAAACTGAAGCAAGTAAAGTTAAAATCTAAAAAAAAAAGAAAAATAAATAATAATAATAATAAAACACTATTCACGATTTTCGGAAACTTAGAGAGCATTTTTACTGGAGATGGTTTAATCGCTCGGCCTAAAATGCACCAATGAAATTCTCAATTTCTAAGTGATATTTCATATGAATTTTTTTTTGATGGCAAAGTTATAATAAAAAATACAGTCAGTACAACGTTGGTAAATATTTTGTATTGAAATGAAAAGTTTGTTTTCAAAACATTTTAATTCAACACAGTGTCGTCTATTTATAAGAAAAAGAGAAAAATGGAATATCTTCACCTTCCTTTTAATATTGACAAACATTTTTGGCTGTGTCATGTCATAACATCTTGAAGAGAACTCACCCATCGATTGCTTTTTTTAACTACTAACGTCTGATCGAGTCACTACATTCAAAATTGAATTTTCAGTTGGAAGACAACATTGTTAATTGTTGTTATCGAAATTAGTAATTTCCTTCTGGTGATCCGCAAGGTAGTTAAGCATTAAAAAATAAATAAAATATTTTTCGCGACATTCAAAAAATATTTTTATATAAAGATCCAACTTTAGTTCAAATATTTAATTACAAAAAAGTATGAATAAAATGCGACATGTTTTTTTTCTTCTTTTTATTTTTAATTCATGAAGAACATTGTGTAATGTTTTATTATTGCAGGGCTGCCAACTTCTACTCTTTTTGCAAAATATTTTATGGAGTGGTAAAATTCTGAAATCTTTAGTTTTTATTAAAAACTAGAGATTTCAGAATTTGTTACTATTTTCCAAAATTTTAAAAGCTTCACTACGAGCGAGCTGGAAAAAAAGTTAGCTTTTATATTAAATTTTGAAACATTTACACGTAGCAGTATGGAAGAAAACTTTAAATTAAATTTAAAAGGCAAAGAATAAGACATTGAAACATGAACTTAGCTACCAATAGAGGAGATTTTGTGGAAAAGCGTGGAAAGTTAGCAGCCCTTATTGTATCATGATTCTCACAGTTCTTAGCAAACTTTAATAGTAGTAACGAAAATAATACAGAGTTTGATTATTTAATAAATTTGCGACCACCAGTATATGTTGTTTTATAGAGTAAATATATCTGTATGAGAACTGTGTCAGCCATGTTAAAATGCTTCAATAAATTACATTAACACAGTAGCGTGCAAAGGTTTTTGAATGCCAGTAGTTAATTCTTCGCTTAGATGCTCCTGCAAAGAGGAGTGTAATCGCCGGAGGGGATAGAAACAAGGTTTTTTTTCTTCTTTTTTTAAAATAATAATAATAATAAAGATTTATAAAAATGGAAACTCCACATTTAATCTATTTTTATGTAAATCTATGCGAAAATTATTGTAGGGTAAAAAATTAATTTTAATGATATATTCTTTCTTTCTTCTTAAACGCAAAGATGATTTAAATATTTACTACCTAAATCATAATTATTACTTTTTTAAACCCTATTTTATTCTCCATAAAGTATTTTTCTTGAGACAAATTCAATTTTAAAATAAAAATAATAGTAGCAGACTTAAAAGTTTTATGATTTTAGTCGTCGATTGGATATCCCTTTTCGGTCAGCTGTCGCCTTCGCCTCTTCAGCTTGCCTCTACATTAACGCTGAAAGTTACTCAGTATTTTTCATCAATATGTGCCTTTCGTGTAAAAATTAATTTTTGTTTTCTTCTAAAATTGATATTTTATTTATTTATTTATTCACAAATTTAATTCGTGATTTAAAAATTCGATTTAAAATGAATTTCGCTATAAATGGCTCACACATATTTCATCAAAAGTATCATGCAGCAGCATTTCTAACCGACGAAATTTAAATCATTTGTGTTTAAGGTTAAGTAAAAGAAGTTTAAAGTGGAAACAAGCGTTTCATTTTTAGCATTCATTTTGCTTAAACAGTTTACAACTCTTCCAACTGTATTGAATTAGTTACATAATATTTAAAAGTGTACTACATCGTTAATTACAAATTTCTACTTCCCTAATTTCAAATTACTACATCACTAGTTACAAATTACTACATAACTATTTACAAGTTGCTACATTATTTGTAATAACTGCAAATGAAAACAAAAAGTGTTAGAAGCATAATTTGATTTTTTATTTATTTGATTCATTTATGGGAACTCGCAAGGGGGAACAAGAGGGTGCAAATGCACCCTGAATCCCCTTTGACCCCCCTTGACGGGTGTCCATAGCGAGAAACTAAAAAGTTTGCAACTATGATAAAGTATTAAATAGCGATAAGTAAAATTAAAGCCATTGACTTATTGAAAGGTATGCCAAACATTTCTCTCTTAATAAAGGTGGAATTAGAAATCGGAAGCTTGCCTTTTGGCTATAGTAAATCCTCAATGGCCATTACGAAACGTTTTCTTCAGCTCAGCTTTGAAAAAAAGAAAAAAATCTGGGTTGAAGAGTTCATGTGGGAGTGACGAAAGAAATTTTAAGGAAGAAGATGCTACTTGAAGATGGTCAAAGTTGGGAAAGAGGTCTGCCAATCAGTGGCCTAAATTTCGCCATTTCGTGACCTCCCTTAAGTTGAAGATCATGCAAATTACTTTTCATTGTTAAGATATAATGGTTTGTTGAAATGGGAGGAAAGTGATCTTTTGTTACAAGTATTTTTAATAAATTGGGAAGTCAAATTTCCATTGTTATTTATATCGATATTTTTTTTAAAAAGAAAATTAGACGAAATTTATTTTGAATTGTTTTTTAAAGAGAAAATTCACTATTTATTAGTTTATATTTCATATGACTCTATTTCATTACTCTATTTCCTTTTCTTAACCCTCTAATATAGAATTTTCATTAAAACATATTTTTCATACTTTTTTTTCCTTATTTTCCATTAACTTAGGTCAAAATAAGTGAAAATTATTATATTTAGCATTTTTAAAATTCATGGTAATGAAATATAACATGGAACACCGGCGTCTTTTTCTGCGGTAAAGGTAAAATATTTCCAACACTGCTCACTTCCTAACAATAACTCTTCGAATTTGCACTTATTTGCAGTAATTTAGATCTTAGAAAAACAATTATTCATCATTGAATTCTTTTTTAATTTACAAAACCAAATATTGATAAACTTTGGGATATGAATGAAAAACAATATTTTCAAACTACTTTGGTAATTATTAGACCGTTTTCTATAACTAAAAAATACCAAAATATACTTTTGTTTGCTTACAATCATATAGAGCATCAATATATATATATATATATATATATATATATATATATATATATATATAAGGGGCACCAGGTCCCATCTACATTAAAGAAACAATCAGAATTATGCTAAATATGTTTTTTTTTACAAAATTAATAAAATACAAAAAAAATTAAATTTACGAATTTTACTTTAAAATTTTAGCTGTTCTCCTGACCAAACCACTGGGACCATGTTTTTTAGACTTAGAGGTACTAAAAGCCTTTAGTACCTTTTTCCCTTTCTTTTGCATTGAGGGTGACGAATTCTAATCCATCAAATAAAAAAATTAATATCTTATTTATTTAGATTTTTTTGGTCTGATTCCGCAACTAAAATATTATCTGCCCTGCATAGTTAGCATATTGAGGTATACCCCACATGTTATTAAGGTTAAAAAAATTAATAAAAGTTTATCGTTTTTTTTCTTCCTTCTTCTTTTTCAGTGTTCGTTCGCTGCTAGAAAAATTAAAAACCGGTAACAAACCTGTTATTAAAAAAGCTGAGAATTTCTTGGTATTAGTTTTCTCCTTTAGAATAAAAAGCTTATAAAAGAATTCAAACAATTTAGATGCATTATCCTTGAGTTATAAAATAATCTGGTAATTACAAATGTAATAAAACACAATTTTTCATTTAAACAATACTACCACTTTTTAGATGCTTACGAACCCTGATTTTTATTTATTTATTTTTAGAGCACTACACTATAATGCGAATTTGAATATTATTTTTCATTTCAAATTTATTTTCAGTGTTAATATTGTACAGGGAAAAGTTTTCTTTCTATTTATGTACCTTAAAAACTTTTCGATGCTATAAAAGATAAATTCATTTCCTCATTCTTTTAGCGTTTTAAATTTTACTAACAAGGGAAACTAGGGAAGTGTGACTCGCTAATTTTGAAATAAACTAGTGGGATGTATGCCTTATGAGTAATAATTTTAGGGGGCAACATTCGTTTCGGCCCATAGAAGGTCCTATGAGAGATAAAAAATACACAATTTAATATATAGAAAAATCTGTATTTTATTACTTCAGTGCAGACTATTAGTTATTGTAAATGTATCACACTCCAATTAATTTGCAATTAATTGGTTAATTAATTAATTTGCTACTTAATTAATTTTTTTTGCAATTACATACTCCAATTAATTTGGGAAATTTTTTGAAAAAAAAAAATTAAAAAAAAATGTGATGGCAATTTTTTTTCAAAATTAACCTAACAGGTTTTTCTGAAAAACTACAGATATATAAAATTTTCGAAATCAATTTTGACAATAAATATTCATTGTATAGTACGTGAAAGTACCACAAAATTATTTGGAGTATGAGATAATTACAATAACTAATAGTCTGCACTGAAGTAATAAAATACCGATTTTCCATACATTGAATTATTTTTTATCTCTCACAGGACCTTCTATGGGCCGAAACGAATGTTGCCCCCTAAAATTATTCCTCATAAGGCATACATCCCACTAGTTTATTTCAAAATTGGCGAGTCACACTTCCCTAGTCTCCCTTGTAAGACTAAAAATATGGGAACTCAAAATATGAGTGATTTGATACTTTCTTTAAAGTGACGCAATTATATAAAATGACGTCATAATGCTTTTTGAAAAGATAGTCTATTTTCACTAAGAGAACAGGTGGATTCAGACTAGTAGATTTCAGTTCTTTAAGTAGTCATATCTCAACTTCATTTAAGCGCATTCCAGTTTTATTTTTCAAAAAGGTTTTGTTGGTTTC
This sequence comes from Parasteatoda lunata, assembly GCA_949128135.1. NCBI lineage: Eukaryota > Metazoa > Arthropoda > Arachnida > Araneae > Theridiidae > Parasteatoda > Parasteatoda lunata. The sequence continues at coordinate 60,649,701 of OX421975.1, read as the reverse complement.
ATATACACGCTTTCACTTTTTTCTCTCGAATTCACCTTTGTTCGTGTGAATGAAAGAGCTTAGGTGAATCCTTTTCTTCTTTTTTTAAATGTAATGGCCTGTTTATTTCTTGGGAAAGCGGTCACGGATTAACACCTTTATTGTTGAATAACTTTCTCTTTTGCCTTACTTTATATCGTATAAGGAGAAAAAATAGAAATATTTTTATTCATTCGTATGGGCTTCTGAGCCATGCACAGGGTTTCCAAGGATTTTAGGAAAATTTCACAATGGTAACGAAAAGAAGTCAAACTCGATAATTAAAAACATATTTTACAACTAAGTGTTATTGTTATTATTATTTTCCTGAAAAATATATCTGTGTTTTACTAAACATTTAATCTTTACCCATTCTGGATGAATGGTTGTGAAAATGTAACATCATGAAATGTAGTAATGTAAAAAGTGCCATTATAATTTTTTTCATATTTTTAAGCTATGACTTTAGTCTCAAAATATGTCCTTTGTTAAAGTTCAGATAAAAAATATAGATAATATTAATAATATAGAAATGGTTTTGAATATTTTGTTTTCCATGATAAATTTCTAAAATAGATTAGCTGTGTTACCAGTTTTTTATAATTTTCAAAAAAAAAGAAAAAGTTTTGGAGAACTTTTAATTAAAGTAATATATATATATATATATAAGAGAAAAGAAAAAAAAACTCTTATGGTATTAACGTATTATTACATCGTAGCTGTTAACTTACACAGTTGTAGAGAGTTAGCAAGACAAAAATTCTAACATTCGAAATTTTTGTGAAATATTTATCCGATAATGTTGACTCAATTTTAATGGCCTAACATGAAGTATGCTGGCAGGCGGTATTTTAATTTAGGAAATCAGACTTAAAACATACTTTCTCTTCTTTCTTCTTACTTTTTTCTAAGGATTTGGATTCCGTAAAATATGGGAGGTAGCCGCAATACGGAAAATATGGTTGAAACACGAATAGGGTCGTTCATGACATCAAACGTTGTTTTTCTGCTGGCGAGACTTAACACCTCATTCAACAATCTGGTTGGGAGCAGTTCAATCACCCGCCGTAAACAACAGACTTCGCACCTTCAGACTACCATTTATTCTTGAACATAAAGCTTGATTTTGGAGAAGTTCTTTGACAGCGATAACAACACAAAAACTGTAGTACCGTTTCAGTAGGCAGGGGTTATTTTTGGTTGCGGCGTGGCGTATTTCTTTTTAGAGAATGAAGGCAAGTTGTTATTTTCTTATGACAAATGTCTGAATTATACCGCTAACTATGTAGAAAAATAGCTGAAAAATTGCTTTTTCATGAAAAAAATACATTTTTGGAGAAATACATACATCGGAAAAAACATTTATTAAGTGAGAGTTCCTAAAACGATATTTACTATTCAAACACGCTTCTTATATGATTTTTTTTTACATCTATTAAAGTATATAATTTTAAATGATAAAATATAGAATTTAAACGAAATCGGTCGAATAGTTAAATTTTAGACATACGACTTATACGAAACTATACGAAACTATACGAAAAGGGAAATTATTATTAACCCCTTGACATACGAAGACGTCTGGGAGACGTCAATCGTTTCTTATGTCAAAGCAATAATTGACGTGTATCAGACGTCTTCAAACAACATTCCGTTGAGAATTTTTGTTTACAGTGCAATAAAAGATCATTTCTACATCAAGAAATTAGTAATTCCGCACAGTTAAGAGTTTTAAGTGTTTAATGATATGTCAAGGGGTAAAGGGGAGTAAACCTTTTATTGCTTTTCTTCCATGTTTTCTAGATTGCGGCTGGTGAAATCGAGCTAAACAGTAAATTATGTCAAAACTGCTGCATTTTTAATTTAAAAAAAAAAAAAAGATTTTACTGTTTAAAGGCGAAGGTATTGAAGTTGTAAAACAAAAGCTTCGAAGGATTTACTTTCCAAGAATCTCAAAAAAAAAAAAAAAAAAAAAAAAAAAAAAAAAAAAAAAACTGAGTTTAAAATGTTCTAAATCTAAAACAAAGCATTTTCTTTCATCTTGACGAAGTTGTTAGAATTTAATAAATGGAATGAACAAAAAAGCTTCTAAATGTATGCCTTTGTTGCAAAAACGCCCAAAGAAAGCATTAATTTAGTACTTCAATTTATGCTATAACCTCTTTATTTATTGAATGTTTGAAGACGGGTTGCGATTGAAGGACGACTACTTGTTGCTGCAACTATTGATGATTCTAACTTCAAAGAAAAAGAAAAATAATTATCGAACGAAAACGAAAATAACTGATTCAAGGATGTTTCAATGATTTTTGCGTTAGAAATTATTTCAAATCTATAAAAAAATGTAATATTTTTTTTTAGATTTGGAAAAACAGAGATATTTTTAGTTACTAAAGCAATTTCCTTTTATTACGATGTATAATTATATATATTATATTTATTTAGTTTTACATAGTTAGTTTTGTAAAAGAAGTTATCTTGTTGCATTTTTAAATAAATTGCTTACATTTTTTTTAAAAATCGAATGTAATAATCGTATGCTACAATTTACTTTCAATTGATACCTTTCTTGTTCCGATTTCGTGTCAGTGAGAATTATTGATTTCTAATAGTCTAATACTAAAAAGAATATCCGGGTTGCATGTTCAATTATAATTAGGAATATTAGGTAATAGAAGAATAGACTAATTTCCCCATTTAATATTGATAAAGAAGGACAGAAGAGTTATTGCATGACCAGAAACGTTAATTGTTTAAAATGAATTCATCAATTAAATTTAAACACAGACTTTAGTTATTATACAAAACAATAATTGCCATTGTTTTTCAAGAATAATTAAATTTAAATCCTCATGAAGTACTTAAAACGCAATACTAAGTTCAGAAATCATAATTTTCTTTACCCAAGATTAAGAAAGAAAGAATAGTGCCACTCGTAAAAATATCTTTAAAACACATACATTGTAATATCTGGTTTCTAGAGCATAACAATAATAAATACTCGAGGAAAAAATAAATTCTCTAGCTGTCCACAGATTGACCATAAATGACCAAATGCTAGGAAATCCGAGTGACATGTAAGATATGAACACGCAAGTTGAGTTGTTTAATTCTAAATTGAAGATCGCCAGTGAAATGAAGAAATCTCTCTACAAGTTTATGGGATAGGGTTGGGTGATTTCGATCAATTTGTCATACAACTCCTTTGAATTCGATACCTGATAGGGATATTAGTTGTAGATGACTGAATTTGGAAATATTTGTTGTCTCTCAAAGCTGTTTTTATGGAATCAAAAGGAAATCGAACTGTCAATATCACCTTTTCATCTGTGTTTTTTTCCGGCTTTACAAATTATAATTTAAGAAGTATTTTAAGACGAGCATAAGCTTTCAAATGATGTAAAATGATATTAGTTAAAATTAAGGGAAATATTTTACGTATGATTTTTAAAATATTGAGGCATTTGCATACATGGATGAGTAATAGTATCAGCACAGGTGGCGCTATGTTAAACTTTGTCTTTAGACTTCCGGGATTCTTTTTCGGATTTATTCTTATGTTAAAGCTTGAAAAAAATTGAAATCCAATATTATTATATTTGTAGTGTTTTCAATAAAAGCGTTCTTTCAATTTAACTACAAGCAAATTTGGTCAAATAAACGAATTGGAGAACTACAAATGGATTCGGACAACTATAAATGAATTTGGACAACTCCACAAAATACTATTGTACCAAAATAAAACCAAATGGTGATATTTTATACAAAAATAGCCAAATAAGAGATAACGCTTTATTTATGTCGATGTTCATTTTCTTAAATTTATTTATGGCTCACAACATTTCGGAATTAATAAATTACAAACAACTCTTATGAATGGAGAAATTGTGAGTAATATTTAAATACAAATCCCAATAAATAAATCTCTCAGAATATTAAGCCTATTTAAACGTCTTCCAGTATAACATAAACGGAGGGATACACCAAAAGTTTTAAAAATTTGTTTTGGTTTTTAGTCTATTTTATTGTTCACATTTAATTCCTCATCCATTTTTATCAGCTTTATACGTTTTAGGGTTATTGAAAAATCATTGCAAATTGCCGTCAGCATTTTGAAGAAAACTTATAAGAAAAAGAAATTCATGAGTGCTTAAGGTTATCTCGGAATAGTGGTGGAACCCATGTTTACATGACGAATATGTATCCCCAGTGGATTCAGTTGCATTTCAGGAGGTTGATATCGCAAAACACTATTATCATTTTGTCATTTAAGTTATGGAAACTAAAAATTTGAGCATAAAAATATAAATAGTTACTTATTGAAAGAAAAAAATTGTAAAAATGTATTTAAAAAAAAAGAATGTAAAAAAACACATCACCCAGAAAACGAAAAATCTTATTTAAAAAAAAAAATCTTAAAATTGGGTAAAAGGCTTGCTTGTATGACTATGGTGGAATTTGTAAATAGCTTTTTCATTATTTTACTTTTCCTTTATTTTACAATTGTCTCAATTAATCATTATTTTGTTACTTTTCATAATTTAGTTAGCATCTCAAAATCAAAGTGCGCTAAAATAGGTACCGCCATTAAAGATACAAAAATTTGTTACAGCAATTTTCTTTTAGAAATGTTAATTTTATCAACATTAATGGCATAACAAAAGCGTAATTATTCAATAAAAATACTCATATTACTGATATGTATGATCCGAGTATGATCCAACCAACTCACTACTAGCAAATAAAAAGTAATTGAGAAATGTTGCATATTAGCAAAAGCAAGGGAGCGTTTACCTGATTAGTCACAAAACGCTGCATATTTTAGAAGTCCTTAACGCAAAGGTTTGATCAATTTTAAAAGGGAAACATGTTTTATTATTTAAGCCCGTTACATTATCACCAGCTTCGCTATCGTTATTTTCGTAACGTGAAAGAATTTTTTAATCTTTAGATAACCGCGAAACATTTATTAATATTTTAACGAAGACCCATTTTTTCCAAGGTTTTTTTTTTCCTTCCTTTCTTTGTTATTCAGACTCGCGCGCTAAAATAGGTACCGCCATTAATAGCAATAAATATTCAAACATTTTACTTGGAATAAATTCATTAATTCGAAGGTTATCCATCATCTTTAGAGAAGATAACCCGAATAAAGAAATCTTAAGCGAGGAAAACGTTTTCTCTGTTGAAAAAAAAAAAAAAAAAAAAAAAAAAAAGAATTCCTATTCTCCTTCTGGAAAACAAGTGCCCCACCTACTTAGATTTATTTTAAGCAGACAAACAAATTAATTCAAATAATTGTTCTCATTTTATTTGCTTGATTGCTTCTTCAACTTTATTTAATAAACAAAGTTGCTGTAACGCAATCATTTTTCCGTTTCATCTATTTACTGATTATTAATTAGATAATTATAGTTATTATCACATTCAACCCCAATTTCTCCGCTTTTTTTTTTTTTTTTGCCGGAAAAAAATGTTTCTATTTAGAATGTAACAAAATCTGTGCATTAATATTTGACTAAAAATAATTTTGAACACCACAGCAATTTTAAATAAAAAAAATCTATATAAAAATTTTGAGACGAATACTGCAACATCGAAGTTCCTTCTTTAGAACATCTACTTTTATCCACTGGAAAATTACTGGAAAATCAACTTCTTCAGTGTATGCATTTGTATTAGATATATAAGGCAGTCATGTCAATCTAATTCTGATAATAAAATAATAAGTGTTACATTCTGAAATAATTTAGTTATTAAAGTTTTAACCATTTGCACACTGATGTCACCTCTGAGGAGCTCCCAATAGTCACCACTCTAAAATTACAAAATTTAATAATTAGTAATCACATTATTTTAAGAATTTTAAATCGCCATCTTATGAAGAAACTGAACCAGTGCCAAAACAAAATGCTCCGTAAAATCACCTGTGCCAGATGGTTCATTAGAAACTCAAACATCCACAAAGACCTTAAAATCCCGACTCTCTCTAAGTATATTTACAAACTTAAGGCAGACTTTTACGACAAAGCAATCAACTGCACTACAGCTAACTTCGACAAAATATTTAAATTTGAAAACTTTAAAAAAGACAAAAACCTTTGACCTATAGCTGCACACTTCATCTCTGACGCCTCATACCAAAACTACCAACATAAATAAAAAATCTCCAACTCTTACATCAATAGTTCGTAGCAATAGTTCAAAACATCAATAGATTACAACCTCAACTACAATACCAGCCTTGAAATACGAACCTGATACCTCATGTTGACAATAAATTCACAGCCATCTTTACTACAGCAAGTTGCTTAGAATTAATTTCACTTTTATTTTCAGTTAAACAAGCAAGGTACTTGCTCTACAATATCAATCACTCCAGAGACTCAGTGTACAAACTGTTTATATGATTATTTAATTTTCTGTCATTTCATGATGAATGGGATATGGGTCTTCTGCGCGGCCCAGGTGCCCAGCTTTTGTTAAATAAAGTAAAGTAAGAATTTTAAATGATTAAATGCTTATATTAGTTCAAACAGCATTTTAAAGTACTCGGAGTGCAAAAGGTTGAATCCAATATTAGCTGAAAAAAATAAAATAACTAATTTAATCACATATGTGTTATAATATTTTTATAAAGGCACTTTTCTCATTATTGCAGAGAGTGAGTCTGGCAGGTAAACGGTTAAAGTGCTGTTGAAATTTTAAAGACATTTACTTATTAAAATGATATTTCTCTACCCCCTTAAATATTGTGAATCGATGTAACTTCGAGATTGCTAAATCTGCAATTAAATTTTTATCATTCATAAATGGGAAAAAATTGCTTGTGATTGACTGAAAAGATATTATTTATCATTTAAAAAAAAACTAATTAATGTTTAGTGGAAAAAAATTGGTTTCACAATTCATCTTTGGAAAAATGACTTGGCAGGAAGTCGTAAATATTTCAAATATATTAGAATTTTTTTTTTCGAAAAGCATTAAAGTTTAAACTTCATTCCGTTCATTGACCTCAAATGTTGTTTATTTATACAACCTATTATCCTTCATACATCTTCAAACTTTTATTATTCTTTCCTCTAAAAAATATGTTTCTAACATCCATGAACAATTCATCTGCTTTCAAATCAATGACAACCATTAATCTACCCGTTAAGTTATCCCTAAGCTTCTGGTTCGTGTTGTATTACATAAGATATTATTTAAATCGAAGATATCGCCAGCGAAATATAAGAAGGGGGAACACTATGGGAAGATTCGAAAAAAGGGTCATTGTCGAAAAATCATTTACAGAAGAATAGAGTGGATATTGTCCGCAAAATTCTTAAATAAAACTTCCTTGTTTGTAACCCGATGACCCGTGCTTTATAAGTATAATGATAGAATAATTCTTTAATAAGGTTTTTTTTTTAGAAACCGGCTTTAAAAATAAAAGCAAATTATTATTTTTCTAAAAATAATATGTTAATTTTTTTATAGTTAAATTTATTGATTTTTGATCTGTGATATAAAAACTGCTAATAGCTATTGAAAATCTATGAGTAAGCTTAGGTAACACTCAAATTGCAGTAATTTAAGTATTTTTCATGAATTTATTATGCTTTCGCTACGTCATTATGTAAATTTGAAAGGTCGAAGCGACAAAAGTTAAGTTAATGGTTAATTATGGTAAAGAATGTTAAGGCAAATCATTTGTTTTTCTAAAAATAATCAATAAAGTATTTTTATAGTTAAATATATTAATTTTCGATCAGTGATACCACTTTTCGATCAGAGTTAAACTTTTAACGGCTTTTGGTAATATTACGCTCTTTAACACTAGGTTTACGGACGTTTCTTATACACCTATCTCTACGAACACGCGTCAACTTGACGCATGAACGAATACATATAACAGCACTTGCAGTGATGCCAACTTTCTCCGGACAGCAAATATACATTTTAAAGTGGTAGTTTATAAATTGCGATTCTTGATTAAATAAATTCAAAATTTTCAAGCAGATTTTTATCCACCACTATTTCTAAATAATTCGTAGGCTTATATAATTCATCACTTTATATTTGCAAAATGTACTTAGTTAATTACCGTTTTTTTAAAAATTATTTTGGCGTGTCCGGAACAGTTGGCATCTCTGCACTTAGAAAGCAGTGTAATTGTATACAATAAGAAGAAAAAAAATGAAAATATGAGATATATATTTATGAAATATTCTAGTATTTTATTTTATTTTTTTATTTTTTATTTTTATTTTATAACCGTCGTTGAACAGCCGACCCAATTTCATGGGTTTACGACTACTAATGTTCAACTCCGTAGCTTTGTAATTTTGAACCAATCCAGAAGACAAGGAAACTCCTGGATCAGTACCCCCAGAGGTATTGATTTGATAGTATTTTATTTTTCAATACTCGAACTAAGCAACTGAAACCTTCAAAATCTGACATCAATTGACATTCTGCGTTTGTTCTTTCTATTATTGCTTATCGCCAACAGTTGTTAATCGCTTGTTTCATTTGAGATAACGGATCGAAGCATTGTCAATACATTCCTATTTATTATTGATGAGATGTTTGCATGTTTACTCATAATTTTGTCTAAATTATGATTGCGTCAAATTGACGCATATCCGTAGAGATAGGTCTACCACAAAGAGAATTTCAATATTTCAACGCTTTTGATGGAAATAGACTTCAATATATATTTACCTCGATCAATGGATAAAAGTCATTACAAGAGATGAAATAAAAATGCAAACGGGTTTTGTAATTTTCCTTATAAAATTCGAAATGCGTCAAAATGACGCGTCTCGTAAACCTAGTGTTAAGGATACCTTTATCTAGTAGTAATAAAATGAATTCGAATTGAAATTTGTATTAAAATTTTAAGCAGACATAACGTTTATATTTCATCCGTTGAAATTTAAAGCGTAACGATTGGTTGAATATTTATGTTTAAATTATTTAAACGTAACGGTAGTCAACTTAATTTTAAGTCTAATTCATTAAAACAAGAATCGAGTTCGAATGCTTAAAAGTGGATACGAGATTAATTGTAGCAATAACATCTTCCGGAAGATTCGGAAAAATTGGCACGTACGTATTTCGTTCGTTCGTTTTAGTGGAACTGGGCATCTGAGGCCTTGCGGCCCTTACACGTACGTATTTGGTTCTGATTTTTGAATTTAAATTGACGCCAGCGTCGCTTATGAAACTATTATTACATTTATTTTAAATAAATTAAAAGTGGTGGAAAAAACTTTTTTCCTCTTATCAGTTAATTACAGAGAGGGGAAATGCATTGATAACTACAACAGTATAAATATCATAAAAATGATTTACGAAGGAATCACGTTTTCGGAATTATTTTCACTAAAAACTCTTTCCATCATTATTATTAATTTTTAGTTTGATTTTAAAATAAAACTACAGAGGTTTAAAATAATCGGGGTCCGATTTAGATTAGTTACTAAGGGCTACTAACTCTACGCTTTTCGGAATGAATTCTTCTAATGGTAGTTAATTAGAATTAGAATTCTTCTAATGGTAGTTAAGGTTATGTCTTAATATATGATTCTTTGTTTTGTAAATATGATTTGTAATAATGTTAGTTTCCACATCACTGCATGTAAATGATTCAAAAATTTACATGAAATGGCACTCTCTCCAGATGAGGATTTTAAAATATTGGCAAAATTAACAGGAATTCTGAAATCTTAGGTTTTTTATAATCTACCTCTTCATCTTTTATATTTTGAAAAAAAAATATATAGAAGTGGCAGTTCTGGTTACAAGACTTATTGTTTTGTGAGCTTTCAATAAATTTTTAATTTAATAGTTATAATTTGTTTGGACTATTCATGTTGTTTTTTTTTAAATTTTAGTTTATCCCAAATGCCGTTTTTTATTTCAGTACTGTACTTAAACTGGTAATCAATGAAAGTAAAGCTCAAACATAGTATAGTAAAATATTCAGTGCAATTTTCGTCAACGCTGTTTCGTAGTTATGAAGAAATGGTTATACGAAAGTAAGCAATTCACGAAACCTAAACTTCTGTAATCAGAAAATTACAAGCAAAATTATTAATATTAACGTAACTATGGAAAAAAATTTCTTATGGGTTATACAGCTCTTACTTAAACTATTTAACCTCCACAAACCCATTTGAGTGCATCACCAAATGACGGAAAACCACGATCTGAAAAACCTATATACATATATATGTTTCAAAAGTGATTCTTCCCAAGATTAATGAAAGTTTTATAAAGTTAGCATCGACTTCACACTAATATATTCGAATTAATCATATTTTTGGTAGATATAAATAGTTCAAAGTATGTAACTTTCTCGCTACGTAGTTACCAATTTAAAAAATTTTCTCATAATGTTTGCTTAAAATATATAAAAATCTAAAGGCGGTTCCATTTGTGTAAAACTTACATTTATATTTGATTAATAATCACTATATTATGTTTTAAAGAATTAATAATATTAATCATATATATTTATAGAAAAAGTATCAAAACTTACCGTTTACTTTTTTAAACTTCTACTTTTATACTTTTGAATATTTTAAAATAATATTTGTTTTTGGTTTCTTGCTTAATAATCACAGTAATATGTGATTATTTATTTCGCTTATTTTTGAATTTGAAGATGCTCAGTTGTTAATAAATGAAAACAATTTTTATGAATATCACGTAGACATGAAACTAAGAAGTTTTTTTATTTTTTATTTTTATAATATTTATTTGGTGTACAGTCTTTTTTTGATTTTTTTTGTTGATAAAAAAGACAGATCACGAATTTAAATAAGGTAAAAGTAGCAATATTCTGTCGAAATGAAATAGAAATTAATTATTCAGCAATTAAGGAGGGGTTGGAACATATGTGTCCCATCGTACTTTTTAGACAAGGCACATAAGTCATACCCGTGTTTCCTTCTACGGAAGATATATATGTTAAGATGGGACCAGAAAAATTAAAATCGCTCTAGTTTCTTGAAAAAAGCTAACATTTTGTTAACGTTGACAAAAATACTACATAATTGAATGCCTTATTAGGAGACAGTAATAAGTCACAAAAACAAAAAATGATTGAAAATATGAATACTTATTAGGAAAATAAAGTAAACTGATACAATTTCCCTGTTCCACTTTCAAGCCGCGATAGATTTCTGATACAGCAAAACGTTTTGTTGGAATTTTATTAACAATTATCTTATTACCCTAGTGTCAATCAATTTAGAAAACTTGTTGTAGGGAAGAAATATTATCAGACATTTAACTTTCCCAATGATCCATTTTACAATGGCCCTAAGGGTTCTCGAATCAGCGCTAGGGAAAGTGCTTCGGTTAAGAAGACATAGGTGATGAACTTTCTCAGAGCTTAAGAAATTGGATCAAGGTTTTCAATTGCTCTTCCTGCCTAAAGCCTCCTTTTCATGCTTGTTCTCACTTTCCCTGTGGTGAGAAATTTTCATTTTCCTCCTTTTGGAATGATATTATCATAAGTATTATTTTGAAACTAATTCACTGAAATAAATGACAACTAGAAAACAGCGTTGAAATAAATATGATTAATCGGGGAAATTACTGTCACATATACCGTCTAGAATATTCAGTCTGTATGATTTCCTTGTGGGGACAGATGTTATCATGATATATCAGAGATTGCCTGATGCACCTTAAATGAGACACCGACTTTTACACTATTTCTCGTTAGACTTTTCAAATGCGAACATAATCAGACAAGCCAACTGTTCCGAATTCTGCAAAATGCTTTCAGATAAACTAAACTTTTCATATTTTCAGGTAATTTTGCCAACAATTTAGAAGGCTCAATGCGTAATGATTCTGTTTTTGTTTTTAATCATTCATAATGTAGTCTCAGTTATATCAGATCCAGGAGTTCAGACACTTTTGCGAAGTCGCGCAACAAAATTGGTCGTAAGAGAATGTCCTCCAAGGAAAATTCCTGACAATAAAGGATGTGTTCGGGGAAAGCAGGTTTCAATTTACCCTTACTACACGTTGGGTGGACTTTGCGTCCGAATTCAAAAGTTGAGCTTTTTAAATGGCCACTGATAAATCGTGAAACTCTCATCTATCTCCCTTGAATTCTAGAGCACCTCAAGGCCATACCAGAGCTGCCTGTCGCTGTTTTTCTGCAGCTAGAAAATCTCTTGATAGGTAATGAGATACTATAGTACTCATAACTTATCACACCAGTCTGATGTATATGAATGGTAACAAAATGGGAGAAAAGGCTATGTACAATATTTTTCACGGTTTGCAATACTTCTTGGATAGTATTTCTTTTTCTTACCATCCGATAAGAAAAAGACTGTCAATTAGCCGTGTGTAAAATTTTGATTTAAGAATTCTTTGTAGAAGATATCATTAAACTTCCATCAATAAATACCTTTTCTCATTGTTCTGATTTTCTAACTTAAAATAAAGTCTGCACTAATTAATTAGCATATTTGAGGTCATCCCCTCGAACCATTAAGAATGAGTCCTAGAACGTGGACATCCGATCATGAGATCAAAAGTCATTCAGGGTGGTCCATTTTTTAGCGCATTGTGCAATATTTACACTATTTGCAATGCTTCTTGGAGATAGTTTTTCTTTTTCTTTTCTGCTATCCAATGAGAAAAAGGCTGCCAATGGGCCGTGTGTAACATTTTCATTTAAGAATTCTTTTATGATAATATCATTAAATTTTACCTTTTCACATATTTCTGATTTCCTAAAAAATTGGCATTCAATATATTTAGAGAGTTTTTAAAGATTTAAGTCATCTCTTAAAGTTTGATTCCTAACGTAGAACGGAGAATCTGTAATGGATATTAATATTTTATTCTGTACAATGTCAAGTTTATTTAGCAAGTGATTTGGTGCAGTGCACCATGCTGGTGAAGCATATGTGGCAATCAGTCTAATGGTTTGTACGTATAGTAGTTTCTTTAGACGAATTGGCATATTTGGGTGTTTTTCCTATATGTGGTCTTAGAACTTTGAGCGTTCCCCAGGTTTATGAGATGATGTATATTGTCATTCCATGTAAGTTTATTATTTAATGTCAGGCCAAGGTATTTAGTTTCCTGAACCAGCGGAATAATTTTGTTGAAGATTTGCACGCTTAGTGAATTTTACGTATTAAGGGAATTGAATTCTTGAGTTTTTAAATAATTATAAATTGCTTTTATCAGCATTTATGACTACTCGCCAATTTGTGCCCAACTACTCAATTTCGCAGATGAAGTCTAGTAGTCCTGGAATGGCAAAATCAAGGTTTAAAGATTTCCGGAATGAGAGATCAAATTTTAAATGTACATTTTTAAAAATTTGATTTTTCAGGAACTATTCAACCGATTTCGCCCAAATTTTGTATTTTACCATGTAAATGCCTACTTTAAAATGACGTAAAAAATTATGTACCTCACAATTGAAATTTTTTTCGACTATTGCTAAAATAAAATAATTAAAAAAAATATGTACTAAAATTTATTTTTTGCATAAAATTATCTTTGGAAAAACAAATTTTATAACTGTGTGTAAAATAATTTCAATTCGCTTAAAAAATTCTCGAGATATGGTGAAATAAGTAAAAAATTAAAGGTAAAAAGAAACATAAAATTTAATCTTAAATGGTTAGAAATTATGATTCGCTTTTTTTTAGTGCTTAAACTAATTATATGTAGTGGTAACTATATAATTATGTAAAATGATAAAATATTTCAATAATTGTTATATAACTGTTGATCAAATTTTTAAAGGTAAACGTTGCCAACACTTCATAAATAAAAATAAAATCTTCCAACATTAGCAGTTATGAAAACTGTAGGATTTCTGAACATTACTCCATACACTCCAGCATTTGATGTTTCTGCAAATTAGTTTTCCCAGTGGTTGTAATTTTCGTAAGATTTTATTTTTATATTTAATGTGGTAGCAAAATTTTTAGAATAACATTTTTTTTCTTCATTAAATAATGAGGTTAATATAATTTTGACTACCATTACATTTGAATAATTTAAACATATATATAATAGGCTTGCCAACACCCCTTCAGTATGAACGAGGTCGTTAATCCGATTGAAAGTGTGATCTTATGAGAGTATTATTTTGTACTTAATATTGGATCATCTACCAATCAAGTTAGGAAAGTTTTTTTTTTTTTTAGGTCGCTGACGTGACTGAAGAGAAGCCACGTTCAAATTGTAATTCGAAGTACTATAATTCCCCAGTGTATCAATATTTTTATGTTGGATGAAAAGTGAGCATCTATGAATTTATAGTAATATGTTAAAAATACCCGCCTTATTTCAGGATTACCAAAACACAGGTAAGCCACTTTGACTTTTTTCCTTTTGGGGGCCATCCGATCAAAATGACTAATCTCGTAGATTACCAGTGGTGCTCCAAGGTACCCATAGAAGATATACTGGCTCAAGCCAAAAACAACGGCACAACAGATATATGGTTCAGCATTGAAGCTAAAGACAAATCTTGTGCTATACCACAAACCTCACCGGTGCGCCTTAAAGCAGACTTAAATGCTTCTGTACCGACAAAAAAAATCAAAAGTATAAGATTCCAAAAAAGCGGGTCGCTCCTTATTCAATGTGACGACACAGAGACCGCAAAACACATCTTAAAGATAAACACAATCCTAGAGATTCCTGTAGCAGCTAAATGCCTTCGTGAATGTATTTCCACCAAATTTATCCTCCGGAACTTTCCTATTGAAACCTCGGTTTCAGACATAAGTCGGGAGTTCAATTCAGAAAACAAGACGCAGGCTCTAGAAATTCGTCGGTTTTTAAAAAAAGGGAAACCGACAACCACAATTCTTTTCAACATTCTTGGCACAGATGTCCCAGAGAAAATCCGGCTTTGGTATCAATACTATGAAACTAAACCATTCCAAGATAGCGTAACCTTATGTAAAAACTGTTGGGGTTTTGGCCATCCCGAGAAATACTGTAAATCCCCAACCAGATGCCACAACTGTGGAGGCCTATCCTCTGAACATCAGGGCCCGTGTACTAGGGACCAGTGTTGCAGGAATTGTAACGGCAACCATAATCCAATTCAGCGTGATTGCCCAGCATTTTTAAATTTTGAGAAACTACTCAAAATTAAGTCTACTCATCATGTTCCGATGAGTGAAGCTAGACGAATAGCTTATTTAAAAAAGCCCTCATACGCAGAAATAACCCAGTCAGTGCCAGGAGAATTCATTACCCGCGCAGAGTTAAAATCGGAACTTAACAAGTTCGCGGGATCCATGCAACAACTAATCGAGAATACCTGCGCAAAGCAAGTTTCTATACTGGCGGCCCAAATCGAGAATTTGACGGCCTCCATAAATAATATTCTTATCCCAGCGATAACAAACATTCAAAGAAGCACGACTGTCCAGAGTACACTGACAGATACGAAACTCTCAACCCACCCGTCCGACTTCTCTCCAGAGCGGGCTAAGAAAAAGAAGAAATCAAATACACCCCCATCTTGTGTGCAATTCACTACAAAACCTCTCATAATAGCTGGTCAACCAGTAGTCCAAGAACTTCATATGCCTATGGACAACTCCTTATCAATGCCTCTTATAACTTTGAACAACGATGAGGATGAATTGTCTCTTGAACCCTAAGAAAATGTTTATTTAAAAAAAAAAAAAACTCTTATTGCATACTCTTTCCCAGGCGTTTAGGAAAACTGAAAAAAAAAAAAAAAAAAAAAACTTTTCTTTATTTTTTATTAACTATGTCAATTCCGATCTTTAATATAATTCAATGGAACGCGCGCAGCCTTAGAAATAAACGTCACTGGCTGAGTCAAAATGTCTTTTCAGAAGCCGATATAATTGCAATCCAAGAAACCTTTTTTCAAGCCAATGACCAAATCAACATTAAAAACAAAATAACTCTCCGACAGGATCGTGACCACCCTAACCATAGAGGTGGTGGCACCCTCTTAGCTATCTCAAAACATATTCCTTTTCAAAAAATTTCTTTTCAAAATCTCCCTCCTTCCCGAATTGAGATGCTCGGCGCCAAAATCCAAGTTAATAATCGACAAATCACGGTAGTAAATATTTATTCCCCAGACGGAAATTATTCCTCACAATGGTTGGAAAAGTTCTTTTCCAATATTGAGAAACCCTTCATCATTGTCGGAGATTTTAACGTAAGACACCGAGCCCTCGGCTCTGCCTCGTCCTCCCAAACTGCGGATATCTTCCTCGACTGGATCCTATCAAATAATATCACTATCTTGAATACAAATACTCCCACCCATTTTAGCGGCCCAAATCATCAACAGACATTATTAGACCTTACCCTAGTATCCCCTGAACTTTTCCAGAAATCTTCTTTCTCTGTCTTTCCAGACCCATTTGATAGTGACCATTTTCCAGTTTTAACCAAGGTTAAATTTTCCTTAAATAACCCTTGTCCACCACGCCCGTACCTACTTTTGCAAAATGCACAGAATGAAATCGCTGAAGTTCTTTCAAACAATAATTTCAATGCAAGGAACATAGAAAATGCTTGCAATTCCGTAGTCAAAGACAACACCCGATTTACAAAATTTTCTCCCCATCCCACGACTCCGTGGTGGGATCAAAAATGCGCTTTTCTCTTAGGTCAAAAGCGGAAATTTTTGCGAAAGGCAAAAAAACAAGTCTCATCCACATATTGGCTGAAATACAAACACTACTCCGCCCAACTCCGCCAATACATTAAAAGCAGAAAAAGAACTTATTGGGACAAAATTTGTTCCAACTTAGGGTCTTCAAAAAACATTTTTAAAATCTTAAAAAGTATCTCAACGCGAAATTCCTCTGCTCCCGCCGGAAATTTGATTTTAACCCACCAAGCGACAGATATCACTTGCCCACTCGACCAAGCGAACCGTTTGGGGGAGCACCTTTTTAAAGCTCAAAGCCCCTGTCCAATCCCTTTTTCATTTTGGGGCACAGGCCACAATCACTTGGATGCCCCCTTCACGCGTACCGAACTGGATGCTGCTATACATAGAACAAAAAATACGGCACCTGGGCCAGACCGCATTCCGGCTATTCTCATTAAATTTATCCACTCCTGTTATCCAACTAAGCTCCTTAACTACTTTAATGTCATTCAAGGTACAGCCCAACCCCCAAGTTCATGGACCCTAGCAAAAATCGTCCCGATCTTAAAACCAGGAAAAAACCCATCAGAAATTAGAAACTATAGACCGATCGCCCTCACCTCTACTTTCGCTAAAGTATACGAACGGATGCTGCTTCAAAGGCTCCTTAATTTTAGCCTTAAACAAAATATCTTCCCTCCCTCCCACACTGGCTTCCTCCCCTTTCGAGACTGTAACACTACTCACTCAATACTCTACCATGACATACGAGACGCACGTGAAAGGAGAAAATTTATTGTCTGTGTCGCACTCGATCTAGTTTCTGCATACGACAACGTATGGATTGATGGTCTCCTTACCAAACTCCTGTCGGCCGGCATTTCTGGAAAAACAGCGCTCTTCTTACAAAATTTTCTTTCCAATAGAACCTTCTACATCTCTTGGCGCAACACCCGGTCTAAAGATTTCCAGCAACCCCAGGGCCTCCCACAGGGCAGTGTCCTCTCCCCTCTTCTTTTTATGTTTTACCTTAAAGACATTCACAAACACCTTCCCACTGGAGTACAAATTCTTGTGTTCGCTGATGACATCTACATTTATTACGCTGCAAAATCTTTTGACAGGGTTATTGCTAAACTCCAAGATGCCCTCATTGCCATTCAAACTTGGTGTACGGATTGGAGAATGGCTATTTCACCTTCAAAAAGTGCAACTATTAACTTCTCTAACAAACGTCTCTCACCCACAATTCAGTTAACAATCTTTAACGAACGAATTCCCCAAGTCAACTCCATCAAAATTCTCGGCATCTATTACACCGCAAACATTTCTTTCCTCGGCCATTTTCAATACCTAAAAAAGAAGTGTTTAAAAAAAATTAATGCACTCCGCTGCATCTCTAGTACACAGTGGGGGTCTCGAACCTACCACCTCACTCAGATTGTAAACGCTACTATCAGAAGCACTTTAGAGTATGGCAGCCCAATCCTCTTCTCTGCGCCAAAATCACATCTCCTAGTAATCGAAACAATTTACAACTCTAGCCTCCGCGCAGCAACAGGCCTCCCACGCTGGACTCCAATTCATATCCTCCACAAAGAAGCTGGCACCACCCCAATATCGCACAGACTTGTTTTAGCAGCAAAGAAATTCTACCTCCGTCACTGCTCCCTTGGATCTCACTCCCCAATGCATCGACTTTTGCATAAATTTCATTTTACTAGACTTAAAAAGAAACCCCACCTTTTCCTCAAGTTTCAGGACATCTTCAACCAAAAGGGCATAAGCAAATACAATATCATCCCCTTCCACATTCCAGCATTCCTCACAGATCTCCCGAACCTCCATCTTTATGTACGCGATCTTCCATTCCAAACTACGAAAAATCCCAACGAAATCCTCCCTCTCTTTCAGGAAACCCTCCACATCCTTTGGAAAGATTATACCATCCTGGCTACCGATGCTTCAAAATGCAATTCGAATACAGGTATTGCGGCTGTTAACTCAAAGAACAATATGTCCTATATCTCTCAAATCCACCCTATCAACTCAGTGTTCACAGGAGAAGTTCTAGCAATTTGGTTAGCAATCACAAAAATCACTACTGAGTATCTGGATTACGTTATTTTATCGGACAGTATGTCCGCAATCACTGCCCTCATCTCGGTTACCCATAAATCCCCCCACAGCATCCTCCTCCTACAAAATAAGATCGTTTCAGCAACTGCAAAAGTTAAATCAATTACGATAGCCTGGACACCAGCACACGTTGGCATCCCACCCAATGAAACCGCGGATAAACTGGCCAAACATGCCACCAATGCTCCTCGAGCCATCCCTCTCATCTCACCTGAGGACTTGTCATATTCAGCAGCTCTAGACTCAAACCGCGAACTCAATAACCTCCGGACTAACTCAAAATACCACAAGCGTTTCCCTTTTGATCACCCTGTTAATAAAACCTCCCTTAATCAACTCCCAAACAGGAAATATGATATCTTAATCTCGCGTCTCCGAAGCAACACAATCCAACTTAACGAAATATATGCAAAAATAGGACTAGTTGACTCCCCTTTGTGCGATCACTGTCAATATCCAGAATCTGCTATCCATCTTCTCTTTGAATGCAAAAAGTTTGAACATCAGAGACAGGCTCTGCGAGCCTCAATAGGAGTTTTCCCACTTTCCCTCCATCGTCTTCTTAGTTATGACCCTCATGATAATCTTCTAAAAAACTTAGTGGTTTTTTTAATTTCTACTAAACGTTTCTAGTTTCCAGTATTCAAACCCATAATTAAATACTGCTACAAATTATTAAATGTTTTTTAAAGCCTCCCTGATCGCCTGGGAAAAAGAGTTTCAATTACATTTTCTTTAAGAATTTTCGTTTGACGAACGTGTCTCTCCAAAAGTGTTGGATTCACCAAATGTTGGATTTATTAATCCAACCTCTCCAAAAGTGTTTTGGAAATTTTTTTTTATAATTTCGATCTCCAGGAATAATACTAAGTTCACAATGAACTTGTTTGGCTTCCTCATGAACAGCGTTCACTCCCACTTCTCATCGTCATCATCATCACCAGCAACAATACAACTCATCTAAAACTCCATTCTACAGCAGAGGGGATAAAAGCGTGAAGCAGAGATCCCCTACCAACCTACCAACCAACCAACCAACCAACCCCTTCAGTATTTTCAATTGTTGGCTAAATTTTTACTAAGCACAAACATACTATCTCACTTTCATTGGTTTTGCCACTAAAAAACATTTTTTTGCAAAGCATAAAAGTTGGCAGGTTATTCAGAATTTTTTTAAAATTATACATTTCTAGGAAAAAGAATTTTTAAAATTACGGAAATTCTGTAGAAGTTGATCAATCAGCTAAAATACTAAAAAAAATTCCTTAAATTTACTATAGCCCAATTTCTTCAATTTCGAAGATGCTTTCTTTTGATTCAAAGATCTGACCTTAGAGAGTAAAGTAAATTGGAGACAATATAATAGTTTTGTCAATGTGTACATACACAAACAAAAACTTTGTAAAAGTGTTCATACACAAACAATAGTTTTGAATAATTGTACAGAAAAAAAAAATTATATCAAGAGTTAATTCGTATTTACGTGTGGTAAAAGTCTAGAGATGCAGTTTTGCTGCGGACTGTGGATAAATATTTTCTAATGATAGTTTTAACGTGTGATTCTTGGTTTAGGAAATTCGATTTATGGGGATATTCACTCACCACTATTTCTAAAAAATTCAAAGGCTTATGAGCATAACGCCACTGTATTGAAATTAGGTCTTGTTCAGTTTTTTTCAAGGATTCTACAGGTGGTTCAAATTGAAAGAAGTGGTGGAAATTCAATTCAGATTTTAATTAATTAATCTACCAAACAAATTCACTCGTAACTACCACTATGATCTACATTAATTATTCCTGTTTAAAAGTAAAACATTTTCTACATTTCATACAATAGTAAACTGAAAAAAACCGTAGCTGGAAAAAGTTGCTAGCTTTATTTTAACAGCCACTTTTTACAATTTTAGTCGCCTTTGGTACTCCTGTCTTTTAAAACGTTGCTAAAAATTAACCGAAGATCTGCAAGTTTTAGTTTATAGTACTCTACTGTTTTCTTGAAATATTTTGTAGAATCCGAGCAGTTGGTCTATATAAAAACACTCATTAGTAGAAATAGATGAGGGGGCATTAAGAAAACGTATAGCAAAATAAATTATAAAAACATGTATGTACAAAAAGAAAAGAAAAAAGCTTTTTTATTTTTTTTTAATGATAAAAGAATATAAATAAAGTTTCAACATACCATGTTTTGGCTTTATCCGTATTTAAAAAAAATCCAAGTGAAATATTTTGTATAGTAAACAATACAGAGTTGAGTGAAAGTAATCACCGATGATTAGTCAAATAAGTAATTGGCTGTGACTTCCTTCTGTCATCTGGCAGAGAGCAACAGGTGAAGGCTTGTTCTACCCTCACAGGTAAGAAGAACATGTGAAGTGAAGGATACCTTTCCTCATTTTTTCTGGTTGGTTCGACTTCAGTGATTCTTTTCTTTAAAGTTGTTCTTTCATTTCGCCAATTTAAGTCGCCAAATATGAATTTGCATTTGACAACACCAGCGGTTCCCGACTGTTGTTTATGGAAAGGTCACAGGGGTTCCGAGAGTTAGGACAACATTATCAGCTACGAAATCCTAAAATAAAATTTATATCCATTTAATTTTCCATTTGCTATTTAATATTGATCTGATAATTATTCTCGAAGTTTAATTTCGTCCTTTTTCATTTTTATTTGAACGAGATCCTCATCTGAACTGATTCTTTCTCAGTTTTTGCACGCAATAAAATCAAATTATAAACTAGACTCGATGCTATTTTAGGCATGTAAATTCAACGGTCTTCCATAAAATTCAGATTCAAGACTATAGTGCTGTTAAAACTGCACAATGAAAAAAATTTAAAAATTTTCTAAAAATTTTCTACTTTTTTTTTTGTTTGATCATTTAGTGTTTCGTAGGCAAAATAAATTGGACACCGCTGGTCTTATTGTAATCTGTTAATTTTTCCCTAAAAATTTATTTAAAAAAAATTTTATACATTCATACTTTATTTTTATTCGAATAAGTGTGATTTGCATGATTTTGACTACCATTATATTTAAATAATTTAAACATATATATGCTGACTTTCTGAAGATGTGTATAAGAAAATCACATACCTGCCAACTTTTAATCTTTTCACGGATCGGATGATTTTTACCCAGAAATATAATTACAATTTATAGATTAGATTTAGAATTACAATTTTTTGTAACGACGCACCTTTATCTAAAATAAAAAAATATTTAGTTTTCATTTCAATTTGCATTCACCGGAAAGGACCACCTTAAAGTTAAAATTTCAAGGCGGATGGGAAAAAGGGCGTAAACTGCCTCAGTCACCCAGATAAATTTCGATGATGTTAATAAAAACTATATAGTCTGTAAACGTTAATATAGTATCGTAAAAAAGAAAATACCTGCAAGTATCGACGTCAATTTAATATTGATAAGATAGCGATGGAAATCTTAACATGGATTTGTCCACAATAGATCCAAATTTATGTCAGAGACGCTAACTGGCTCCGGATTGCAAATAAATAATTTCCACTGCTTGTAAAATTTATGTTTTAATGTATGATTCCTAGTTTAGCAAATTAAATTTATAGGGTTTTTACACACCATTGCATCAAAGGCTTGAATAAAAAGCCAACTTTTTTACAGTTACAGAGATGCAGCTTGCTCCGCTTTATAAAAAAGCATTTTCTATTGGTAAAAAAATTTAAGTTAGTTTAGTTTAATATTTTTCATTTTAGGTAATTTTTACTCCACTACATATCAAAAATTTAAAGTATCATATGAAATGCAACTTTATTTCTTTTATCTCATGGTTATTCTTATTCAACAAGTTTTACTACTTAATTCGCTACCATTTTATTAAAACTTATGCTGAAAGCGGATCAGTTGGCATCCTTGGAGTTCTTTTTCGAGACTGGCGAGTCATAAATATATTCGTATGGAATCAGAAACAGGAGGGGAAAAAGTAAAAAGCGGTAGCTTAAGTTTGGGCATGGCTAATTTGCCACCCTTATTTTTATTTTCTCTTTGAATCTAATACATCCAATCTATGTTTGCTAAAAGTGTAACTATATAATTTTTAATTTGAACTAAGTCTTGGTGAATTAAATAAAGAAAACTATTATTACACCGCCGACAAACTATTTTATTTTATTTTATAACCGTCGTTGAACAGCCGACCCAACTTAATGGGTTTACGGCTACTAATGCTCAACTCCGTAGCCTTGTAATTTTGAACCCAATCCGGAAGACAAGGGAACTCCTGGATCGAGTATTGGGAGAAATTTGCCTTCGTGGAGGACTTTTTGATGGAGCTAACCCGCATTTGCGTTACATGGAGAGGAAGACCACGAGAACCTCCCACGGTTAGCCTGACGGCAAGGGGACTCTAACCCATGATCCGTCTACCACTGAGGATATTTCACGTCAGCACTGTGGTTAGTGCAAGCCGGATGCGGAATTCGTATCGACTGGGATTCGAACCCGGTTCGCCTCATTGGAAGGCGAACGCTCTATCCCCTGAGCCATCGCGGCTCCCGACAAACTATTAAAAAAAAAAACTGCTCTAAAAAAGTTTGCCTGCCAGTTTTATCTTTGTTACTGTGATTGTCAAAACCCTGAGAATGCATATGTGACTCGCCCGTCTCGAAGAGGTTAAATAACACTTTTAAAATGTTGACAAAATTTGTCAATAACTCAAAAAATTTTGTTTATAGTTATCCATCATTTTTTATAATATATTTTAGAATTCGGAGTAGCTGGCATCTTTGCTTGCTACGTATCTAATCTAGACTTGCTGAGTCATTTGTTTGATTAAACTCATTGTTAATTAATTAAAGAAAGAAAATTGAAAGTAATTATTAAAATGTATAATAAGCATTTTCATTCATAACATATTATCTGTCATTATAAAAAATGATGAATAAATGTCTAATATGGCAATTAAAAACCAAATTAAGACTCTACCCTTTTAGAAACTTTTTTTAAATTTACTAATTAACTATCAAGTGTTTACTCGTACCTACAAATAAAATTATTAAACAGTTTTGTGCAGCACTATCCAATCTGCCAATCTTTACAGAGAAATTTCGAGTGAGAAACAACTTGTTTATTCCATTTGTCTACACAAGCCCCAAGTCCACACTAGCCCCCTCTCGTGACAATAACAATAACAACTAGTGCAATAACAATAAGTGTACAGATGAATAGTATCAAGTTTGAGAAATTCTCACCAGTTTGTCCTCTTTTCCTCTAAATAAAGAGAGTTTAAATATTCTTCCTGATTTTATGATAATATTCTTCACATAATTCCAAAAAGAAAAACAAAATACTTAACTCTCCAAACTTCCTTAAGATTTCAAGATGTGGAAATCAGGGAGGACTTGCTGTTTTTCTTAACTACATTTCTGAATTTAAATATAATTTATAAAATTCTGAATTATATCTCGGAACAATGAAATTAATTTATTTCACTTCCTTCATAGTTTTGAAATTTTGAAGTGTTTAAGATACAATAATATACAGCTTTTTTTTTTAATCATCCTCAATATATTTAATTGAATTTAATATCTTTTCAAGTGATTCTGTAAACAGGAAGAGGAAGACATTGAAGCAAAATGATTATAAGAAAAACCATATTTCTTATTGATTATCACATATTATTCAAATTATTTAGAGATTACCTATTGAGTGAATCAAAAATTTTAAAACTTAAACTACTGGAATAATTTTTGTTTTCCCGAAAAATAATTTTATGTTCATTTGGAACTCTGTTTTTAACATATAGATAAGCATTGACTTAACGTTGGGCCATGGCATCTTCTTCGGTGGGTAGCTAAATTCATTATTGCACACAAAATATTCGAAACTATTACCATCACAATAAAGCCATTTTTTTTTGTAAATTTGAACCTTGCATACATTTTATCTTAACACCCAAGCAAAGTGCTTGTAATTTTTTATTAGCTACCACATCGACTGCTAAATTCAAAATGTTATCACTTTAAACTTATGTAAATTTCTAGATGTATGGGATAGGGGCCGCTGCGCGGCCCAGGTGCCCAACTTTTATAAATAAAGAAGATAAAGATTTTATCTTAACACTTTCATCGCGGTAATAACGTTCCTTTGTCCCACAACTTAGTGTCTGAAATTGAAACAAAAAGCAAATTCTCTTAAAACTTACTTATTTCATTTTAAAAAATAATAATCAATTGTGATCAATAACCATATTCACTATTACAGCGATAGTGTACAGCGAACATTCCTGGAATACGGTTAACACGTCGTCGCGATAAAAGAATGAACCTATTTCGGACTACTGATGCGAAAGCACATGTATTTTTGTTGTGATGCATTTACGTTTAGACAAATATAATATTTTCTACTGTAGCTACCACTTTACTTTTAAACTATTATATTTGTGTCATTTCAAATCAAAATGAAGATATTTAAAATTAATAGCAACGAAATAAACATATCTTGATTGTATGCCATAGCAGAACATATTCTTCTCACGAAGTTCGTTAACGTAAAGGCTATTATGCTTTTATATAATTGTTGTAATTATTAATATGTAGTAGTGGACATAATCATTTATAAATATCAAAAAATTTAACGGAATAACATGAGCTTCGTTACTACTTTAAATATGAAACTAAAATCTTTCTGTAGTGAGATTGCAAGAGTTGACAGCTAGGGTTTTGTTCGTTCGTTCGTTGTAGTGGAACTGGGCGTCAGAGGCCTTACTGACCTTTTCCCATTCATTCTGAAATTAGACTAAGAAACATACATGACAAATATAAAGTTTGGGGAGCAAAATGGAGTTCGTGAGAGAAAAAAAATGGCAATTTGCCATTATTAGGTAATAACAAAATTACAAGTAATAAAAAGTACATCAAAAAAGGTAAAATTAAAGTACAATGAGAAAAATAAACACTAATGAATATTTACAGTTTGGGAATACATACAAAAGGAGGGGGGCGAGTTAAAGGAATGTGAGGATGTGTAAGCAAGTATGGCTCTCTACACTTAAGTTACAGGGATTAGCTTACTCCTGATCAGACCCTGAGTGGTTGCTAGGGTTTTCTTTACTTACTTTATTTAACAAAAGCTGGGCACCTGGGCCGCACAGAAGACCCATTCATCATGAAATTACAGTAAATTAAATAAATATATAAACAGTTTGTATACAGAGTCTCTGGGGTGACTGATATTGTAGAGTAAGCACCTTGCTTGTTTAACTGAAAATAAAAGTGAAACTAAATCTAAGCAACTTGCTGTAGTAAAGATGGCTGTGAATTTATTGTCAACATGAGGTAGCAGGTTCGGATTTCAAGGCTGGTATTGTAGTTGAGGCTGTAATCTATTGATGTTCTGAACAATTGCTACGAACTATTGATGTAAGAGTTGGAGATTTTTATTTATGTTGGTAGTTTTGGTATGAGGCGTCAGAGGTGAAGTGTGCAACTTTAGGTCTAAGGTTTTTGTCTTTCTTAAAGTTTTCATATTTAAATATTTCGTTGAAGTTAGCTGTATTGCAGTTGATTGCTTTGTCGTAAAAGTCTGCATTAAGTTTGTAAATATGCTGAAAGAGAGTCGGGATTTTAATATCTTTGTGGATGTTTGAGTTTCTAATGAACCATTTGGCACAGGTGATTGTACGGCTAGGGTTTTCTCACCACCTATAATTTATTTTTTAATATTTCGAGTGGTAATAAATTTTATGATTTTTTACATTTTATTATTTATATTAAATTAAATTTAAAATGTTTTTTTTTACCACTACTTCGTACTACCTTCTGAGTGCATTTGTGCTGAATTGTGCACTGGATCAAATCGACGATTGTAATGTGACCAATAATCTTTTCCACCTGTTTAGGAGTAGCATTTTTCTTCTCCTTCTCGGACTATTAAGAGATGTAATCCATTACTCACCTAAGTGTGCAACTAATTTTTACTAATATTTATTTTACTTATTCTTAAAATAAATAAATAAAAACAGTGCTTGTAATTTAACCAATTAACCCCATGTTTTACCATTGATTTTTGTTTGTATTACTTCTATATTTATGTTGTCCATTCCTTCTCCTCTTTCACTTCCCTTATTTCTAATTAACAATTAACTGCTTTGGTTCAACTAAACCCATTGAATCAACAATTATCACATAATTTCTGAGGTGACCTCATTGGACGGGTACTCGTATGATGTATTAATTCTTAGTTTCCGCAGATAAATTTTCATCTCTTCATCATCATCAACTAAGTCCAAACCTGAAGTGTCAACTGATCTCTCATAGCTAATACGATAAAAGCGACCAGCATAACTCATTTCAAATTTACATTTAAACTCATTTAAAATTGTCATTAACTCATTCACCTCATTTTAAATATACATTTTTAAATGCCCGCAAAAAATAAGTTTAATTTTAATTATTTGGTTACCGCTTCAGATTGTCACGGAAGCTTCTGAGTTGGCTTCCATATGCATAAGTACAGTTTTACCTTCTTCCATAAACATTTGCAGATAAACGAAAATTTTTTTAGACACATACATACAGTTAATAGAGAACTTCTGCCAAACTTCTGCATGTTTCGTTGTTTAGAACGGAGCAAATAAAAACGATTATTTTATTCCTGTTTACTACACTACACTGGGCAAGAAATTTTCTGACTGAATAACTTTATAAAATTTTACTTAGATCTGAAATCATACGACTGCTATTTTTTTTAAAACAATTACAGAGGTAATTAAAATAAAAGTAATTATCCCCTTTAAATGGTAAAATGTCCTTCTACCTTTTTTTTTATAAAAACACAAGAGTGTATAATTATTTAATCAAGTTTTTTGTGAGCAAACAATCTTCTATAAAGTACAACACATATTTTTTAATCTGTTGCACTCCGAGTACTTCAAAATGATGCTTGAACTAATTGTTGCTATTGTTACTAATGCCACTTGCGAATATCAGCAGGCCTGCTGGGTGAAACCAAGCGAATTTAAGGCAGATGATGCGCTTCTTGTTTTTAGGAGGCCCCATCCATGGTCAAGAATATGACTTTAGCTACACACGTCACAGCCCTCTTATAGGGTTGACCCATTCATACATCCGTTCCTTCACTCACAGATCGTTATTCTGACCTGAACCAGAGAACGATCAATCTCCAATTCAGTGTCCCCAAAAGTATGATTTGTCATTGGAACATGGAGGACTTTGTGATCTGACAGATTTAACGTGCACCAGTTCCTATTTACTACTCGGGGAGTTTTTAGCAGGCGGGGATCGAACTCACGACCTTTCGGTCATGAGTTCAACGCCCTACCAACCAGGATATACCGACCCCAGTTTGAACTAATAAAAGCACTAAGTCATTAAAAATGCATAATTCAGTATTTTTTTTTATATGTAAGTGTCTTCTGAGAGTGCAAAGTTTTAATGTCTGATTCTCGGTTTAGTAAATTAGATTAAATGAAAACTTTAATAAATTAAAGTAGAGTTGTATAAGACATGGTTACATAAATAAGCTCTTCATTGCTTAGTCTATTAATTAATATTGAAGCTGATTTCTGATTGAAGTTCATTTTTATATCCGGCATTAAGTAAAATACAAAGTGAAATCTTGAGTTCACGTTTTTATTATTTAGTAATTTAATTTGTTTGCGTCACTTTGTGAAGAATAACATTTATCTTTTGCTCATGAAAGGAACAATAATATAATGTATTTTGCTTACATTCCTGTCGGCCTCTTACTTCTCTTTCAAACGAAATGGATTTATGTCACGCATTAAGACAGCAGACCATTATTCACACCCATCAGACAAACTGTAACTGTACATGATATGTTACATCATGAAGTATATTTCTATTGTCTCAAGATACTCTTTAATCTTCAATTGTATACAGTTTAAGTTGTTTTGGTTTTCTTGTGAGTGCTTTCAGCTCAGTTTCAAGTTGCCTTTGTAGGAGTCTCATTCAAACTGATTCATAATCTCTTGTCCAGTGTTTACTTCACATTTCATTTTAAGACATAATTGTTCTTTCTCGAACAGTGTCATTTTGTTTTTTCGTTTTGTAAACAATTATTTGCCCTTTGTTCGTTTAAAATGATATAGCGAAGAGAGGAAGTAAATATACATCACTTTGAGGTTTTTCATTATAATGACAGTTTTTAATTTAAAAATTTCCTGGAGAATTTTTCTAAAAATGATTAAAATGGGTAGAGTCTTTGTTTTGTTTTTCTATTTAAAATATTTTAATATTTAAGAGATCCATGAAATAAAACTATATCTATAATTAATCTCTAATTTTGATTCCTCCTAAAGATGTTCCATGGAATTTAAATTAGGGCGCGGCGAAGACCAGTCCAGTTTTTGAACACCATTTCGTAAAACCATGGCTACGCAAATTTCGATGCGAGAATGGAGCGGTAATCCTACTGAAAGAAAAATGGGGTTTCCCCGAAATATTGCCATAGAGTTGGGAGGGCAGCATTGTCCAGAATGTCCACATAAATCTAAGAGTTTATGCTTATTAAACGAAAGAAATAAAATAAACCGTGCAAAACATGAAACACACCTAAAGATTCAGATGCCAAAAGCAACTTTCATCGCTTTAAGTAGATGTCCATATACTTTTGAAATCATAACTTAGAAATAAGAAGAAATGGCTCACTAAAAATAAATTACTGTATGTAACTATGAATATTGTTACAAAATTATTTCAATCAACACAGTAATAGAGTTTTTATATTGTCATTAATATTAAAATACATACAAGGATAGATGCAAAATTTCCCAGTTTTAATAGGAGAGTTTTCTTCAATATTTAAAGTAGTAGCAGTTTTTTCTGCTTTACCATTTCACGCTGGCCAACTTCTTCAACTCTCTTTTGGCGGGACATTTTTCTCAAATATATAAAGTATTGTAAATCGCAAATATTTAAAGTCGCGTGTATGCTATTTCGTTTTTGATTTAATAAATTTGAGTTACGATCAGTTTGGGTTTTAATTTAATACATTTGAATTACAAGGAGTTTGACCAACACAATGTGTTTAAATATTTACATTGATAATCTTACGTTCAATTTAATAAGTGTTGGAAAAATTAAACAAAATCTGCTTAACTTAATATTTATTTCAGTATCACTTTAAATTTTGTAGCGAGTTATTACTACGGGTTTGGTCAGTATTTTCATTGTTTCCAAAATTCAGCACTGAAAATAAAATAAAATTAATATGGCAATTATTAATTAATAAAATTAAATACAAAATTAACGGACTTATATATTGTTATTCAAATTATTTATATATAGTGGTGATTAAAATAGTTTTCAATTAAGTCTGTTAAACAGAAATAAAAATTATGACGTGTACTTGCCAACTTTTCTGGATTTTCCGCAATAGTTTATTTCTATATTTAATGTGGTTGCAAGAATTTTACATTGTTACTTGATTCTTATTTTAATACATATTTGATTTAAAATGATTTTAATTGCCGTCATTCTTTACTTTTTAGCATCTAACCTTAAAATCGATTCATTTGATCAATATTTCAAAGAGATCAACAGAATCTTCTTGAAATTTTTTTTATCTGCAATACTACAAATTTTAATAATATATTTAAATTTGAAAATCTTAAAAAAGATGCCACTCTTAGATCAGTTGGTCACTTCTGCATGAGTAGTTTATACGACTTCACCCCTTCAATATCACCTGTAAATTGTCGTCTTCATTTGTATACATTCACCATTTGCATCTCTTCATTAATTTTCACCTAATGTTTTATGTTTGCAAACTTTTCATTTTCATCTGGATCAATTTAAGACGAAATGTCGTTTATTTCTTATCCCTAATCCAGTTTGTGTTCCTGTTACCTTATTGACCAATCTCAAAAGACCAATATTTTACGATGAATGGGAAAATGTCCCATCTGAGGATTTAAACTCCTCTTTTGAACTTAAGGACTATGACTGTTATGTTCTTTAAGTGTTGACTAAATATTAATAAAATATCTCACAATCCACTACCTCTAGATAATCTTTTTTTTTTTTGATCAGCCAAAAATTGGCAATTTTTACATATTATGTTAGCATTTTAAAAATGAAAAAGAAGTCTGGCAAAAATCAAAAGACTCTGCAGCACTACTAGACTGCGACTTTTATTGTAACTAAAAAGAACTGAGGAAACTAACAACTTCAATTAAGTACAAAGGTACTACTGCTTTTTTTGGTAAATTAATAATGATATAATTTCGAGACGTCAAATTCACCATGAAGAAAATATATTTTCGTCATAATTAAACTATTTTTCTCACCTCTTAATTACGGATTATAGTGATTGCGGAAATATTTTTTTTTCTCACGAAAATCCAATAAATTAAAATACTATCGTTGAGTTGAATACTAATGGTCTACTTTTTGTTCGTTTTTTTTTCAATTTCTGACTACAATCACGTTTAATTGTTTTTTTTTTCAATTGTAAGGGCTTTTAGAAAAACCGTAAAAACGATTATTCTCATTTATTTGTTGAAGGAAGTTAATGCTGAAAACCTGCTTGTTGTGCATGTTGTAATTTCATTTAAAGTAGTTTTGCTCAATTATTCCTAGCAGTCTCGATTTAATATTATAAAACTGTATCATTATTATTCAAGATTAGATACCTATCAAGATACAAATAATGAACTATAGCATTATTAGTAAAGATGCGATTAATAAATTATTACATTATAAGCAAAGAATAGATACAGAAGAGGTAGCTAGAGTAGACATGGGATTAGTGTGGATAAATGAAATACTTCTGACATCTAACACTCAAATTTTCTCTAAAGAGCTTGACGGATAGTTAAAAATTTCGTAGGCAGTTTCATGAAAAAAAGCTTGAAAAATTAATTAATTAAAAACAAAGTCTTTATGGCGGAGAAGTGTTTTCTTAATTTGCTTTTTGGTTTCTTCTTTAGACTAATTTTATAAACTGTTTTTAATAAAAGAAGATATTATTCTATAAATGAATGTGTTTATCCCAGATTTTAATTGTCACTTTTGATTTATCTTTCTTTAATTAACTGATAACGAGTTGAACGAGATGAAATAAACGACTTCATATGACAAGTGTGAACTAATAGTAGTAGGATTACTGTCTATGGTATTAAGAATCTCATGGGTTTTAAAAAACCTTATTAAAATTAACTTAAATTTCATTAACAAAAGAATATTTTTTTTTTTTTTTTTTTTTTTTACAAAGCAGAGCAAGTTGACATCTGCGTGTAATGAAAACCGCGAAGGAAATTTTATAAAATAATTTTTTTACTCACATTTTTTAGTTTTTCGGATTAGTTTAAGCAAAAACGTACTTTCTAGATATATCTAGTTTATTAGATGTTTAAGACTATCAGAGCCTCTTTAAACAATCACAGCTAGTGGATGTAACAAACATCAGAATTTTTGACAAAATACTTTGTGAGTTATAAAAGAGTTTTGCTCAAAAACGATGAAATTTTTGTTAAAAATTAAATTTTCAGATCATAATTTTTCTTAAAAATATCTGCCAAAGATATGTATTAACAATTTTCTCTGGGTAAACATGTACACGTAAATATTCTGCGAGAAAAAAACTGAAGCAATTTCTTGATTAGATGCTGAGAAAAGGTGCATAAAAAAACTCACTATTAGCTTTATAGATATATGCTTTACTTACTTTTCTGAAGATTTTAGTTGCCGAAGGAAAAAATCTGGATTTCAGGAATATTTCATTTTTAATATTAATGTGGTAGTACATTTTATGAATTCTCAACTGAATTGTTTTAATAAATTTGATTTAAATTATTTTGTTCGATTTCAGTAACTTATTTTCAATAACGTACATTTGAATATATTTAGAATAGTCTACCAACTTTTACTTCGGCATATATCGGGTTATTTTTTATAGCTAATACAATCGTAATTTTCTCTTTATTATATTAAGCGTAATTAATTGAAATAAACAATTTATTTTCCCCCATATTAAAATATTATTATCTTGTTTAATTATTTCAATAGACTTCAAATAAAAATACTTTTTAAAATAAAAGCACGATTTTTTGAAAGGAAAAAATAGTTACTTTTGAAACTCATAAATTTACTTTGTGAGTCTTTAGGCTGACAATTTTCCTTTTCTTTTTGCTTCGCTAAATTCATCGATAATGAAAGTAAAAAATAAAAATATGTATGCATATTTCTAATGAGTACTATCAATAATGGATCGTTCACAGGGATGCCAACTGCTCCGCTCACTGAAAAATTTTTAATAAAGTGGTAGCGTATTAAATAGTATAACTTATAAAATAAGCATAGTTACGCCTACTATAGAAAACAGCAACCAAATAATTAATGCTATGGTAGAATGGTAGAAATTCTACCATAGCATTAATTATTTGGTTGCTGTTTTTTAAAGTAGGCGTAACTATGCTTATTTTATAAGCATAGTTACGCCTACTTTAAAAAACAGCAACCAAATAATTAATGCTTTTAGGTTGCATGTTATATGATTCTTATAATTTTTGATATTTAGTGGTGGAAAAATTAGTTAAAATTAAAAATACTTAACTAAAAATAACTTAAATTTCGTTACCGCTAGAAAATACTATTTTGTAAAGCGGAGCAAGTTGGCATCTCTGCGTTCAGAATGTTCGTGCCGATTTTCGATAGGCGGAGCTCCGCCAAAAACATTCAAGTGGTAGCAAATTACTCATCAGTGCAATTTTAAGTTTTCCTGCTTTCGCAACCACTTCAATATTGATAATATTCATTTAGCGTGGATCAGACTTCAATACATGCAGTACGTTTCCAATTCTTCGTTGTAATCAAGAAATTTGAATGATTCATTTTTAAAAACAAGAAATATATTTTAAAGTATAAATTTTGCTACCACCACTTGAATATTTTTAGCGGACCCTTGGGAGCTCCGCCTATCAAAAATCGTCATAAGTTTTTCGGTCGACACTATATAAAAAACACAGCGATGCAATTACTTTTCCCAATTTTTTGTTGTAATCTAATTTAAAAAATTGAGTTACGTATTTTTTACAAAACTGGATTATTATTTAACAGTTTAAATCCCGATGCATCGTGTATGGGAAGAAAGAACAGATATTGTAAGTTCGTAATTTTTTTTTAAAAATAAACATTGAATTTAATTTCTGATTCTTTCATTATTTGTTGGATTAATCACTGAATCATCAAAATCTTTGAATAGTTCTGTATTATTTTGGCAACAGGCTTCTTGAATTTATGTGGAATTATTATTATTTTTTTTTTTACAAGACCAAAAATCAACTGTAAGTTATATTTGAATTACAAGCTTTTCATGTTTTTGAATGTAGTCAAAATAATTTTTATTTTAATGATTTCAAGACCCGATACCATATAATTTAGGAATCATCAATTAAGTTTGACAGAAAAAAAACTAATATCCGAATATATATAAACTAATTGCCGAAATATTTCTCTTATAAGTTACATTAACAGAGAGATAACGTTTTTAAATCAAATTTTAAGGATAAAGTCATTGAAAAAACATTTTAGATCAATATGCATTTGAAAAAATGATAAACTGTACGTATTTCACAAAATGCGCTTGCTAAAGGATTCTACTTCAATTTCTATTTAACCTAAAATAAATTTTATTCATCTTGAATAATTTTGTGTTAATACACAAAACTATGAATAGATAAACCCATTATGCCACTAGTAAACCATTATGCCACTAGTTTGACACATTATGTCACTCACTATTCATTAACAACTGTTTAAGAATTAAGAAGAATCTTGCGTATAAAGAGGTCCCATAAAATTTGTAATGCAGAAATTCTCAGAAAAGCAAAACAGAAACCAATTGATCTGGAAATTAAAAAATGAAACCTGAAAGTTTAAAGTGAAACAAGTTTTTTATTGGAACCCTCAGGGCAATATAAAAAGAGGAAGACCTGAAATTATTTGACGCAGGACGACTGTAAACGAACTGAAAACAATAGGAAAAACATACAGAGAGGCAAAATATCTGACCACAAATAGAGTGAGATGGAAAGCTATGATAGAAGCCCTATGCTCCAATTCGGAGTCAAAAGGAATATCTAAGTATTATGCCACAATTTTCTGTTTGAATTAAATGAGAATTTTATGAAATTCCCAAAAGCAATTCTTTACATATCTATTGAAGTCTTTTCCACTAGCGTGAAAATAATCAATTCAAATATTTAAAGAAATTTTCTCAGTCAAAACACTTAGACATATCATATTTTTTCCCAATTTATGTACATTCCCGTTTAATTAAACGTAGTGACACAAGTCAAATGACCGTTATCAATTATAATGATATGAGTGGGTGGTGTAATTAGTGTTGGTTTTACTCGAAAAGCTCGCAAGACACCAGGATAATATCGAAAATAAAACAACACACAAAACCCGCTAATTCTGTTTGAATTAAATGAGAATTTTATGAAATTCCCAAAAGCAATTCTTTACATATCTATTGAAGTCTTTTCCACTAGCGTGAAAATAATCAATTCAAATATTTAAAGAAATTCTCTCAGTCAAAACACTTAGACATATTATATTCCCATTTTTTCCCAATTTATGTACATTCCCGTTTAATTAATCGTAGTGACACAGGTCAAATGACCGTTATCAATTATAATGATATGAGTGGGTGGTGTAATTAGTGTTGGCTTTACTCGAAAAGCTCACAAGACACCAGGATAATATCGAAAATAAAACAACACACAAAACCCGCTAATTAGATAAACAAAATTATAACAAATATTTTTATACTGTTTCCCACATGATTTTCCCACACAGAGTTGAGCGAAGAAAAAGATTTTCCCAGCGAAAACAAATTTCTCAAAGCACTTTGCGCCGAATGAAAATGCAAATCAATTCATTTGATTGCCCACATTTTTGTATATCTTTCTTTTTTATTTCACCATACAAAGAGAAATAAATTACTCGAGCGATTCTGAGACAGGAAACACAAACTTGTAATCACTAAAGGGAAAAATCATGTTAACTGTAACAATGTAATTAGCGTGGCTTTGGAGGAAGGGAAAACTGTTCATTTTCTGCTTCATTACGTCAATTATTTATGTCTAAATATATGTGGAAAAGAAGTTTTCAAGTGATATGGTTTTTATTGTCCAGCAGGTAATGCTCGGCAATTAAGAATTCGAATGTAGATATCATCCACGTTTAAAGGAATCCAGTAGCATGATGCAAATAATATTGATGCAGGCATTGTTTAGGAAGTGTTCACTAATTTAAAGATTATTTATAGTTTTAAATTCATTTATTTATAGATTACTTTGTGTGAATAAGACTAAAAATAATGCTTGTATTATAAGGAAAGCTTTGTTGTAGGCAGTTTTAAAATTCCGTAAAGAATTTTTTTTTTAAAAAAAGAGATTAAATACTTGTGTTTTAAAAAATATAAAAACAATTATTTATGAAAGTGATTTCAGGCATGTTTCAAAGGGGAAAAAGTAATGCTAAAGAAACAAAAATCTTTAAAAATAACAAAAGAGAAATTTTAGCTGTTAACGCTTTGCGAGACGAAAGGCATTATCTGAATCATGCTTCAAGTGAAATGGCATTATTTGAAACATTTTACTAGTAAAACGGTATTGTATAAAATCGTAACTAATTACAAAATTTTAATAAAATAACTGTAAATTTATGATAAGATACACCTATGGTTTTTCACTAGTTTAGGTTAAATTTAAAGAGAATTAAAATTTTAAAACGCATTAAAGGCATTTTGTGAAACATTTTACAAATAAAATGGCAATGTTTGAAACATTTTGCAAGTAAAATGGCATTACGTGAAACATTTTATAAATAAAATGAAACTATTTAAAACAGTTTACAAGTAAAATGGCATTAGGTGAAAGAGTAACCAATTAAAAAATTTTAATGAATTAACAGTATATTTGCGATACAATATGTCTATAGTTTTCGTTAGTTTAAGTTAATTTTAAAACGACTTAAAATTTAGTGGAGAGGGGGGCTATTGTGCACATAGGGCTAGTGTAGACAAATGGAATAATTCTGTTATACTTTAGTAAAAAAATCTCTGTAAATTATGGTAGATTGGAAAACTGTGTTACATCACTTTCATATGTAGTTTCAAGACAAAGCACTAAATAATTATGAAGCAAATAAATAAACAAGGTTTTTACGGTGGGAAAAGAACTTATTGCAATTTTATTGCTATAAGCTATTTTATATTATTAATATTGCTCTTGTTGCAATTTTAGATGTTTTTATCCATTTCTTTAAAAAATAAGAGATATGTCATGAATGAATATACTTATTATTTGTTTTAAGAGTAGATTTTATACGTTTTTTTTAACATAAATTTTTTTAACGTATATTAACGTTTTTCAATTATTTGTTAATCAATTAACTATTTTTAATTATTCCTTAAAAGAATAATACAGTTTTCATGCATTTCAGTTTTTATGCATTTCATGTTCATGTTTATCTTTTTATTGCCATATAAAGCGAGTGTAAAAAAGTGTAAAATTTCGTGTGTAAGTAATTTTTTTTAGTGTACTCATTAAGACTGTTTTGAATCTAAAAGGATTAATTCAACTCAAAAGTTAAAGTATGTGTTAAATAAAATAAATAGAATGCTGATAATAATGTGCGCATGCGCACATTGGGTGACAGCCGTACTCCCTGCCCACGGAAGATGAATTTAGTTAGTCACTGATGAAATTAGTAGGTAAGATGAGACTAGTTTATGCCACCATTGAGTGGCATAAATTTCATTTTATTTATTTTTATTTATTTATTTATTTTTTTTGTTAATAAAACATTGTCTTTCTGTTTTCTGCTTCTTTTTTATTTTTGCAAATCCCAAACACGTGGAGCTTCTTTTTTTCTTGTTAAATAAACGTTGTTTTTCTGTTTTCTGATTAGTGGAGTTTTGGATTACATATTCAGTGACCCCAGACTTCTGATTCAGCTACCATACCTGTAACAGAATACACAAATTTAGTATTTATGCTATTAAACACAATTTTTTCTGGTTACACATGATCTACTTATTCATAAATACTCCACCTTTTGAAGTTTTTACTATTTAAAAGTTGTATGATTTAAGCAAGCGTTGGAAGCGGGAGGTGAGTTTCTTTTCTCAGTGGCGCCATCTATGGCCAAGAATACGACTTTAACCACACTCACATCACAGCCCGTTTATAGGGTGGACCCATTCATTCATCCACAGATCTTAATTTTGACTTGAACCAGACAACTATCAATCTCCAACTGAGTACCACCCAGAGGTATTATTTGTTATGAGAGCATGGAGGACTTTGTGAAACGACAGGTTTAACCACCAGTTTGCACCAACCATCATTTACTACACGGGGAGTCTTCTTCCAGCGGGGATCGAACTCACAACTTCTCTGACATGGGCCCAACCAGGCTATCCATATTTGGTTTTGATTTTATCTTTAAATCGTACTACTTGCAGACCTTGCAAAAAATATTAATTTCTAGCACTAAAAAATAATATAAGTAGCTGAATAACAATATTTAATTACAAAAATATTTCCATTATGAGTTTGTCCGTGATTTGTGACTAACAACAATTGAAATATGAAAAATGGCATGGATTTAGGCAACCTTCCTATTGAACTATGAATTTTTATAAGTCGTATTAAAACTGGAAAAAATTCTATCATGGAAAATTCCATTAGATCTGAATGAAATGCTTATTGCTTTGAGAAGAAAAGAAAACAGTCAGCAAATTGGGGTTCCATTGAGTGAGAAAATATATTTTATTTTGCTATATGTATGCACCGTTATTTGAAATAAATGTTTAAAAAAAACATGTGTCTTAATTGAATAATTATTCAACCCTTTATTTAGAAACTTATTTTTATTCTACCATTCAGTTTATTCTGCCTTTGAACTAAATAGCAATTTACTATTTTAGACAACATTAAATTTTTAAAAGTCACACATAAGTTTCTATCTAAATATGAATGTTTAAAAAATATCTTTGTTCTATCAAAAAAAAAAATATTATAGAGTAATAAATTTTTCAGTCATCATTTTTTTTTTAATATGAAAATGTTATTTTCAAGAACCACCAGTAAATTAGAAGTTAAAAGAGCTAATATATTTCACCTGAAATTGATCTATACTTGTAATAATTGAGTTTTGAATTTCAAAAAGCCGAAAAAGTTAAAAATTAAGACATTAATATTCTTTGAGCAATAAAAAATGGTTTAGATTTGAAGAAAATAAATTAAAATTATTTGACTGAAGAATTAATATCAAACGTTGTATCCTAATGCTTCATTGTCTATTTTTTGCATTTTTTCTCTTCCTTCCAATTTCGTTGAATTTCCCCTAAGTATATCTTTCAATCTGGATAGTTGAGTAAATTATATAGAACAGGAAGAATAACTTTCTCTTCGGGTGAAGAAAAATATCTCATTGTTCTTGGAAGATTAAAACAGGCGTGGCTTTTTCTTTTCTTTGCTCTCATCTTCAGATTGACCTCATCTTGTCAGATCATTTGTTTTACTCTCGTAAAAAAAAGGAAAAAAAAGCAAATCATGATGGGTAAGGTTGCTTAGCTATTCCACTTGAGTTTGCCGTTTAAGTGAAGAAACTCAAACTTTTGGAGTTCTTCCTTGAGCTAATTATCTGAAAATAAGAAATAAATAAATATATAAAAATAAACTGCATTTAAAAAAAAATTAGATCTAAAAGAGATTCTACTTATTAGCTAGGCTCAATTTTTTCGTTATTTTAATGAATTCAGAGACACCAACTGCTCCGGATTCGCCAAATATTTTTAAAAATCAATGGAAAACTACCAAATAAAATGTTCAGATTTTCGGTTGATTTTGCCAAATTTGTAAAAGTCTAAAAACCGTTGAATTATACTAGTATGATTTGGCTATTAGGCGCCTGGGCCGCGAAGGAGCCCAATACCAATAAAGGTGCCCGTGAAGGTGCCTTTATAATCTTTGAGGTCAGCTAGCCTTTTGGTTGCTGATTTAAAAGCTCGAGCTCCCTTGCTCGAAGAACGGCTTAATTGTGACAAAGTAATTTATAGCATAAACTTTTAAATTATTTAGAAACACCTTATAAATCGAATTATTAAAATTAAGAATTATACATTAAGAGACTACCACTCAAAAATATTTATCTGCTGCCCGGAGCAAGTTGGCATCGCTGTGAATTTCCTAGTCTAACTATTAATTTTTCTTAATCGTATATTTCAATTTACTGTGATTTTCGAAAAGAAATGTCAGTTAAATAAAAATCATTTTTAGTTAATGAGTTAAATAAAAAGTAAATTATTACGACGGGGAAAATTTTTTTTGTGTAATTTTTCGCAATTACTTGATATTTCATAATTTGGATGATGATTAAGCCTTAAAATTAGTTTTTTTTCCGAAAGCTCCAGGTTTTTTTTTTCAAAATGATTTTTTTTATTTAATTCTATTTTTTTTTCTGAATGTATAAGTTCATAAAGAACGTATAGTTTTACATATATTATATATGTATATGCATACGCTTGTTTGCTCGTTTTACTTTATTTTATAACCGTCGTCGAATAGAGGACCCAATTTTGAGTTTACGGCTACCAATGTTCAACTCCGTTAGTCTTTTAATTTTGAACCCAATCCGGAAGAAAAGGGGATTCCTGGATTCCAAGTATTGAGAGAAATTTGCTTTCGTGGAGGAATTTTTTTAAGAAACTAGCCCACATTTGCTTTATATGTAGAGGAAAACCTCCCATGGTTAGTCTGATGGTAAGGGAACTCTTATCCATGGTTCGTCTACCACTGAGGATATTTTTGCATCATCACTGTTAACGATGCGAGCTGGTGCGGGTTCGTATTGACCAGCTATCGCTGAGATTCGAATCTGGTTCACCTCATTGAGAGGCAAACGCTCTATTCCCTGAGCCCCCACGGCTTTTGTGTGCTCCTTTAAAAATAACAGTAATGACAAAAATATATGTCCTTAACTTATCGCATCATTAGCTAAAATGTATTATGACCTTCTTTCTGCAACGCCCTACGTACCAGAGAAGTGGGGACAATTAGTAGTCACTCGAGTGAGTTT
The DNA here is from genome assembly GCA_949128135.1 of Parasteatoda lunata. Lineage (NCBI taxonomy): Eukaryota > Metazoa > Arthropoda > Arachnida > Araneae > Theridiidae > Parasteatoda > Parasteatoda lunata. The sequence goes on along the minus strand of OX421975.1, from coordinate 60,608,787 downwards.
TAAAAAAACCCTTGTTCGGACGTTATTATTGAATTGCATAAAAACTGCATCTTATGGAGAGAATTCAATTGCAGATTTGAAATCAACAAATATCAGTATTAAAGCAATATCACGCTACAGGGGGGGGGGAATTTCCCAGTGTTATCAAATTGGTTTAACTCATTGAAAGTCTTCTCGTGCATCGATTCATCACTTCCCGAGAGATGAAAATATTGAAATTTTGCTAATGGCCAGTGATCAGTTGAAGCATTTTTAACAATAACCACTTTTTGAAACATTGCCTACTTTTCCGAGAAATTTAAAATTTTAGACAATTAAGAAATTATCAATGTTAATATTGTAAGACATTTTTTTTTGAAGCATGTCTCAAAACATAACATTAACATTAATACGGTTAACATTACATATCTAAAATTAAGAAAGTTTAAAGAGACAAGCATGAAATAAAGTAATTTTCAAAATATGATATAATGTGTATAATGATACCATATTTATCTTATTTTATAACCATTGTTAAAGAGTAGATCCAATTCTAAATTTACGATTACCAGTGTTGAAGAAAGTACTAAATTTGAAGAAAGAAACAAAAGTGTTTTCTTAAAAGAAATAGTTAGCGAAATAAAATATCAACTAAGTTTTAATGATAATAGCTCTTTTCCCGTTTTCTTGTTTTAGATCTTTTTCAGAACAGCACTTTAATCTTTTAAATACTTAAGCTGTTTAAGGTAAAATATTTTTAACCACTTTATAACCCCTGGGTATGCAACTTTTTGAGAAATTCTAATCTAAAACGTACATTTTCTTGTTTTTTTAAATATTTTTTGTATGTTTTAATTCTCAATTTTTTTCTCCAATTTTTAATTTAATTATTTATTATTAATTTCATTAATTATTTTAAATTTTGTATTGATTTCATAAATACACTTCAAAATATTAATATTAAAAATAAAATAGATTTTAAAAAAATTCAAATAAAAAACTTTCTTTTTCAAAAAAAAAAGGAAAAATGGTTTTAAGAAAAAAATTTTTTTTAAACAAATTGTAAGAGACGCAGGCACTGGCATTAATTCTGCTTTTCTTTAATTTCTCTTTCTTTTTTTTTCTTCTTTTTTTTATAGTTTTATTTATTTATTTATTTTGTGTGTTCCCAAACTTAACAGATTTGATAAATTCGTATCAAAACAATACAACTTCATTTTCCTGAACATCAACCTAGTATCTTTCAAAATATGGCTCGAGCATGCATCAAAATTTAAATACCTGGTTGAGAAATTTTGTTATCTGTCTGCTGCCAGATTTTTTATGAGGGAAAATGTTGGTTTTGAGATCCCAATGTCTCAAGTACGAAAAGAGATAAAATTCGTCTTTACCCTTCTTAAAAAGAAAATTGCTTTAACTGTTTAGCGCTGAATTTACTTAAGAAAATTGAACTCATCACGAATCAAATTTTCTCCTTCACTGATCCATGCATATAAGATTTCAAGAGCAGCATAATTTTCAGTACCCTATTCTAATAAAAAAAAAAAATTACGTTGAAGAAATAAGATCACTCCGTTCCCTGCCATACTAGCGTTTATTTCCTTCTAAAGGTCATTGTTAAAGTTTACTTTGATTGTTATCGATAAATATAAATATTGAATAATTTTATCCTCTAATATACATATAACGTGAAACTGTCTGCGTCAAAGAAATGCTGGAAAACCCTCAGGCGATTCCACAACTCATTGATCCCTCAGTTTTGAGATATAGTTTCTCTCTCTGTATGTAAGTTGTTTTCGAAGAATAATTGATTTAGTCTGCCTCAATCATTTCATAGTCATATTCCACTGATATACTGAATCCGAGTTCTAATTGTAACAAAAAACAATAAGACTTTTGGTTGGCTTGACTTGTTCTGTGATCTGTTTTTATAGAGCACTGATAAGTTGTCACAAAAACCTGTGAAATATCTCTTCTCGCCTTGGCAACAAAAAGTTTAAACAAACTGAGCTATAAGTTAGGCAGTAAACTTTTGAAGAAAGTCATACAAAAAAAACTGTTCAGCATTTTTGTTTTTGATGTTCTTGTTATTTTACAAGGGTAGCATAAAAATGTTGAACTGTTTTTTATTTTATGATGTTAATTAACAAATGCATGAAGATGCGCCTTACCAATGGAGATCAACCAAAAATTCGCTTTTTGGAACTTAATTTTTTTTAAATTTTGATGCTACACTATATCCATTTTTTAGCTTCTTTGTTAGTATGTTTTTATTTTCAATTTCTGACCTGTCTTTTTGAGGTTTTTTTTATACATTTTTATACAAGTTTATGTCAGTAAGAAGAAATTAAAACGGTTATATCTTCGAACACTGAAATTTCTAATTGGGTATACAGGAAAAGTCTAGAAATTACTTTTTGCAAATGAAATTTCCAAGTATCCCTGATGATTGGTGGAATTGGGAGCAAATGTGGACAGTTTTTATACATTTGTCAAATAATCATTATTTTGAACACATCTTGTATTTTTTCATGAAATTTGACAAATGTTTATTTTCATTTTGAATGATAGATAAACTAATTTTGATAAATAGTTTTTTAACAATCTCTTTTTTTTATAAAAAAAAAAGTTATTTTTGTTAAAACTAGTCCCATATCATAGGGCTGATGAGGACATGGGATAAAACTTATTGTTGCTTATGATAAAAGCAAGTAAAATCAAAATGGAACGTATTTTAAACTAAGAACAGTCTTGAGAAAATAATCTTAATCTTTATAATAAATTATGTTTAAGCCTAATAAATACATAGATTCCGCTAATTCCCTAAATTCACTTATCTTATAAGAACGTTTCTTCACAACTTTAAAATGTTCTTCAATTCTGACAACGAAAAGATTCTATGGAGAGTCGGAGATGCAGCAAATTCCAACGCACCGTCCAACGACGTCACTTTATATCGATATGGAATGCATTAACAAAAGGGTTAAGGATAGAAATTCAAGAAGTGTAGTTCGCGAACAAAGTGAATACTATAAACGAAGAATTGTGACCTGACTACGGAACATGATCCCTTGTGGCGGTATTCGGTAGTAGTAATTAGGCTAAGCCGTCAAAAATTGCCTAAGTTACTACGATATATATTTACTATAGCTTATGAACCTGTCAGCAGCTACTTTCAGAAATATGTGGTCACCAGTGAAGCTAAGTTTTGCTTTCAGTAGATAGGTTTAAGCTAGAAGCGGCGTCTACTGATGCCAACTGCCTCATTGAGAAAAGTAATCATCTAAACTGCGAGATCTATTTTCAAGCTAAGTACGACGGACTTCATGAAAGTTGAGTCCTGAACTCTTTTTCACTTCACTATATCTTCATCTTTTTCCTATCTTCAAAAATGTCATTTGGATATTTTCGGAGCAAATGAGCTTACTTTTACTTTTTCATTCAACTTCAATTTTTTTAACCACGTTACAGCGACTTAACATTCGTTAACAACTACAAATTCAAGACGATTGAGAAAGGAGTCATTTAATTAGTTCAGTTTAGTTCAAAGGAACAGAACTCCTCAAACGGCACCAGGTGCTCAAAAAAGGTCACAGAATCAGAAAAGAGCTGTGTTCTACCGGACCTCTAAATGTTAAAGTCTCTTAAAAAAATTCCTGTTAGCATTAACGTTAATGTACTATCACTAAATTACTTTGTTATTATTGACCTGTCCACAGTAGGCCATACCTATGTGCACACCAGCCTGCCTTGTATTCTTTAGATCATTTAAACTCATTATTTGTTATTTAAGAAAAGCAAATTAAATGTGATTGTTAAACTGTGTAAAGAACATAAATACTCATAATATTATACGTCCAATCGCTAAAAGCAATGAATAAAAATAGTCTAAAGATGCAATGAAAGTAAAAATCCAGAAGTTATTTTTCTACCATGACTTTGTTTTTTAATTTGCTAATTAACAATGTAGTGTTTCGTCCAATTACTACTTATAAAAGTTTTGCGTGACCAAATTTACATAAAATGTTGAGTCATAAATTACAGAAATATTCCATTTGTCTACTCTGCCCCCATGACTACATCTCCCCTCTCCCCTATTAAAATCAAATTGTGCTATATATAAAGTATTACATATATAAAAGTTTGTTAATAAGTCGAAGGTTTCCCAGAATATGTCTGTCGCATATTTTTTTTTCAAAAACTTCATTTTAAAAATCAGTATTCGTACGCGTGCAAACCTAGAACAGCTTACAAAATAATAGCTTACAAGATAAGTATTTAATGAGCTTGCGAATCAATCCGAAGTTGGCAAGCACAAAGAGCAAGGGTGAGGTACTCTTGCATTCAAATATAAAGTGCTATATTAAAAACCGTTTTAATAATGATTTCGTATTTATCTTCTACACTTTATATATTATATCAGGTAAATATCACAGTTAAAAGAAATTAAGTAAGCAGAATTGTTTTTATATTTCTACAATTGTAAAATATATCCCTGTATTATTATTAACCGGTTTTTCACATTTCACAGAAATAAATGTACCAGTGATTGCGTCATGTCAACGTTAGTAGAAAGAAGCTCTAAATAGTTTAAGATAGTTGCGTCGATTTGTATTTGTTTATAGATCTTTGTAAAATTGCTTACTATTATTGTACTATGCTATTATTATACTAAAATTGCTGCTTGTTCTAAAATATTTGTTTTTTTATGAGTGATTATTGCACATGTTACTTGCATTCAAACATTTACCCTTTTGAACTCTAAGGACTTTAAAATGTTATTTAAACTAATGTAAGCACTAATTTAGTGGTAACGAAATATTAAGATGCAAAAATTTTAATTTTAAAAGTGGTGACTTTTGGCGTTACCTCAGAGGTGGTAACAGAGTGCTAAAGGTTAAAGTTAGCAATAACTTAACGTAATAAATAAATTTGTTTTAAATATATCTTCTTATAATCTGAATGAAAATACATCCTAAAAAAATTACTAGTTAATAAAATACATTTTTTTGTCATAGATATTTGCTTTTTTGTTTTGTTTTGACAAGTAAATTATTTCCTGTAAACTTAATTAAAAGTATTTAAATCATTTTTAACAACTTGTAAAAACCAAAAAGGATTTTTTTTACTAATTTAGATAATGTTTGGATATTTTAATGCTATATTACAATTAAATCATGTTCAATAATTTTTAAGTAAAAGTTTTAACTTTTTCATAGTTTCCTTTTGCAAAGGAAAAAAAATTTTGATTTAGTTTTACTACAAATATTGCCTAAGCGAATTTTCGGTTGAAGAAATCATGTGAGTACATAATTTTCCTTACAATTAATGAAATATTTAAGGAGTTACAAATCCAAGAACTCCAAAAAATCGATGATTTCTCTTCTAATGACGTCAACGATGAACCGCGCATGCTTGTGATGAAATATAGTCCGGTGCATTTGCAGGATTTCTTATACCAGTTTAGGTAAAGAATCTTCTATTTAAATTCCCCAAATATTTTCCAGCAAGCATGCTTCCATTCAAAATGAAGCATCTCTATATTTTATTCATCCATAATTCCTTTTCATAAATATCAGAATCCAAAGCACTTCCAGGATAATTCGGGAAAACATGGAGAAATTCCTGACTATCGTTGCCTTTACATTCATAGGATTCACTTTACATTTGGGTAAGAATATTTGCAATTTTATGCGATATTTTACTGCGCTTGTGTACCAAATTTTTGCTGTTAAAGGGTAGCATTCATGTTGCGATTTGTGCAAGTAATAATGTAAACCTATTTTATGGAAAAGTAGGTCAGTATGTTACGTTGTGACGTAATAAATGACGTCACGTTTGCTAAGATAAATTTCGTTTGCTACAATATTGTTAGATTTTGCTACAAAAAGCGTGACTTGAGTGAAAAAATGGATTAAGAGTTAGATTTCTTTTTTCGACTAAGTAATGTACAAAATAAGTTTTACCAAACAGGAACGAATTACATTAAATATATTCGAAATTCATAAAAGTAGAAATATTAAATATACTATTAATCAAAATCAATACTTTATAATCAAAAGTATATTTTCTTAAAACCAACTGAATTAAAGGTTTTTTTTTTTTTTTGAGGATGCTATATTAATATTTCTTTTATCTAACTATATAATTATGTTAAGTCTTGTTTGTCCTTAACTATTTAATTATCATTAAAAACAAACTATTTATGATCTTCTTGTGTATATTAATTAATTAAACTATTTTTTGTTACTTACTTTTTATTAGCTATTTTTTTATTATTTATTTTACTTAAACTTACATCTTCTAATAAAACTACAGAAGTCGAAATTAATATTCCATTTACCTATCAGAACATTAATAATCAATTTTAAGATTGCGGTTAGTGATGACTCTTATAGTCTAGCATTTTGGTTCAAAATATTCTGGCGACAAAGTATAAATTCATTTAAAGAAAAATGTTTCCAAATTTTTCTTGAAATCAAAGAAATATTTTAATAAAATTATTAAAAAAAAGTTTAAATTGTCATTTTACAAAATTTTTTTTTTCACATTATTTATTTTACTTTAACTAACATCTTCTATTAAAACTGCAGAAATGGAAATTAATATTCCATATATCGATCAGAACATAAATAATCAATATTACAATCACCGTTAATAACGACTCTTACATTTTGATTCAAAATATTTCAGTGACAAAGTATTAATTCATTTGTAGAAAAAATTTTCCAAATTTTTCTTAAAATTAAAGAAATTTTTTTTTTTTTGTGTACCTATCACCTTTAACAATAGATTTGGGTTATAGAGTGAAAACAAATGCTAAATTGTTTATCTTCTAACATTTATCAGTATATTTATGGACTATTTTAAAAACTGCTGAAGTTAAAATTCTTAAATTCTAAAATGTAGGTTTTTAAATATTATTGCTATCAGTAATATCGGGTGTATTGGTTGTTTTGTACACTCGTTTCCTAAAGGCAATTTGTTGTTCATTTCTCAAAAGTATTACCTAAGCTGACTCCATAACTTTTTTGCCAAACATTGATATTGAAATTTTTTTTTTCCTGCAGTGTATTGATTGTCGCAAAAATGACCATCGATTCGAAATAGTAATTAAGGAAAATCAGAAACGGAGAAGCAGAAATGCACTGGTTTCAAATATGTTGTACATAAATAAAATAAAATAAATAAATAAATAAATAAATAAAACATCAGCATTGTTCTCAGCAAATTTCAAAATTAACCAAGTTTTGAAATTTATGGCACATATGACTATAAAAAATTATAAAACAATGTTTTCTGTTGCATGCCAGACCATTTCAATTAAAATATTTGCTCAAGCGTCTGTTAATATTTTCATCGGACTGCAACACGTTGATGCTACACATAGAAATAATCTGAAAACATCACTTTATAGTTTTTCTTAGCTTTTCAAAATTTCAAAATTAGCTACAAAATGCTATTGAATTTTGTAGCTAATTTTAAAATTTGATTGCGATAAATATTCAGTGACCGAAGCAGAACGCAGTAATGACCTTCTGTTATTCTTCAATTGACCTTTCAAATAGTGGGTCATATTTGTTCCTTTATTTTTCATAAAATGGAAATTTAAAAATAAGACTGTATTAGAATTTTATTGCTCTAGAACAATTTAATGGAATTTATTTTTGTTTTTTCCCATCTAAAATTACGAAAAAAAAAAAAAATTCATTTAGTTTCACATAGTTTACAATGATAAATATAAAATCTCACAATTCGAATTTTTTTTAAAAAACATTAAATTCATAAAAAAATAATAAGTTCATTTGTATGGAAATATCTTTGGATAAAGGATCTTTATAGTGCGTGAAAAATGATATGTTTATGCAGAAAAACTACGCTCTTGTGTCGACTTTTGTAATGTATTGATAGTCATAGCTCTTACTAATTAGCTTATTCGATGTTTACCGTCGAAACCATTAGAATTGAATTAGTGCGCAAAATCAAGAAAAATCCGCTTATTAGATAAAAAGTCATTGAATGTAATATCTAGTTTCCGTTTTTTTTTCTCCTATACAACACTGAAAACTATGCAAAATTGGGAAATTTCTAAAAAAAATTAGAATATTTTTTTAATGCTGCTTAGAGTGGAAACACACAAGATTAAAATTTAGAAAAAGTCAGAACGTTAACATCCGTGTTATGTAAAGAAACAAGACATATAAAATGTTCTGTAACTAAAAAAAAATTTATAATTATTATTAGAAGCCTGAAGTATTATTGTTTTTGCACATTTCGATATTCATTTGTCATTTATCAGCTCATTGTGCTGATCAAAGTCGAGCCTAAGTCATTTTAAGTTTATAGTGATGTGTTTATTTGTAAATAATCGAATCATATTTATTCACTTATTTATTGCAATTTATTTGGAAATGACTTGCTAAATGCCAAACTATGCAATGCATTGTACGCTTTTCGAGTTTCAAAAGGATTGTAATGCAACATTTGCTATCGAAATAAATTCACAATATGTATCCAACTGATGGACGTTCATAAATGCTGGACGTGGTTCCTAACTTCAAAGGAATCGATTAGTAAGACCAGCCGTGAAAAAAAAAATTATGAATTGGGGTGGAAATCATTGCTTCACCCAGTACTCACCCAATATTGTGCCATCTAATTTCCATTTTTTTTCCGATCGTACAGCATTTTCTAAGTGGTCAAATATCTTAAGATATGGATGATGTTCAAAATTAAATTAATATTTTTGCTCAAAAATCAATTAATTTTTACCGATACGTCAATAAAAATTTACATACCAGGGACAGAAAATAATGGAGATTGATTTGCTTAGAAATAAAAATGAATTAAAAATGTATGTGTTCGTATTTAGTGTAAAGATACTGCATTACATTTCGGTCCCTCTAATTTATAGACTTTAAACTATTTTTTATAGCTGTTTATTATTAATACGTACTTATGTCAATAAACCTCATGGTTTTACTGTTTAGGTGGGTGTTTATTTATAAACTTTATGATTTTACTATTTAGGTGAACGCCTATATTATAAAATTTATGGTTTGACTGTTTAGGTGAATGTTGATGTGATAAACTTTTTGGTTTTACTGTTTAGGTGAATGTCTATGTTATAAAATTTATGGTTTTATTGTTTAGGTGAATGTCGATGTTATAAACTTTTCGGTTTTACTGTTTGGTTGAATATTTATATTAATAGAGCATATTGTTTTACTGTTTAGGTGAATGTCTGCATTGTTGGGAATGCAATTCCAAACATGATCCAAACTGTGGTCATCCATTTAAAAGACACACGGTTGCACTCACAGATTGTAGTCAACGATTCATACCACACAATATGTCTATTGGAGCGACCATTTGCAGAAAAATCACCCAAACAGGTATTTTTTTCGCTTAGTTTTTTCCCCAATTAAACAAGCAGCCGATCAGGGCAGCAAATTTTTGGAAAAGACAAATACCGGCCGTAAAAGCGTTGCAACTGATAGTAATGATTACTGTAGGTATAGGATCTTTTCTGCTCTTCGTGTCGGTTTGGGCTGTAATGCATGAAAGATGCTTTTAGCCTTTCTAATTCTAAATTATGCTATTGATATGCGCGTTCTACACTGTAAATTGTAGTATAATACCTATTCCAATTTGGCGCTGAAAATTGTGTATTATTTCAAGTTAATACTAAATCGAGCATTTAAACACATTTTAAAGTGTGTAATTGAATCTAAACGCCATTAATTGATAAAGCAGGGGAGCCATTGCCTCCGCGCAGAGGATCAAAATTGCGATGGCATATCTTTGGATCCTCCTCAGGGATGTTTTCCAGACCGTCGTCAATAGCCCATTGTGCAGCCCTAGTGTGACGTAAATTAAGTACCTACCTACCATTAATTGATAAAGCTTACAGCAATAAGTCAGATATAATTACATCATTCATGGTTGGTAAAAGGCCGGAGAATGTGTTGTTTTTTTAATGTTCCGTAAATTTTGGATTTCTAACACAAAATTGTGATTTTGTGTTCGAAATGATATAATCGAAGACAGAAGACTCCAGCTACATATAATGGGGAAATTTACATAATTATCATCATTATGCTATTTTTTAATTTTCGATCTATGATGGCTGATATCGAATCCTAACTAGGCTTAATTATCTACCCCAGTACCTGCGGGACAGCAAGATCCAAAGTCATAGTCGATTATTTAGCAATAAATTTCAATCTTCTAGTCAGATTGATTTGACAAATTAATCATGTAAATAAAAGACATGTATGTTTTTAGTTGTATGATTAAATATATTTATGTCCCCATAAAAAGATTTACATTAATCTGTCAATTGTATAAAATAATTTTATAATATTTAACTGCCATTCTCAGCCTTTCTGGGACGCCCAGTTCAAATTCATATTAATATGCTCTCTGTGCTGTGACAACGTTAGAATAACAAGCTAATTTTTTTCTAACAAATATTGTAAATATGCATCTAGGGTTAATGATTCTTATTTTATATTGGATCGTAAAAATAACTTTACTAACTCATATGTATCACATCTTACGGTAATAATAACTTTTTCTATTACACTGAATAACAAAAAAAAAAAAAAAAAAAAAAAAAAAAATGGCGGCGTCTGCTTTACGTCAAATAAAAGAACATTTTTGATGCTTGACTACTACAGAAACTATCTTTGGTCTTGGTGTAGTGAAACACATAGTGGTGGAACACCACTCTGATGTAAGAGAGTTGCCGTCAATTTTTGGTGTTCAGATGATAACACTAAAACTTTTTACTGTATAGTTTCATGAATTTGTAAGTGTGACTCCAAAGTACTTGAATTTATCGAACAATGGGATTGATATATGATTTGTTTTTCTTTCACAAGATCTTCTTATAATTAATAACGTAGGTTTGGGAGCATTAAACAGAAGTTTTAAATTTTGCACACCAATTTTTTATAATGAAAATGATAGTTATGATTTTCTTAACAGCTGTATTTGGCATTCTTATCTAATTAGGATGCCTGTGTCGTCAGCATAAAAGACTGATATAATGTTATTTTTTGCGAGTTTCGAGAAATCAGCACTTAAAATAAGAAATAAAATTAACCCCAATATGGGCCCTTGCGAGATACTCACATGAATTTTTTTTCTCAGTTGATTTGGTATAATTTACTTTGATGCTGAATGTCCTATTAGTTAAATAGCTGTCCAGACAGAATTATGTCATTTATTATATATTAATTTATAATGTAATATATAATTTATAATATGATATATATTAGGTCGTGGTGCCAGACACGATCGAAGATTTTGGTCACATCCATAGCATCAGGAGTGCAGTTTATTTTTTTTTTTATAAAAGCCATGAGTGAGGTTTTCATTAATATATTTAAAACAAGCTGTTTTGTGGTTGAAAGTTTTTCGCGAGAATCATATTGTTTATCCGGCAGGAAGTCAAGAAATGGTTAAGTCTCTTCAGTGTGATCTTTTAAAATAACTTTGAATGAGCAGTAAGGATGCTTATCGGTCTATAGTTTTTAAGTGTTCAACTACAGCTTCGAACTGAACTGAGCATAATAAGGATATCCAGGGCCCGACTTAGCCTAATTGGGGTCCAGAGCAAAAGCCTCTTTGGGGGGCCCCCTCTGCTTCACTTTTGCAGTAATGAAGAACCTAACTTTATGGAAGTATTTAAATTTTTCACCTCATTAAAAATAACAAGAAAAATGACTAGAACTTAAAATAGCTATAAAGTCCACCCCCCGCCTCCAATGGTCAGGCGAAATATCATTCTGTCCTTGTTACTGATTTTCTTACAATTCTATGCCAAATGCATTTTTCTGATTGTTAACTTTCTCATCTAACTGTGAAAAATTCATTTCCTTGCTGACATTAGGGCAGAATTCGGCAAAAATTTTACAATTACGATGGCACAATTAAGCCTATCAGAAGCCTGTATTTTTGTAAGAATATCGCATTTTGTGAAATGTAAAAATACAGGCTTTTGATGAACCAAATTTGTCCATCATGGTTGTGAAATTTAAGCTGAATTCCGCCCTAGAAAGCTATGGATTTACGAAATATAGTTTGTGTTCATACAATAGATTAATGAAGAAGATAACATAAAACTGACGGATTTTACTTTGTACTGATATTTTCTTTAAAAAAAAAAGTTCATTAAAGAAGGAAATGTAATATAAACTCTTTGATTTGGGGCTCCCCTTAGATGTGGGGGCCCGGGGCGGCTGCCTCGTATGCCCCTGCCTTAGTGAGGCTCTGAGGATATCTGGCTGCCTGAAGTCGTTTGTGGACCTTTACACATTCATCCTGATCTAGATTGATGTTGACGGTTCGATCAATGTGATGGCTTGATCGATGTGATAATTCGATCAATATGATGGCTTAATCAGTGTGATGGTTCAATGAGGTGGAGGGAATGCAAATGGAGTATTTTTGATGATATATGAGAGATTATTTATTATTGATGAGATGAGATTAAATTATGACTATGTGCATAAAATGAGGTGATAAGTGTCCACGTAGCAAAGCTATTAGTTAGCAAGTTATGTTTATAGTAATAGTAAACTTATGTTAATCTTGTAGCAATTTCTTATTTTAAGATATTAATTTGGGAATTAAAGATCTTGTTGAATAAGTTTGCCAGTGAGATATATCTTCTGGCACCCACTATATAACACATTTTGACGGTCACACACATATATATTGAAGTATTTATGTTATTATTATTATTTTTTTTTTAATTTTTAAGGCTTGCGGGAACCCAGTTCTTAAAAAAAATGACTTGTTCATATAGTAGGACAATGATCGCTAACAAGTTAAAGCCTCTACATACGGTACCGAAAGAAATCCTTTTCATATTCCATTAATTTTAATAACTCATGTTTTCTTTAAAGTTCTAACGTAATGAAACATCATTTATAAAGTGCGTTGCTTTCTGCTATGTATTCAAAACATTGTTTTTTTTCAGTTCGAGGGGAAGAAAGGATAATCAGAAGCTGTGGCTTCTATAATCCAGAAGATGCTGGTACTTGCATCAGTCGTGCTGGTACACACATGGTATTTATGCACTACTGCCAATGTGAAGGAGATGGTTGTAACAACTCCAATCTCTTGCATCCTCAGTACACTCTTCTGAAACTAGCATTTCTGTTCTTGCTTCTTTACTCCCTTACATGAAGACGAACAAATTTATACGCATGTGCTATATGCATATTCTCAGATGCTTATTCTGAGCATAAAACACGAATAAATTTAAAACAAAGTTCAGTTTTTTATATCTATACACACTTAAAGTATATTTACATGTTAATTAGTAAGATTTTTCAGAGAAATTTTTAGCGGACAATAGCGTACTAAAAATTCTCCTCCCGAAATATTGATTTACCACTTTGAGAAAAACTTCCTCAATGAGCCTTACGTGGAAATGAGATAAAAACGATTACTTTGACGCCCGGTGGCAGCGCTTCGTGCTCCTGTGCCACAGGTCCTGGGTTTGATCCTCGGGCCGGACAGGGTTCACTCAGCCTTTCATCCCTTCAGTGGGTCGATAAATGAGTACCAAGCATACTTGGGAACTAAACACTGGGGGTTCCGCGCTCGACTGACCACCTAACCGGAACATCTGCTTCTGCACCCCAGAGCCCAAGGTCAAGAAAACTGAGATGGGCACAGTAGGCCTTGGCCCTCTATGGGCTGTCGCGCCACTGAGTTTAGTTTAGTTTTAGGTTATTACTTTATTTTTCAGAAGAAGTGAAATATCCACGTCTACTATAATTTATTAATGGATATAAAGTATATATGTGGGACTATTTATCGAATTTGAATTGTTTTATTTTTTAAAAAAAACTATACTTTTATCTTTTACTTTAGTTTAAAATTTTTCACTTGTAAGTATATAAGTTATAGCTGTAATTAATCGCATGGTAGTTGTGAGTATTCAACTCTTCTCGAAAGCAAGCAAGAAACGACGTGGTTTTTCTATCATTTTTTTTTTCTCATTTCCAGGAAAAAGACTTCAAGCAGGAAGGCGGGATTAGAAAATTACTATTACTTTTTTTAAAGTAAAATTCAATTTTTTTTTTAATACAATCTCTTTCTTTTCTAAGTCCATTGTCGATTTATCGTATGTATTTCTTTCTAAAGATCGTATAGTTCTTGTAAAAGAACAGTAAAAAAATGAGAGTACATTTAATTTTAGGATCAGAAATTATAATTAAGGTTAAAATTAATAATTTGAAATTAAATTCTCTGAGGGATCTCTAAAAATGTATTTTGCTATTGTAAATTTTTTTTGATAATCAAGATTGTCCTGTGCTTTTTTTTATTTCTTCTATAAATTAGATGAACACGAGGTATATTTCAGAACACTTTTTAAATTTTTTGAACACTGTTCGAATTATGTAATTGTAAAAAATGGAAGATTAAAATATATATATATATATATGTATATATATTTTTAAATTCACAGGAGAAAAAATTTTGAAAGCGAATTTCGAAAGCATAATCGAAATATTCTAATAGTATAAAATTAGTGTTTGAGCTCATAATGTAAAATAATATATTTTTATTTAACAAACTCTTTCTTTTTCTTACGTTGATTTTGTTATTTAATTTTAGGTAAATATAATTTCAAAAATTTAGCTTTTCAACATTAATAAAATATCCAAAATTAAGAATTCATACTCATTTCTATTAAAAGATATTACTATCAAACGCTAAAATATTTAAATAATTTTTGAAATAATAAAAATAAATGAAATAATAATTGAAATAATCATTAGAAATCATTTGTTTATTAAAACATTTTTAAATTAAAAATAAACAAATACAATTTTGAAGAATAAATTTTGTGAACAATAAATGATGTAAAATGATGTAACTATAATATAAAATATTACTCATGTTCTTTTAAAAAATATATATATTGCTGTCTATTTCTTTGTTATCAGAATCTCAGCTGAGAGAAAATTTAAAACAAAGGATGGTGGTACTGCCATCTGGTTAGTTTTAGTCGAACTAATTCGCATAATACTAATTCGAAATACGCGCACAGCATAATTATTTTCCTTCGACAAAATAAATTTAAAATTTTACGTGGCAATTTACGCTTTCTGAAAAAAGTTAAATAAAAAATAAGCAGCATTAAAAATACTTATTATAAAGCATACTTGAATAAAAAATGAAACTGTTAGGTAAAACTATTCAAGAAAATCGTCGTCCATCAAAGGAATAAAAATATCTTGATAGTATTTTTGGCTGTGATTAATACTTATATTTGTAATTGTAAAAGGCATCTTAATAGATTCTAAATACTGAAAATATGCATACATATTTTTTAAATATGATATTTAATATTTATTCTACATAAATCTTTCATTTATTTTTGCTATTATTTTATGTTTTTTCAAGAAGTTACTTCACATTTTGATATTTTATAAATTCAAAATAACGATAGCATATTGAAACTTTAAAATTCTGCATTATAATTCATTGCCTTGTGCACAGTTTCTTTCTACTTGGAACAATACAGCTACTGTGTCATATGCAATTTATTTACAGTGGTAAGATAAGTTCTTTTAAGTTAATATTAGGCTTTTTTTCAGCAGTAAAGCTGTTTTTATGCTATGATGATACAATGTCTTTGTTCATACGTTCACCACAATTGTCTTGATTGTCTATTAGAGAACTTATTTGTTCAGGTAATTGTTATAACAGGGCACTGTGCCTTTAAGAGTTGTGCAACTTAAACGAACAATGATACCGAATCTTGACGAATTATGGAACAGATAATATAACAGAAGATATGATTATTGAAACTTTATGAGGACAATTTCGGGGAAAGGATTTTTATAATGTTTTGGCAGTTCTATTACAGTACAAATGAGAGCGACAACAACTATTGTCTTTCATGTACACAAATCATGTGACAAATATAGCTTTTGATACTGCCATTACTCGTTGTTGAAAAAATTATAGTTGAAAACAAGTGCATAGATATATATAGATAAATTGGTAACTGTAAATAGATTATAATTAGTTTTATTTTATTGTTCCGTTACTCAAATATTTTTAAAAACTTTTAAATTAGTAGTTGAAAGCTTTGTAGTTGTCTCATCATTGTTAGATTGATTTGGATTATTAGATTGTCGTCAAAAAGGATGTCAGAAATTCATTTTGTGAAATAAGAAAACGTTTACGATGTAAACTCATCAAATTCAAAGGTTAGCTTACATGCTATACATACTACGTTACTATTACATACTGTAAAAAGTAGTTGTTGAATTACGTTTGGACTTACGTTTGGAGAAAAACGTATAGAAAATTTTTTTTTGTTACAGATTTCCAAACAAATTGAACAGATTATGATCAGATTACAGATTTCCTTATTAAGAAGCAATTTCACTTACACCAGTATCTTAATTTCCATCAACAAACTTTAAGATATGATACGTCAAGTTTAAGAGTCTTTACCTTTTCATACATAAAAACCAATTGATGCCTTAACAAATAAGTGGCACTTACAATAAAATTAATGATTACCTGCATAGGCGTGGGTACACTACGCAATAATTAAATAGGGTTAATATTGTTGCGTTAACCTAATCATATAATTATGAAATAATAAGTGTATAAAAAAGTAAAATGAAAATATAGAATATAAAATTTTGTTAACGCACTTTTTCTAATATGTAATTAGGAAAAAAGTCTTATCGTAGTTTCTGGAAGGAAACTTAGTGAGAGGTATCGATTCGCTATATAAGTATTATTCACTTGAGAATTCTTTAATCTATTCGTATGTGAATATATTGAAGTATTATCACATAAATTCCACAAGTTATTTAAGAAAGAATGTTTAAAATTAAATATTTATAACATATGCATTTGAACATCCATTGCGAAGTCATCGGTTAATTATTTACAAAACGCGAAATTTATTATGGTGTGAGTACCATACTTATTTAAATAAGACAAATCTGAATTCTCTATTCATATCATATTATTATGTCAAATCTAAAGTATATGATTTATCGGGCAGCCGACCCATTTTTAAGTTTACGACTACCAATGTTCAACTCCTTAGCCTTTGTAATTTTAAACCTAATCCAGAAGACAAGGGAACTCCTGGATCAAGTAATGCTAGAAATTTGTCTTCACGGAGGGCTTTTTGATGGAACTAACCTGCATAACTTGCGTTACGTGGATAGGAAATCCACAAAAAACTCCCACGGTTAGTGTGACTGTCAGGGGGCTCTCACCCATGATCCCGTCTACCCTTGAGGATATTTTACGTCAGCACTGCTGTCAGTGCGATCCGGGTGCAGAATTCGAATCGTCTTGGCTGGGATTTTAACAGACCGCAAATGGTTCATGGACCATTGGTTGAGAATCACTACTTTACTTGACTTCTTTATTTGTGTAATTTTTTCCTTTCAATTCAAATAATAGATATTTAAACTATTTTCAAGACTTTGAAACTGAAATAACTTTGGTTGATTTCTATGAGTTTACCTTGGAAACGATTCTCTTAAAAGTAATCCTTATGTAATAAATTTGTACAGTGGATTTTTATGTTAGAGGAAAACTTTTTTTTTGCTCGTAAAGAGTGTTTGAAATATGTTATAATTAAATGATGCACATTTTTAGATGATTTGTACGATGCTTTCGTACAAAGTTTTTTTAAATCGTTTTTTTTTAAGCTGTGATCGTTAGCGTTTTATGATTGAAGTTAGGGACAAAGAGTTCTAGTGTAAATATACAAATGAATTTCAGAAAAGTGTAACTTACACAGCGGAAGAAGTTTATGTATAATTTTAGAAACTAAATCGACACATTCTTTACTATTGCAGAACATTACATGAATATGACAGAAAAAATTTGGAATCTCAATTAAAAATGGTTAATTTGAATTTAAAGGCGATAAAAAGATGTACTCGTTGTTAGAATTCAACATTAGGTTCATGTTCTGCTAAATATCAGTGTGTTTTATATTGTAACTCGATTTTTTACTCGGGAAAAGGTTGTCATAAATGGTATTGTGTGCTAATTTTATCGCCTTTGCTATTGTGTGGAAAATATAATGAAGTTGGTAATGTTGTAGATTAGGTACTTTAGTTTTATTTTTTAAAATGATGTTCCTGTATGCAGTAAATAAACTACATATTTTGACTTATATGCACGATACATACAAAATGCTCATTTATGCATGTTTTTACTTATTCTGCTACTTTTGTTCATGTCTGTCCATTGTTAATGGAAGTGTAATGAACCATCAGAAGTTGTGTTTTAGAGCTGACTAGTTAAAAGAGTTGATTGTAAATTTGTCTTTGAAAAGTAAAGTCAAACAATAAAATGATTTATTATAGCTATATGTTTCATAATTTACTAGTTTTCAGTACTTTGACGTACCTAAATTAAGCTATTTGACATGTCCACGTTAACTCAGGGCTTTAACCCCTCAACAATTATTTTGCAAAAAGCTGGAAAAAAAACTAAAGTTAACTTGGACTTTTAAAGGTTTAATGATAAAAGCAAAACTTAGGTTTTAGAAACCATTTCAAATTTAAAAAGTAACTTTCAAGAAGTTTAGTGCCAACAATAAAAAAACTACGAACTGGATACAAGAAAGGCTTAGAACAGCACTTAGACAAGTCAAGCATGCCAGAAATTTACCTTTGTGAATTAAGTTAGGAAGGTACGCCTACCGTTTAACAAGTGAGTGCAGCATAGGTGAAAGTATGTCTTAGTTTAGAATCTCTCGGATAGATAGCAGCACTAGTCATTTGTGAGGCCACTTCCACAGTTTTGACGTAGATCGTATAAGGAAGGAAATATTCTCCCGATCCTTGTACCCATGGTACTGTTCAACGACTGACCACAGGACTTATCGCATGCAACTGGTCGGTCTTAGCGGAGTGGTGGACCGAACTTTGACCTCTCCGAACCAGAGTCAGATTCATTAGTCTACTACGGCCCAAGAACCTAATACACAAGTTCTCATTATTTTCGAAGTTTTAAGGACTCAACTATTCTATCTGTATTAGTTCTGTAGATTTAAATTAAATGCAACTCCCTATTGAATAAATGAACTACATTTGTTTTTTTTTCATTCGACTATAAAAGTGAAAAGTGACTAACTCATTTATTATTCTTTAAAACTGGCAATTGTTTTAAGAGTAGGACTTATACTGAAAACATCTAAAAACATTAAAGAATATATTTTTATATTAGGACCAACAAGTTAAATTACCGAAATATGAACGTGTTCTTCAATAATGGTCTGTAAAGTAGATAAACGACATACACTACATGTATATTTTATTTACTTAAGTTTTTTTCTTGTTTGTTAAATTTTGTAAACAATTTTTTTAGTATTTATTCACTATTTAATGATATTATTGATTTTTTTCAATTATTCTGATAATTTGATTTAGAGTTGAACCATATATATATATATATATATATATATATATATATATATATATATATATATATATATATATATATATATATATATATATATATATACACACACATATATACATATATACATACACATACACATATATATATATATATATTTGTGGATAATGCAATAAAACAAAAAACACCCTTTTAATAATTTAATAGTTTTATTATTTTTTCAAAATTTTAAAATATACACTTTCAAATAAAATCATGTCAGTATTTTAGGCGAAAATCATCTACTAATTGTAACTAAACAATCAATACATAGAATCTTGAACAATTGTGATTGAAAAACTTACTTTTTAAATTCAATATTTTAATTTTAATAAAGAAAAATGTAATTTTAAAGAACACTAGCCAACAAAAATTAACACTTTTCAGAAGCAAAATTAGTTATTTATTAAAAGTCACTCTCTGTGATTACTGAAACGACCTGAAGAGACAAATTTTCAGAGTAGCTAACGTCTGAAAATATTTAAAAAAATGGTAACATTTGTTTCATAAGGTTATCGTAGGTTATCTTTCATAAGCTTATTGTTATCTCATAAGGTTTCATAGGCCTTTTTTTCACGTCAATTTTAAAAATTCAATTTCTCTGTTGTAACAGATATTTAATTTAACAGATTATATTTGATCGATAATAGTAAAAACAACTTATTTCCTTAATTTTTTACAACCTCTGTTTTTTCCTAGAAAGTGACTTCCTGATTTTAGTTTTAAGACAATTTGACCGTAATTAAGTATCGATAAGTTCCATAACTAATGTTACAGGAAACTAAAAAAGATAAAAATATTAAAACAAAGAATATAGAAAGAAGGCCAGTTCTTCGAATACGTAACTAACGCGAGGAACTGCACAGCTTACAAAATTAACAACTTACTTAGATTTAGCAAAGCATCATAATTATTAAGATCAAGCGCATGCGCGTAAGAAGCAAAGTGACAGCATTTGATAAATTTATCTCTGCTTATCAATGTTAATAATTATCGCAAAACGCATTGACTTTCGAATATATTACCATTAATACGACAATCAGAAGGGCTATAGTTATGAAATTACATTAAACTAAATTTTAAGAAATGTTAAACAGAATATACTTTTTACATGACATAAGTAATGAGATTTTATTGGTCTTTAATATTGTCCTTTATCATTAAATTGCGCTGAAATCTCAAGAAAATAAAGATAGTTTTAAAAGCGTTGTTTATTATTATAGAAAAAAGTGATGAAAACATATATTTTACTGCCAGAAGTTCCTTTTTTGTTGCTAGTGAAGTATTGAAATTATTTAGCTTTCAGGAAAAAAATACTTTTGACTGCTTTTAATAAATATTAAAAAACTTCGTTAAAAAGAAGAAAAAAACTGAAAATTTTACATTTTATTATAATTTCTTAATAAGACATTAATTTAAAGCCACAAAAATTTTCATACAATTTTGAGTCTTTTATTTACAATACATTAATTTTAATTTCCATTTTTGAAAATGGCAATCAGTTGTATGAATAATTATTTTATCAATTCTTCTAACTAAATTCATTTACAATAAACAATGTTAATTAAATAACTTCCCAAAAAATAGAGTTTTATCAAATTACACATAAAAAAACAAATCACGTATACTTTATACACTAAGATATTTTTTGCAGATACAGTTCAAGTTAAGAACCAGAAAACTAGTTAAGTACATAAATTTTTTTTTTTCAAAAATGGCTAGCTTTTAAAATATCATAATGTGTTGATACAAAAAGTGCGAGTCTACTTCAATATTTATTTCATACATTCAAATTGAATAAGCAGTATTTCAGTCAGATGCTAATAATTAATATTTTCTTAGCACTCTGTTTGTTTAGACAGCATTTATAATAGATTCATCATAAAAGTTCACTAAAGTTCTAAAATTACAAATACATCTAGGAGTCATCATTTCGATATTCTACATATCTGTACCTTCTTCACCTAAAAGAAAAATTATTTACTTTATTTGCACCACATTTATAGTCAGTGAAATATTTATAATGCAAAAATAATTTGATTATTGATTTTAACAAAGAAACGCCTTTCAAGTAAATTTAACAAAAAACTTTAAATATTAGTAATATATATTTCTTAAAAAATATATAGTTACTGAACTGTCATAGCTGCCTACTTTTACTCTTTTCTTAGAGATGGAAATACTGTGATTTAACCTTAGATATTTTCTATATAAGAAGTAAAAGTAAAATATCGATTAATCGAGTTACCTTGGCTATCTGCATTTTCCCCGGTCATTGCTTGTAGCATTCTGAAAGACCTTGACGGTATCTTTCCTCCTGTATACATTTTAGGAGCTTGATCGGATGCTTGTTGAGAAGCGGGGACTTGTGGTTGAGGAAATTGTTTAGGGGGAGGTGGCTGATTGATGTTCAAATGAAGATGCGCTGGTGGCTTTCGTTGTTCTCTCTTTTGATGAAGTACAGATGGTACAACCGTACCTGTGGGAGCTGAAAAAAATGATTATGAAAACAAAAATACAGCGAAACAGATTTAAAATTTAGCAAAATAGTCAATATTTTAGCAGAAAGTAGTTATAACTCGAAAATATATTTCTGCTATAAACAAAGAGCTTATTAGAAAACCATCATTCAAAATGATATTTAGAACTTTGGTTATGAAAACATGTTATGATCAGCTGTAATGTAGAGCATTAATTTTTTATTTCAATAAAGTAACTTTTAATGGAAATCGATTCTAGTTGCTCCTATATTTTCTAAGACAGCTGTTTCAAAATTCACTCAGAGCCGATCATATTAAGAGAGCTTTGATTTATAAATAAAATATTTATAATATTAATTGAAGGCTTTATTTGAGTTGGACTCATGTCCAATAATAGGTCGTGAGTTCAATCCCCGCCGATCGAAGACTCCCCGTTTAGTAAGTGATGACGGGTGACCGTTAAATCTGTCGGGTCACAAAGTTCTTTATGTTCCCATTGGAAAAAAACAAGAGGCTTTATTTAAATGGTTCTACTCCATTTTTTAAAACTATCGACTTTGCCAAATGAAGCACTAAAAATATATCACTCAATAACTATTTGAAATTGAGCATTAAGAAATACTTCACCATATAAATTAATGTTATACAATTGAATTAAACTTTTGTACTCCGATGTCACCTCTGAGGAGATATCATTAAAAAATTAAAACCTTTTATATCATAATAATTAGTAACTACATTATTTTATGAGTTTTAAAAATCATGTTAAAATACTATATTATGTATTTTTAATGATTTATTGCTTACATCAGTCCACAGTATTTTAAAGAACTGAGTACAAAGAGTTAAATAAGGTAGCCCCCCCCCCCGAAAAATTTCAATTACCTCTTCCCTCTCTGCTCTTTAATTAGAATCATAATTATCGCCTTTCTAATGGAATTTAACTTGCTTTCATATCTCTGTTACTTAAATAAAAGTGATTGATAAACGAAAAAAAAAAATAACTGTAAGAAAATGTTGATATTTTTAAGTTAGTTATTCGGAAACATGTGAGAATCATATTTCTGATGAAATTATTAAAGAATTAAAGGCTAAGAAGAAATACTACTCCAAGCAAATAGATTTTTTTAAATAGCTTCATTACGGAAGAATTTTTTTTTTTTTTTTTAAAAATGAAGTCATTTTGAAATAAAAATAATAATTTTAACGCACTTCCGTCTTCGTTCATTCCTGTCATTTCTTGAAGCATCTTGAAAGATCTTCCAGGGATGTATCCACCTTTGTATCGAATGTCTACTGGTCCATCTGGATTAGGATCTTGAGATTCATCTTCTTGGTAACGATTATCTGAAAAAGTTAATTTTAAACTAATAAGAAAATTAGACACCTTCTGAAAAGCGTTTCTCAAATGGTAGCAAACCGCTCATTAAAGAATTTGAAGTTTTCCTAATTACGAAACCACTTTCAATTTAAATAATATTCATCTAGCAAGTATCAGAACATGTACAATAAATTTCTGAATCTTTCTGGGGATCATGACAATTAAATGATCCATTTTTAAAAACAAAAAAATATGCAAAAATGCCAACTTGTTCCGGACAGCAAATAAATATTATCGAGTGGTAGTACATTAATGTGTGATTCTTGGTTTAAAAAATTCAATTTATTAGGTTTTTATCCACCTCTATTTCTAAATAATTCGAAAGTTTATATGATTCGCCACTTTGCTATAGTTAAGTACAGCCCTCCCAGACGAACAATATGGTTTCCGTCAAAACTTGAGCACAACAAAACAGCTTATACGAATAATAGATTATGCTGGAAGGGCCTTGACGAACAAGGAAACAATAGCAATATAAATGATCGACATAGCCAAAGCGTTTGACAAAGTTTGGCATACAGGAGCGATTTTCAAGCTA
The DNA here is from genome assembly GCA_949128135.1 of Parasteatoda lunata. Lineage (NCBI taxonomy): Eukaryota > Metazoa > Arthropoda > Arachnida > Araneae > Theridiidae > Parasteatoda > Parasteatoda lunata. The sequence goes on along the minus strand of OX421975.1, from coordinate 60,584,927 downwards.
ATGCAATTCAACTTTCCTCCCGGTCTAATAAAACTTCTTTCATGCTACCTTACAAACAGAACCTTCCATGTCACCATTCAAAACAGCAAATCTTCCAAACGAAACATAACAGCTGGTGTACCTCAGGGCAGCATACTTGGACCGATTCTATATATTCTCTATACATATCACTTCCCAATAAATCATGCAGACTTCAACAGTATTACAGCCTATTATGCAGACGATACTAGTATAATTATAAAATCCAGAAACCCAAACCTTGCCCTGATGAAATTACAAGAACACATTTATGAAATAGAAGACTGGTGCAGAAATTGGAAAATAGCGGTCAATGCCGAAAAATCTGAGATCATAATCATACAAAAAAGAAGAATCAAAATACTTCCTCAATGCAAACCAAAGCTTTTCGATATCCAAATTCCAATAGTAGACAAAACAAAGTACCTCGGACTTACCATAAACAGCAAACTCACCTGGAGCGACCATATAAAAAATACAATAGACAAAGCCATAGATGCAATTCAATCTCTCATCTACAACCAGAATGTTTCACTTAAAAGTAAAAAACTGCTTTATACTTCCATGATCCGACCCATTCTAACATATGCTTCTCCTGCTTGGGCCACAATTCCAGACCATCTTATGAAGAAACTGAACCAGTGCCAAAACAAAATACTCCGTAAAATCACCTGTGCCAGATGGTTCATTAGAAACTCAAACATCCACAAAGACCTTAAAATCCCGACTCTCTCTCTCAGCATATTTACAAACTTAATGCAGACTTTTACGACAAAGCAATCAACTGCAATACAGCTAACTTCAATGAAATATTTAAATTTGAAAACTTTAAAAAAGACAAAAACCTTAGACCTATAGCTGCACACTTCACCTCTGACGCCTCATACCAAAACTACCAACATAAATAAAAATCTCCAAGTCTTACATCAATAGTTCGTAGCAATAGTTCAAAACATCAATAGATTACAACCTCAACAGCCTCAACCACAATACCAGCCTTGAAATCCGAACCTGATACCTCATGTTGGCAATAAATTCACAACCATCTTTACTACAGCAAGTTGCTTAGATTTAGTTTCACTTTTATTTTCAGTTAAACAAGCAAGGTGCTTGCTCTACAATACCCGTCACCCCAGAGACTCTGTATACAAACTGTTTATATGATTATTTAATTTTCTGTAATTTCATGGATATGGGTCTTCTGCGCGGTACCCAGCTTTTGTTAAATAAAGTAAAGTAATAGTTAAGTACTTAAGTCGTGCTTTACCGTTTAAAAAGTAAGCAAAATTAGTCCAATATTTGCAAATTTTAGTTCGTAGTTCTTTACCATTTTTAAATAATTATGGCTCGTCTGGAGCAGTTGGCATCTCTGATATGTTTCATAGCATAAATTTTGCTAGTACTTGAATATTTTTGGTGGTCCTTTGAGAGCTCCTCCTATCGAAAATTGATAGAAACTTTCCGAACGACCCAATAAGAGGCGTTGCATTTCCCAAAAAGATAAACAATGCTTTCACAATTTTGTATTTATTTTATTGCACCTAGGAGAGGATTATCATCATTTAACCGTTCTAGCATTACGCAAGCACATAAGAGGATGCGATTTGTTAAATTTAGTAAACAAGGGGAGAGGAGGGGCATGAGAAATATTTACGAAAGTTTCTTGAATTTTCCCTTTTCTTAATTCATAAAAAATGAACAAATTCAATATTTAAACTTTAAAATGTTTTTTCTTAAGAAAATCGTTAATTTTGAGTTATGGTAAAAAAATTATTCCGAGAGTTTCAGAGGTCAGAGATATTCCTTTCCAATAAAGAAGGTAAAAGTATACCTTTAGAAAATACTATTCAAAATTTTATAGAATAAATTAAAACTTAAATGTTGTTTTATGCTTGGTTACATCTTTTATTTTTCTCAGTAACCTATCTCATCTTAAATCGATAACTTTCGATAATCTCTCCAAAGCACCCCTGGTATAATAAGCAGGCTCCAAGTGACCTTACCATCAAGGCTGATAGAGTGGTTCAATTCACCATTAGTAGGATTGCAAGTGGTCACCTCAAATGTCTCCCGTTGGTACAGGGATAAAAGGACTTTCCGACGCAAGCTACCTACTACGCTGCTCAATGCAAGCCTCTCTCTAACACTTTTTGAGATGTGCGAGTCTCAACTAGATTGACAAAATCCTCAAGAGCCTCATCTTGTATTCGATTTTTTTTTAAGATTCTTGGGCTCCTGGACTTGGGCTTAGATTGACAAAGTCTTCACCTTGTATTCGATTTTTTTATAAAGATTCTTGAGCTTCTGGACTTGGGCTTAGATTGACAAAGTTCTCAAGTCCTAATCTTGTATTCGATTTTTTTTAAAGATTCTTGGGCTCCTGGACTTGGGCTTAGATTGACAAAATCTTCAAGAACCTCATCTTGTATTCGATTTTTTTAAAGATTCTTGAGCTCCTGGATTTGGGCTTAGATTGACGAAGTACTCAAGTCCTCATCTTGTATTAGATTTTTTTCTATAAGATTCTTGGGCTCCTGGACTTGGGCTAGCCCGCGGCTCCATGACATCTATGCTAGACCACCTTTTAAAATAAGCACCTCTTATTTGAATTTAATCCTAGAATTAGATTACTGCAGAAAAAGATACGGAAGATACTAATGACTTTCTAATGTAAGCATAGAAGTAGGTTTGTGATTTTTGCTCACAAGGCTCCAAAATTGCCGAAACCTTGTTTACATTACCTGTTATATCTTCCAGTAATAAAAAAAAAAAAAGAGTTAAAATAATTAACCATTCTGCCTTTATAATAAACTCACCAGTTGGTGAATATACAGCAGATTCATCACCGCCAGATGTCATCTTTTGTAATGTTTGGAAAGCTCGAGAAGGAATAGGATTATCCGGCCTCCTAAGTCCTGTAAATCGCATCTCGTCATCTTCTCGTTTGCCAGGCCCTGTAACTTGCTGGGGTGAGGCGGAATCTGAAATCAAAGGATAGTTTGAAATTGATAAATCGAATTTTTCTTGCAGTACTGTATTTTAATTATTTTGTTTTGATTAAAACTTTTTTTTGTTTCAATATTTTAAATGTTTTTGATTTTATTAAACAGAAAATAAATTTCTAAACTTTTTGGTCGGTCTGATTGAATGAACTCTTTTGAAAGTAACTTATTAATTTCAAGCATACTATTCACATCTACACATTTAGGCTGTTTGTTATAAACACTGGGTTAAAAAAATTTTGGTTGCATTTATAAAAATACTTGATCTTGTCTTATTCTGGTATGGATATTTAAAACTAGGTTTGCTATTAAAGCTACAGATTCTTTTTTAAAAAACATTTTTAGTCTATTTTTTGCCAAAACGTACAAGTTTAAAACGTTTATCACGTTAAATGGGATCACCGGTGACCGGCGCTGAATTTGTTCGTAGCACCACGGGGGTCACCGGTGACCGACGAAGCCAAGATTATTAGAAACACATAATTCGAGTAAATTTTTAATACTTTTAATTTTTTTTAATATTATTATCGTTACTAAAATGGTTTGAAGAAATTAATGCAATACATACCGAGAAAATCATTTTGGTCAGACCGACAAGCCATGTAAAATTAGCGTGGCATTCAACGTGTTAATGTAATAAAGGTTCGTATGAATGCTGCGACAACCTTTTAAGGGAGTAAGGGCACATCATTAGGATAAAATCTCATCGTACGCGGCTAGGGGGGCTTCCCTGTTATCTATTCAGAAGCAAACAAAGCTCGTAATTATATTATAAATTGTTTAGTACGCGTTTTAATTACTGCTTTTTCATTGAAATGTCTCATATTGAAAATTTCAAACATCTAAAATCTTTTCTTTTTAGTTCTCTTACAATTTCAATTGTAAAAAAAATTTTGCCACTACATTATTTTTAACAATTATGAATTCCACGATGACTTTTAAAATATAACGGATAAATAATAAACATTTTAACATAATAACTTTTTTTTTATTATCAGGAAGATCAAGACGTTGGCATCCATGAAATGTGTAGAACATAAAATCTCAACTTTTAGATTGATTTAGATTTTGTAATTCTCTGATAGAAATATTGTAATTTAAAATAAAAAAGCTGTTCCCTACAGCGTTATGACAACACCAGTAAGACAGTTCAAAGAATTTTTTTTTTTTTTTTTTTAAAGTTCCTCTTCCAAAATTGAGTTAACGGCGCCGTCTTCAGTATCGCCCGGGGCGAGACGACGTCTTCCTCCGGCACCGATTGCAGTTTAAATCCACTTTACAGGCATTCTGTGCTTGATCCCTCAGTGCATTAAACACATGCAGATGAATCACAACAGCAGTATCTTTGTTTCAGCTTACAGCTTACGTATACAAAATATTAAATTTTTATGACGCTGCTTTTCAGACTATTATGTTTTAATTAAACAGCTAAACTCCAAGTCAGTGACAAAATTTTAAAAACTTTTTTCATACTAATTGCACTTTGATGTATCATATTTTTTAATCTAATGACATTGAAACAGTAGCTTTTTTGTGACCGACAATATTAACATATTAATTTCCTCTTTAGAAATAAAATGATTCCCAGATATACAAGAAGTCTTTTTGTTTTCAGACAATTCAGAATCTTGAAGTGGTACATAAGTAGATCCGCGTGGAAAAATGCAGTCTGCTTGGCTGTTTTCAGTCACTTGTTTGAAGTGTTCTTTACTTTGATATTATACAAGCATATAGTTATTTTCGGAAATAACTTTTAAAAGATTCGAATTTAGCAAGATTGACATGATTTAGATAGAATATTTTGAATTAGAAATAACATACTTCTTGTATGCAAGCTACACAAAAGAAATTTACACAGTAGTTAAAAACGGTTTTGGAATAGTTTTTTTCCCCATCAATCCTTTTGATGCAGAATTTGTATTCATATTTTTTTTCACTGTTTGGTATTAATTTAGGCTAAAATAATTCAAAAAAATTAAATTTAGCATTTTATTAATTTATGGTTATTAAAATTAGCATTAAACACCATTGTTTTGTCTGCGTTAAAGGTGAAATCTTCCAAGCACGGCTCACTTCCAGACGATAATTTTGCCGTTTTTTATTTAACATTGAAATATCTCTAATTTTTAAAATAAATTATTGGTAAATTGCGGAATCTGAATGAATTTTTTCTTCTTTCAAATAACTTACTTTGGATTTTATGTTTTAGTACAAATATACTTCCGTTAATTTAACAGATTTTTTAGCAAAGATTATTTTATTTGATAACCGCCGTAGAGCAGCCGACCCAATTTTATGGGTTTACCACTACTAATGTTCAACTCCGTAGCCTTGTAATTTTGAACCCAATCCAGAAGACAAGGGATAGAGCATTGGGACAAATTTTGCCATCGTGGAGGACTTTTTAATGGAGCTAACCCCCAATTGCGTTACACGGAGAGGAAGACTACGAGAACCTCCCACGGTTAGCCTGACAGCAAGGGGACTCTTACCTATGATCCGTCTATCACTGAGGTTATTTCACGTCAGCACTGCGGTCGATGCAAGCCGGATGCGGATTTCGTATCGACTGGGATTCGAACCCGGTTTGCCTCATTGGAAAACGAACGCTTTATCCCCTTAGCCATCGCAGCTCTTGAGCAACTATTATAATCAATTATGATTAAGAAACATCAAAATATATTTTTTCTTTAGAAAAAATATATAAAAGGGGCGCTGATGGACCAAAGGGTTAAACAGAATTTTTTCATAACCATAAAAGTTTTATTTTAAACAGTTATAAACGAGTTCTGAAGCCAATTTTTGAAAACGTGGTAATCACATTGGTAGTATTTATCTAAGCAATAAAAAAATATAATTATCTACAATTTTTTTAGTTTAAAAACTGCTATTAGGAACTTAAATTTCTGTTTAAAATACGCAAAATAAAATAGTCATTTAATTTAATTCTTTAGAACCATGAACTACCATTTATTTCTACTTTTAAAAATATCTTATTATGCAATAGCAAAAACCAAGTCTTTTTAATTTATATTGAAAAGCGCGGTAAAAAAATTTAATATTTTGTCTGACCGGAATTTAATTTAATTAAATTTAATTTAATTAAATTTTTGATTACGGCACTTCTCAAAGGGTGGTAACTATAAAATTAACTACATTATATAATTCCATTTGTACTTTGAATTCTATTTATCCTTATGTTATATACATTAGATATTCTGTTTATGCAAAATAGTTTTCTATTAAAAAAAAATCGTTTTTAAAGAACTTATTCTTATTAATAATATTAATAATAATAAATTATATTATTAATAATTTATTATTAATAATATAATAATAATAAATTTATTATTATAATAAATTATTAATAATAATTATAATATATATATTATTATATATTATATATATTATTATATGTTATATAATATTTATTAACAATATAATATATTATTAGTAATATATTATATTATTATAATAATAAATTTATATTAATTAATAATAATAAATTATTAATAATTATTCTTATTATTAATAATAATAAATTTATGGGACTATAATTAATATAAATTTAAAACAATAAATTTACTATAGGAAAATTATAAATTTATGAGAAAACTATCGGCGTTACAATTATTCAGTAATTTGAAATGTTTGCTATTTTATATGTCAGAAAATAACTTTTTGTGAGAGAAATTGTGAGAATTGTAAAATAATGTTTTTATTAAATTTTTTCAATAATATTTTATAAAAACATAAGAAAACTTTTTAAATTCTTTAAAAAAATATTTCTAAGATTTATCTCTATTATATATCTTCTGATAAAATAATAGCGCAGTTTAAATCCTTACATATAGACATGCATCATAATTTTAGATATCTTTTCTTCTAAATCTTTCGCAAAACTTATCTAGGGTTGCCATTTATTAAAGATGTTATCAAATAATAAATAAATCAAATAATCGTCCCATTTATGTTTTAGAACCTTATAGTTTTTTTTTTAACAAATTAAAACTATTAATAAAAAAAACTTTTTGGTGTTAGTTTGGCTTAATTAACAGCATGGATATACAAAATTCACTCGTTTTATGTAGCGAAGAAATAATTTTTAAAGATATTTGCAGAAAACTTATGCAATAATTTATGTTAATTCTTGGCACCCGATAGAATTATTAATGTTCTCTGTGTGAAAACTTTACTGTAAATTAAAACTTAATTATTGCCAGAGTTCAGTTATGTATTATGCTTCCACTTTTTGAGCCCATAATTCGTTGTTATCCACTAATAATATGTGATTCTCTGAGTTCAAGAATTTCACTTAGCTACCAACCATTAGCTACATTTCATAGTTAACATGTTAAATGCTTACAAAGCATTATTATATTAGTATGACCTATCTTAGATTTAGAATTGTTCTGGTTACACAGCACCAGATCTGGTGGTCTTTCACTGATTCATCGTGATTTATTAAGACTCAAAGAGATAAGATAATGACATGGCTACGCACGTATTCTTGTTTATGAACGGCACAACTATTAACACTAAACATGACATACTCCGACAAAAGATCGGTTATTGTATATTGTCTTGTATTGTAAAGTGTCGGTATGTATAGTATTAATGTAGAAAAAACAATGACAATGCATGTGCATTTCCACTGGACCTGCCACCCCCGCGGCTGTCTGCAGTTTTTGGTGGGTTATGCTAGTTACCCGGTTACGCCAGTTTGATTGATATGAATGGTAATATAAAGCTAAGTACAATATTTATACTATTTACAATACCCCTTCCTATATATATATATATATATATATATATATATATATATATATATATATATATATATATATATATATATATATATATATATATATATATATATATATATATATATATATATATATATATATATATATATATATATATATATATATATATATATATATATATATATATATATTAGTCATTCTGTCAATTATAATTCCTTACCTTTGTTACCACTAGAAAATTTATTTTCTCAAATAATGGCAATTCCGTAGATACATATATAAATATACACATTCATGCACAACGAGTCAGCAAAGATTGTCTCTGATATTGTTTTTTGTATTTTCTTGATGAAGAAAATTTAGTATAAATAACCTATTTATAATCAGATATAATTAAAATGTTATATAAAAATATTTTAGATTTTATTATTTAAACAGTTTATGGAAGATTTTCGTATTTCGTACCATCTTTAAATAATTTCAACTTTAATTTTTTGGTATGGAATCACATATCATTAATACTCTATCAACTGAGGTAGCGAACAGAAGATTCGAATCTTGAACACAAATTTACTGCCTCTTTTTCCCTTATGATGGGGATTGACTGTCACCCACACCTTGTAAATTTTTTAAAATATATAAATATTAGTCATTTGAACGTAACATAATGCAACATGCAGTTGCTTGCAGACATTGAAAATTTCACAAGAACAAATGAATGGAAATTCTAGAATAATTATAAATGTACTTACCTATGGCATCATCACCCCCTGTCATCATCTGTAGTAGCCTGAATGACCTAGATTGTCCATAATTCCTGGGGTCTTGACTGTCAGCCGATTGTCGGCGTTGGGATTGTACAGCGGACGTCATCCCGCCCTGATCATCGACTAAGTTCAACCTTGTGAGAAGAAAAGGAATGGAATTAGGAGATGAAGCAAGCAAAACACTTCATCCGCGTCATTACTAGTGGAAAAGGGAGAAGAAAAAAAAGGGTCAAGAGAGAAAGTTCTGAGCGAGCATTTATAATCGACCAGTTGAAGAACAGCTGGGCGACATTTATTACCACAAAATCCGTCAACGTTTGATACTGATACCAGACGTTAAAGTTATGCAACGCCAAATCCATCATCGGGTGCTTTGCTGATACATTTCGTGTTTTTTTTTTTTCGGTCATACTAAACGAAGAAAAACAAATAATCTTTAAGAGATATGGTGACTTTTTAAGGACAGTCAGTGGTAGCTGAAAGTCATTAACCATCGATAATGAAACCAATAGATTTTCCAGATCCTGTTTGTTTACAAAATTAATAAAACTGATGAACCCTCTTCGAAATTCATAAGTCACACATTGGTCAAAGAATATATATATATATATATATATATATATATATATATATATATATATATATATATATAATTTTTAAAATTAACTGATAGCTAAAGGGAAAACATTTAAATTAAATCTAACTATAAATTTTACTTTTGATAATATGCCCGCGGACCAATTCTATATCAAATGAACGATATTTGCATATCTATATTCCTAATTCATGGATTCCTAACCCGAAAGTAAATTATAAAAATGAAAAAACTGTCGGAATAAATGTTTCATAAAATATGTTTTATGAAATATTTTTTTAAAAAAATGTTTTATAATTATTCCAAATGCAAGATGTTTGTATCGAGAAGATCAAGACAAACATGGCGCTTGAGTGAGCTCAGCATTTACGAATGGTTTTTTTATCGGCCAATGTCGTCATTCAATCTTACTTTGCCGATAGAAATATCCATTCCACCGATGTCTCAGACACTTCTCTTTATGGTCAAGTACGATATGAGGGAAAAAGTAGAAAAAAAAAGCTATTAAACTTTTGCACGCGCGCATTTATTGAATTTGCAGGCTTAGTCAGCTGCATTGAGTATTGTTTCAAAAGGTTTGTTTATTTACATGCTTTTTCATTTTTTTCTTCTTTTAACGCTTTTAAAAGAAATCTCTCAAGATTCTAATCATCACAATTTAAAATTATTCTATTTACTTTCTCTGTCGAATAAAATGTAAGACTAAGGTGTTTTACATATAAAAAAAAAACATCTCGGATTTTATCTTGCATTTTTGATTTCTTTTAGTTGATGCTTTTTTTAAATAATTTTTTAAAGTTGTGTGAAAGGCTTCATTTTATCAAATTGAGAAGAATAACAATTAATGACTTTTATAACTTCGATGAATTTTTTCACAAAATAATGAATTATTAAAATTATACATTTAGTAACTTTGGATAGATAGTTTAATATTGTACATTTGCCCGTGAATCGATTTTTCAAAAACTTTACTTTTATTTTTGTTTATTCTGTTTATTTTTGTTCATATTTCGGTTCCGTTACAAAACCCGAATAAGGTGAAGTTTTCTTATAACTTAAATTACGTTCAGACAAAGATATATTTCAAAAATTTAAAACTAGATAAAAATGTCATACTATTCTTGTTCATTAAAAGTTGATTTACGAAATTGGATTTCTATAATTTTGTACGAAATTATCTATTGATATTCTAAAGTACGGAGGTTTTCAACGAATATTAAACAATGAAATTGCATTTTACGTGCTTCGAAAAACAATGCCGAGAGTAGTTAATAATATTTGTCGAAATAGTATTTTGTAAAAATCTAGGCCTCCACTTTAGTTTTGTATTGAAGTTTTCACCCCACTATAGTCATTATATTTTTGTCAAATATGATGCATTCTTCCATTATTATAAGTAACCAAGATTAATCTAACATTCGGCACAGCTTTAAGCTTTTCGCGAGAAACTTTTTCCTACAATAGCGAAATGAAGCAAAAATTTTGAAAAGATACGATTTCACTAGTATTGAAAAACATCTCCTACTGCCTGTCAAAATCTTTAATTTATTTTAGTTTTTATATGCCGTGGTGTTCAGAAGCATTTTTGATCAAATTTAAAAAGCTTAGAATAATATCAACACTCAAGAAACTCTTCCTCAAAAAGGGTAAAAAGTGACAGCTACAAACCTTTAATGTGAAAATTTAACAAAATAAAATAACTTTTAAAAAAATACGATACTTTTAAAGTTCGATTTCTCAGAAAGTTTTCCACTTATTTCGTCAGACTTTGTATTTTGCCATATAAAAATACATTCTTTAAAACGATTAAAAAAGCTTTCTACCTTATAATTCAAATTTGATGAAATAAAATAATAAAAATTTACTAAAAGCTATAGTTTACACTATTTTTGGATAAATGAATTTTAAAATTTATAGCAAAAATGTTTTTTTTTTAATTCGCTTCAAATTTTTTCAAGATATGGCGAAACAAGCAAAAAGTAGAAATTAGCATTAAGGAATTCAAACTTTGGATATAAGCGAACTTTGAATAGCCACCAAAAGATGGTGCTGGAAGTCCAATCGTCATCAACGCTTCAATGAAAACAAATCGTTCAGAAAAACAACTGATGATAGCGACGTGAATAGTAGATTGGTAGGGTAACTACTACAGACAATGAACTTTTGCCTTGGCCACCACGATTCCCAGATCTCATTCCATGTGATCTTTTAATGTGGGGATCCTTAAAATTTCGCGTCTATGTGTCTCCAAGTCCGAAGATCATGACTGATGTGAAAACCAGGACCACAGTTGCTATCGCCAGCATTAATAAGGACATTTTGTTCTAAGTTAGGCAAGAATTACATTTCAATCTTCGTGTTTACCTCATAATAAAAGGAGCGCGTGTGGAATATTGATGAGGAGTGCATTTAAAACTTATATTGCAGGGCTGTCAACTGCTCAGATTTCTGTAAAAAAATTTAATAAACTGATAGCGAATTCAATAGTGTAAGTATAATTACGCTTCCTCTTTTAAAACGTCACAACGAGATGACTGCAATCAAGTTGGATTTCATAAACTTGAAATTTTTGATATGTAGAACATTTGATTTGAAAAAAATTTTTAAAAGGAACAATACTCAACTAAAAATAACTGAAATTGCGTTACTACTAGAAAATATATTTTTACAAAGCAAAGCAGGTTGGCATCTCTGCTGCATGTATATACAGTACAGTATATAATACATATAAATTACGTACGTACATTTATAAATCTTCCGTAGTTCACATATGAAGTTGGGTCATTCATTTTGACTTATCCGTAGATCATATAAAATTTTCGTTTATTACAATAGTGGGAATTATATAGATACGAAATAAATTTGAATATATTTTCTATGAGATAAGAAAATACGAGTATGTTTGTAAACGACAAACAAAATTTTAAAATTAAATACCTACCTATCGAATTGGTTTTGAATTGGTTGAGCTTGTTGCTGAGGCTGTAATAATACTTGCTGCCCTGTACACGACGGTGGAGGAGGTGCTTGTTGCTGATTAGCAATAAGCCTTCGCTGCATCTTTGGTGATCGGATCTCTGAGAGGTCCAGCCCCCCTGGAAGATATGTAAAAGGTTTTTTGTCTTTCTTCATGCTACCAGCGAGGGCAGCCGGGATTTCTGGAGCCCCTCCGGGTGTTCCTGGAGTTTGGGAAGGAATGCCCGCAGCTGCTTTGGCTTCCTTTGTTGCCTAAAAAAAGTATGCATAGATTTAGTATTTCTTTTCACAAATTATCTGAAAGTAACAATCGACTTTCCTCAACATATTTTGACTAAATCATCAAATTTCACACTTTTAAATAAAATTAAAATTTATAACTCGAAAACCATTTGAATTCGGTTTTTATCTCAATTAGAGCAGAGGCTATGAAATTATTATTAAATTTAAAAACATACTATTACCAAGTATACCGGTATAGTGTCTGTTTAGCTTTACATTTAAAATTTGTTTTTTTTAGTTATTTCTTCTGTTTTCAAAAATGATATTTCATAATCTGCTTTCTTCACTTATTTTAAATTTTCCATTAATATTCTTTGCATATATCGCTGGTTCAAAACTAAAACGACACATCTACAATTGAGTTAATATTGCAGATGTGTCGTTTTAGTTTTGAACCAGCGATATGTCTTGAAATAGACTATACACTAACTGATTGAAAAACTACTAAACATTTTATAGCTAAATTAAAATATGAACAAGTGGAATTTCTTGACGATTTTGCAAATTGCGAAGAGATATTAATTATAAAATTTAAAGAAGAAAATTACTTTATGCTGTAAACAACGTGATTGTAAAAAAATTACTTTCTATCCAATTTTTTTTGCATTCAAAAATTTTGAGCTTCAAAAGCAATTTTTTTACATGCAATTATTAACAATAAATAAACATTTCAGGGTATCTCAAAAGCTCCAGAGGGTCAAATAGCTTAAACTCTCATTGGATCAGAAAACACTATTTTACTGAAAACTATCCAATGTTATCAAACTCTTTTCCCCCAAACCTCAACCTTTGAGGGTTGGGGGGACAATTTAAAAATCTTAAGCAAGAACGCCTAACTCTTATTGTAGTTTTAAATGTTCAAGAAAAAGTATCACAATCTACAGATTTTTAAATTTTAGGTTATAGATGGCACTGTTATTTCAAAAGAAAGTGGGGTTTAAGCTGTTGAAAATTAGCTGTTGAAATGAAAATGAACTCGATATTTTGAAAAGACTTACTTAATGATACCGAACTCGATCCCACCCAACCAACTTAATTTAGATTGACTAGCAGGAACAGAGTTTGGTGTCATTATATATGTTTTAATCATAGTATAATGTTTATAATTACATTTAATATAAATATTTTATCTTTAACAATCGTTTTATTTTGAAAATTTTTAAAAACAAAAATTTTTTAATTGTGTCTTCAATTTAATTTAGAAAACTTAAATAATATTTAAATTATTTTTTTAGTGTGAAAACTTGAAAATGTATTTAATTTTTTTATGAAAATAACTAAGATTTATGTGAAAAAGAAGTGAAAATTTCGCACAAGATTTTACGAGTTTCTTTACTTAATGTTATTTCATTGGCCAGACTATTATCAAAGTAGCCAAAACCGGGGGAAATTTAAAGAGTAATAGAGGAAGATTACAGACACAACACTGTTTTTAATATTTCCTATCAACGGAAATATATTTCTTAATTAAAAGGAAATATACATAAATGTTTAAGCTGAAAAATTTTATTCCTAAATTTAAAGTGACGTCAAAGAGTTTAAAATGTCTATCAGCCTCTGTTAAGTTAAGCTGACGGGAAATATAGAAGAAACTACATCTAAAGTACACTCTGAGAAAAAATAGTAAAATGGTTCGTCTTCGAACCATAATATCGGTAAAATTTGCTGCAATCTTAAAGACTTATTAAATTAAATCATGTTTCCATTCAAGTGGAAACGTAATATCTTGTGTCAAATTTTAAAAAAATAAATTAGAACAATATATTTCTTCAACTGGGCACTGCACTGCAACAAATGTTCTCAATATCATAGAAAAACATCTATCAAAATTTCTAGAATTTTTCAAAGCCTTACTAATTTCTTTTATTGACCATATAAATATACTTAAAGTATTTCTAGAATTTAAGCAAGTTTGGTCATTCGAAACGTTAAAGCATTGACAAGTTAGGTCATTTAAAACGTTAAAACCTACTCTCTAGAGCTGAGTTTGACGAAATTTTGATGATAAAAAACATGAGAATAGCGTGAAACAGTTATATCTTTAAACAAATTTGCTGTGTGTTGACTCATTTTGTCAAAATTTAGAATTGACATTTTGCATCGAGTAGTTAGGACAGGGATGGGCAAACTTTTTGGTGGAGGGCCAAAATTAGAGAAAAAAAAGTTTGGTGGGCTGAGTGAAAACTTCTAAAATAAAAAACGATATGCAAGTATTAATTTAACTATTTAATGAGATGAGTGAAATTGCGATTTCATTTTTAAAAGTTCCTTATATTGAGTTTCGAAATTGGCATTAAAATATCGGTTAATGTTGTATTCTTTAAAAACTGCTACAGTTTCATTGCAGATAAGACATACTGTTTTATCTTTTACAACTGTAAAAAAATGTTTCCAAGTGCATTCATCATTGAAAGCATGGTACTCAGAATCATTTTTGCTTTTTTTAGCAACTATTTTGGGGTTAAAAAATTTTGCAACTAACTCAAAAAAAAAGCACTAGCCATTTTATACATTTAATAAGTTCACCATTATTTACAATGGCATTATATGCGTGCAGTTTTTCCATAAGCAGTAAATAATGTTTGAACTCTCCCCGCTAGAAAAATCCGCTCGTTGGAGCTTAAAATGCGCAGTCTGCCACATGTGAAGCACAATTCACCTATAAATGATTCCATATGTCTGCTCCTCGAGAAAGACAGACGCTCGTTGGAGCCAATCTACGACTATTTTATAAAGAACTTCTGCTTTCAACATTTTACCAATTGAAGCTGTCTGTGCTAACTATTTCTATCAATTTATGTGTTGCAGAACAAAAATAGAGAAAGTAGAAAAGTCATCAGTACTTCGTTAAAAAAGAAAGAACAAAAATAGCTTTAAACAAAGTAGACAAGAAAATGGATGCATAATGCATATTGTTTATATTCGCCACGGATCGTCAAGTTAAAATTTTATCCGCGGGTCGGATAAAACCTTCCGACGGTCCACAGTTGGCCCGCGGGACGTAGTTTGCCCAGCCCTGAGTTAAGAAATAGGAGAGTATGTCTCTGAACATTTTAATTTATAGAAACGAAATGCTTTTGATAATTTCGTATTGTTTTCGTTTCTTCCATTGATAGTATTTAAACAATGCGTTGTAGTAAATGCGCAGGTGAAAGTTAAATATTGTATCATTTAACTTGCGTGTCTTTCCCTCGACCATTTTCTTAACAAAAAGGACTGAGTAACTGCCAAAGATCTGTCAACACGGAGAAAGTTACGATTAAATAAACTAAAATCTTCATAAACATCCGATTTTCCAAGAACTAGGTATTTCGGTCAACAGAATGCAGGTCTTAGCCTAGATAAACGTCTGCTTGAATTTTTGTTGATCAGTAAAAAGTTTTTGTAAAAGAGAATTCAACGAAACTTTTCAAACCGAGAGCTTCACCGTTTGAGGCTTCTAAATTTAGTATCTTTAAACTGAAAATAACATCATCGCTCATGAGGTTGTAATGACTACTGGTGTGGTGTAACCTCCTTCTATATTGGCTTGACTCCAAAACGGATTCCGCGGCTTAAACATGAATATGTTGCTCATAATTTTCTTCAAATTTAAGATCCGAGCCTCTTACTACTTCAAACAGAAATCGTTACTTGTTATAATGAAGAAAATACCAAAGGAATAGGCTATAACAAACAATGATGAGAGTATGAAAATAAACAAAATATATAAAGATACATGAAATACTAAAATTCTGATTATCTGACCGGTAATAAATTTATATAAATTATCTGAATATGTTTAAAAAGTCAAGTTAATTAATTTTTCGCTTTGTGAATAAGGAAATTTATAAAAAGTAATATGAGTTAGATATTTTTGAATATTTACTTTTTAAAAATGTTAGGAATACATTTAAAAATTGAACATGAATGACATTTAATTTGAAATTACATTTATGTTATGAAATGAAAATTACATTAGACAGAAATTAAAAATGGAAGAAAATATTAAATCATTGCTAATTTAATAAAATCATATCAGACGTAAATACCAAGAACTTTTTAAAAGTAGAATTTTGTACGAACTCACGGAAATGTGTAAACAAGTGCTAATGAGCAGTACATTTTAACTATTCAGAAAAATAATTGCGATAGCATTAGAAATATAATTAGCTTTTCTCATATAACTTTAATACGTACTTTTTATAAATGTAAAAAATATATATAGATATATGTGCAGATCTCTAAAACCTTTAACTTTTGATAGTAAAAAAAAATAATAATAAATAATAGGCACACTATTTTTACACCTCCAGAATTATTTGAAAATGTATAAAATATCAGAAAATAATCGAGAACATCGAAAATTTTGATGCCCTTATTATGTTAAATTCAATTAATTAATCCTGAGGTTACTAACTTTTGATAATAAAAAAAATAATAATAAATAATAGGCACACTATTTTTACACCTCCAGAATTGTTTGAAAATGTATAAAATATCAGAAAATAATCGTGAACATCGAAAATTTTGATGCCCTTATTATGTTAAATTCAATTAATTATTCCCGAGGTTACGGTTTGACAGGGTTACAGTCTGGACAACCTAGAGAATAGATCGAATTCGATTAATTATTCCTGAAATTCGCCCATATATATTTCTATAATGACGTCACCTTTGGGTTACAGCAATATTTTACCCTTATGCGATTGGTTACTTTTTTATTTACATTTATTTTCCTTTATTTTCTAATCGCTAAAAATGAGAGGGGCCTCCGATTGTGAACTATTACCTGTATTTCAATGTGAAAACAACACATTTTCTTTTATGTAAAAAGCAAAACAAAAATTCTATTTGTAAAACGTTTTTTATCCCAAATAATTCAGCTCAAACAATGGGAGCCCTCACGTCAATTTATATTTAATAAAAGCATAATTTTTTTTTATTATCCAAAATGATTACCTAAATAGGAAGAAATATCTACTCAATCATACTAATTATTGTTGTATCAGTACCATTATTGTTGAGAATTGTGTATAGACAATAGAAAAGTTTCTATTCGTCCTATTCTTCAAAATAATACCTAAATATAATCTACTGGACTTTTAAACTCAAAATCCATGCGAGTAACTTCTATAAAATACATTTTTGGAACATAGTTGAAACACCTCATTAACAATCAGACTAACCAGAGTCCTAATACACGGTAAAGGGTGTCCTAAAATAGAGTGTCCAGATCGAGGGTGTCCTGAAAAAAATGCAGGGTGCCCTGACGATTTTTAAAAAATTTTATGACATCAAAACGGTTTAGGTTAAAAAAAAAACAAATTTTGCAGAAAATTATTGTCATAATTCGTGTCCCTGAATTCCGATTTTATTCAATTTTTTTTAATAGATGTCACGGTATACAGTTAACGCTCCAATAAAAAATAATTTAAAAATCCCAAATTTCAAAATATTTTAATTTATGAAAATCTTATTACAATATTTTTGAAATATCCATCATCAGCCAATATCGTCATCTGGACGCAACTAACAGACATTTTTTTGTGAAGTGACAAATGAAATAGCTGGGCATTCGTCGCTTATTATTTTGACAAGTTCAAGGTTTCGAAAATATTCATGTTGACGTTATCTAAGGTGGCCAGTTCTGTATAATCGCTTTCTTGTGAAGCTTCAGTAATTTAGAGTAATTAAACACTGTGTTCGTTTGAAACTAAAAACTTCAGCAGTCCGATGTACCATCTTGTATGAACTAGAAAGTTACGAATGATTCGATCAAAAAAATTTTTTTTTAACAAAACGTTGCAAAATTTAAATTTACCGTTTTCAAGTTAAATAGTCGGGAAACATTTTATTCTGGACATAGCCCAGCCTGCATGTTTAAAAAAATGAACATAACCCACCAAAATGCATGTTTTAGAAAATACATAGATAAATAGACTTTTTATCTTTGTCCTAATTAAAAAAAAGAACATAGCTCACTGCCAACCAGCTGCAGCATCGTCGCCAATAAATAGCTAAAGCTCTCAAAATCTGCCAAAGAAAACAAAGTCTGGAAAAGTATAAAACAACCTAACCAACTTTATTATTAGATTTCGAAAAAAGATTTAGAAATCTAGCATAAGTATTAATGTCACGTGATGATCCTTTTTGCTTAAATATATCTTTAAAGCACTCCATCAAATGATAAAGCAACTGATGCGTCTTCAAATGAATATCTGTCCTTTCAGTGATATTAAAGTATTCTATGTCTTTCCTATAATAATGCTTGACCGTGCTTACTGGTACATTAACAATTCTGAAATATAAAATTTCTCCATGAAATTATAGGGAGAGGAAATGGTGTTGTAATATGAATGCAGTGCAGATACCATTAATTGATACAACTGTTCGCTTTTCAAGAAAACGGGAATAAAAAAAATATTTTAAAAGGAACTGATAAATTCTAAGAACAGCAGGGAAAAAAAACAATGAAATCTTTTTCTCTCTGAAGGTTTTTTGTGTTATATAGGTATAAGATAAGTAAGTAATTATTATATAGATATAATAATTGCAAGGAAATAATTTTCAAGTCTTGGATACAAACGAATAAATGGTTTTATCCCCTAATAGTTGCATAAAATTAAAAGAATGTTATACCTGAATTTGTTTTTTCCATGCAGGAACTTCTTGACTAATACCAGCTGAAGATGGCATAGGTGGTGGAGGAGGTGGCGGCGGTGGTGGAGGAGCAGCTAATGGTGGTGGAGGTGGTACAACTTGTGCAGATTGAGCAGGAGGAGTCGGCGGAGGAGGTGTCGGTAAATCGGAAGAGGAAGGCCATGCTATACCAACATTTTCTACTGAAGGCGAAAATGGAGGAGGTGTCGGAAATGAGTCAACTTGTCCGGGGGACCAGGATTGTGGTTGAGATCCAGACTGTTGTCTAAAAAATGGCTTTGGTGCACCAATTATTTGGGAAGAATTTTGGTTAAAATTTGCTTGTGGACTATAAGAATTTTGGTTAAAGTTTGGTTGTGGGCTATGGCTAGGACTTGGAGTGTAAGGCTTTGGAGATGGTTGATATTGAATTGATGACTGTCTTTGTAAGCCTGGAGTTGAATTTTGAACAACAGGCTCATATCGAACAGCATTTTCAGGTATTTTGGGAGATGGTGAGTTTTGGTGTGAAAAAAGTCCACCGACAGACCCTTGAGGAGCTGGTTTAAAAGTTTCTGTAGATACCAGAACAGGTGGACTGTTAAACGAACTTTGTCTACTGGTTGGATAGCAATCGGGATTTGATGAAGAATCTTGCCTATACATGACTGGCACTGGTTCGTTAAGATAAGTTTGTTGCGAGGGTGAATACGGTGAGCTGACCTGCGGTGATGGTTGATTCCACGAACTTTGTCTGGATGGTTGTTGTTGGTAGGGTGAGGAATTTTGATTAGACCAAGAATTTGTTTGATTTGAAACAGGGCTTCGTATTTCAGCTTGATGAGGGACAGAGTTTTGTCTTATATTATAATGAGGTACTGAATTTTGCCTAGTTGTTTGAAACGAGTTAGGACTTTGTTGAGGTATAAAACAATTATTTCCATCGTAGCCATTGTTTTGATTCTGATAATAAGTAGGCGCTGCAGGACTTTGCATTTGAGGAGAAAATTGATTAGAGTTACTTTGATAAGAATTTTGTCTCACTGGCGCCTTAGATTGACTATTTGTCTGGTTTACAGTTGGAACTATGATTTCTTGAACATATCTTGGAGACGTCACTGATTCTTGACGAGAAGGGGACTGATTATGATGCCAAGAAGGTGAAGCATTTGAGGTCACATTTTGAGGTAAAGGATCCTTTTTTGGAGGGCCAAAGGTATGTACATAACCACCCGACGGATCAACTTTTACAGAGCCTCGAATAACTTCCTGTTCATTATTATCCACATTTGGTGAAGCTTGAAAAGGTTTCCATGATGGCTGTGGAGCTCCAGGTGTAAATTTAGTTGGAGTAAATGTAGGAGTTGATGGTGTGACTGGGGACCAATTAGAGCCCTGAGGTCTCCTGAAAACATAAGTATTATTTGTTAAAATTTTAAATTACCAATTTAAACTTTCTTAGATTGCAAATATGACATTGCTAATAGTATGATTGAAGGAAAAGTGTCTAAAATATAACAAAATCCAGTATACCTGCCTATATGGTAATTTGGATTTATTTCGAATCGAATAAAAATAAATTAAAATTATGTATTAACCAAACTTCAACAAAGGTTATTCAGAAGGTCTTTAATGTGGGTTAAGGTAAGCACACAACAGGGAAGAGGACCTTGGTATATGGGGTTGATGGGCACACACTTAAATACAGCAATTCTAACTGAACAGGTTTGCTGCTAATTTCACGCTAAATAGGAGTGTTACTTATGTAACTATTATGCGCTGGCTCGAAATCAACAGCAAACATGTTAAGTGCTTGTAATCTTGGTTACTAAGCACACGACTCAAATTAATAAACATTACATGTTATGCATTCAATTCCCTTTTCCGCCTGTTGTCTTTATACAGAAGCAGACTATTTGTCCTACTTCCTAATTAGAACAAATATTAAGTAACACTTCACTTTTCATTTTAAAAACATGCACATAAATACGAGTTTTGGCAGTGTTTTCCCAAAAAATAAAGCCATACTAGGCAGTATCAAGCAGTAGTCGGAGTAGTAAAATAATAATAGGTAACAGAAGCTGTAGTAATAATATGATTTGCATAGCAACTACGCCGCAATACCTTCTAACAGCCCCGGAATTTCCATAGTTTAATAAAATATTTTACTTATTAGTAACAGTGGTAATTTGTTAATAAATTGGTATTCATGATGTCATGTCCGCCACTGCGTGTAAATGATTTTAAAAGGATAGGCAAATGGTGATTACTTCAAATTCTTGCAAACGTTTTATGATAATTCTATTAATCTTAAAATTTTCCGCAACATTACCACAATAAATAATCTTATACATCTCTGCACACATGAGAAGTATACAGAGGTGTATTGTAAAAACGTTTTTGTTATTTATTTACTTTTAAAAAAAGGAGAAAGCGGTAGAATAATTAGACCATTTTTATATTTTAGCAAAGAAAAATAAATATTTATAATAAATACTGAGTACATACAACACACTGAAAAAATTGCACACAGAAATTACTTTTCAACTAAAATTGAAAAAAAAAATATTGTGGATTACAATTACATTGCATTGTTTCAATTTTAAGATATAAATTTAGAACAAAAAATTAGCTTTCCTGAATTTCTGCAACTTATTAAAATTGAAATTCTAATTTATAATTTAAAACCCCAAACTTCAAAAAGAACATTTTACTTTTCTATTGTTTACGGTTTTGCTTGCTACTGCAACGTAAGTTTAAATTTTTGAGAAATTGCTTTCATATAGGTATTTGCATCAAAATGATGTTTCTAAAATAGACTTGGCGAATTTATTATAGCTTTAAGATTTATTTCAAGCAGTATTTTTCTCATTTCAGCACTAAAAAATAAGAAATATTAAGATCTTTATAAATAGTTTACTAAGTTAAAAGGAACAAAGGTTCACCTAAATTATTATGAATCTGTGCATTAATAATTAAAATAAGTCTGACTCCTGTTATCTATTATCTAGCCTCTGGTTGTCTAATCTTTATTTTATTGTTTAGGAAAGAAAGAAAAAAACGAACGGAGTTATAAACTAACCATATGAAAAAATGACATCCTCTTCCACAGTTTTATTAAATTCTAAAATAAAATTACGATTAAAAGATATTTTTTAAAATGATATATCGGCGAAATATTTAATATGCAACTTAGAAACGGTGTAGTTTTTAAAATGGGTTACGAATGTATTGAATTTTTTGGAAATTTTACAAAACCTTCTTTCATTTTTTGATCAATGAACCCAAACCTAATCCTCTTCTTTTATTCATAGGTAAATTTGTGAAAAAAATAATATTTGTGCTAACAATAATAATTTATATAACATCAAATAGTTTGAACAGATTTTTCGAAATTTATCATTCAATTTAATATCCAATTACTATAGTAATTAAAGGGTATTCAGAAATGTAACTTATTTTACATGATTTTAGATTTCAGGGGAGTCAACACAAGTATTAAAAATAAAGTTTCAAAAAATGGGGACTTTCAAACGAATGTTGATCTTATAAAATAATTTTTTTTAAAAATTGCGGCATCATAATAACATTACTCATATCTGCCAGTCCAAACTTCCACTCCTTCCAAAAACGATTTTCCCAAGTAGTGAAATAAATAGTGAAAATTCAATATAAAGAATAATATATTTATATTTTAACAGAGCTAAAGCACACCATCAACCGGCTTTCATACAGTTATATGTAGTAGTGGCAAAAATTATTTTAAATTAACTTCATAAATACAAGAATGAAATAGAAAAAGAATGCAATTTGCTATCACTTTATGCATAAAAAATATAATCTTCCCGAATTTTCGAAAGAATTTGCAACCATGATTATTACTATTACATAGAACAAATATTTAAACTATTTATAATTAAGTTAAATAATTAGATTAGAATAGCAACATTACCTAAAAGTGTTCAGATCAGTGGATTTCAATTTCATCGTGTATCTCACTTACCAAACGAAGGAATACCAGATTAACATTCTCTCTGAATACCACAAGGGTGAAAAATTTTTTTTTTTTAAAGAATTGTTAGAGTATTGCGATGACGGATGTGACGTCATTTCAAGGGAATTTGTAACCCTGCTACGGCATGAACTATCAGATGACATAATTGTTTAGGTTTCTATCACGTAGTCATACAGCAAGATAAGGTTCCATAAAGAGTCAACGTACTGCGCGACTGGCATTTAATAGGCTATTAGGTTGAACAAGTCTTTTATTTATTTAATTACTGGGAGTAGTAAAATAATTCCGAAAATGAACAAACAGTAAGTAAGTTGGGTCGGCTGTTCAACGACGGTTATAAAAAAAAAAAAAAAAAACAGTAAGTAAGGAGAAAAAATTTAAAACGGGATTTCATAATTAATTGCTAGTATATATAATAATTTTTTTTTATTCCTTATTATAAATATTTTATTTTTATTTGAATTATCAAATTTCGAGAAATTAAGATCAAAACTATCAAATGTTTCAACCTAGAGAATAGAATTTCGAGTAACTGATCAACAATTTTTGTTTTTAGATAGAGGTTTACCAAATCTATATACAGTCGGACTTCCATTTAACGAACTTCCATTTTGCGATTTTTTTCGAGGAACCAAGAACATTTTGGAAATTTCTTTGTAAAATAACTTCCAAATAGCGAAGTGAATTTTCTATTTAACGAACTTTTCTTTGAGATCCACTTTCCCTATTTCCCAAAACATTTAGGAACATTTCAAACTTGTTAACGCATTTTAAGGGGAAAATGACCTTGAATTAATTTTTGAAACCAATTAACATTTAGAGAAAGTAAAACCCGTTTCTCTTTTTGTATGCATTTTAAACGAAAAACTCAGACAAAATTTACGGATTTTGTCAGTAGCAATTAAACTTAAGAACGCATGTGGTGATGTATGTTTTTAAATGTATGTAGATTGATAGTGTAACACTGAATAACGTTTTGCTTTATTTTTGCTTTCATGCAAATTTTTTCTATGGTTAAGATTTATAAAATAAATAATAGAAACTAGTTCACAAGATAAAGGTGTATCAATTTCTATTTTAATTATGTCTAGTGTTTATGAATTTAAAACTTGTTTTGCGTGGTTTACGTATTTCAAAAATGTGATTTTCTATTTAACGAATTTTCCATATAACGAACTTATTATCGGGATTTAGCGACTTCGTTAAATAGAAGTCCGACTGTATATATATAAATGAATGGTGTAGACTCCTAAACCATCTGACGATGAAAATATTACGAAACAAACGTGCCTTTAAAGTATTTAGATATTTCATAGCTTCTACACAATTAAAATATCATCTAGTATAAGCTTGAAACAATCTAATAGTATTAAAAAATGTAAATATGTTTTAGAGGAGACTTTTTTTACTGTGGCATATAGCCACATGTATAGTAGTTACATAATTTTAAAAGGTGAGTCTAATCAAAAGTCGTTATTCTCATTAGTTTATTCAATTCTTTGGGTAAAGATCAAAATCTATATTTAGTTCAAACAGAATGCGAATCTTCTAAAATTAACAAATAACTTTGACGGATATGTTGTTTACCCTAGGAACAAAAGTATCTGAATTATTAGGTGTGAAGAACAGCAATGAAAGCTGGTATTTTTTTAGCAAAGTTAATTTTTATAATTTGTAAAATTTCTATACTGCTCATTGAATTATTGATCCTTGCTATTTATGCTAAAGAAATAAAAGTACCTGAATTAATATTCATAGCAGAAATAAACGTTTGTTTGTTTATATTTAGAAACTCTTATTTATTTACTTTTTTCTAGTTTTTACGGATAAGGTAGCTTTCTGATGAAAAACACTTAATATTTTCGTCTAAAAATTAATAAACGGAACTTTTGTATTGCAGTTTTAAAATTAACTCTAAATATCAGTTTTTTTTTTAAATTTGAACTAAATTTAACATTTAATTTACTTAATTAAATTAAAATGAAACTTTTTAAAATTTAAGTTAAAGTTGAAATAAATATTTTTAACCCTTGAAATAAATATTTTTGACGCAGTTGAATAAATATTGCAGTTAAATAAAGTTGAAATAAATATTTTTAACCCTTGAAATAAATATTTTTGACGCAGTTGAATAAATATTGCAGTTAAATAAAGTTGAAATAAATATTTTTAACCCTTGAAATAAGTATTTTTGACGCAGTTAAATAAATATTGCAGTTAAATAAAGTTGAAATAAATATTTTTAACCCTTGAAATAAATATTTTTGACGCAGTTAAATAAATATTGCAGTTAAATAAAGTTGAAATAAATATTTTTAACCCTTGAAATAAATATTTTTGACGCAGTTAAATAAATATTGCAGTTAAATAAAGTTGAAATAAATATTTTTAACCCTTGAAATAAATATTTTTGACGCAGTTAAATAAATATTGCAGTTAAATAAAGTTGAAATAAATATTTTTAACGCAGATTGGACGCCGGTGTCCCTTCTATTTATTTTCTGAGCTCTATTTATAGGTAAAATATATTCTGACATTCATCAATTACGAAAAAAACAGTCTATAATAGTTATTAAAAAATCTGATAGGTTATCAGAATTATGATTGTACTAGAATATAAAATCCGAAAAGCGTTGCTTAAAAAATTTTTTTCTTTTCATTCAAAAATTTATCAGTAGTTGATTTTGTAACTTAAGGAAATTTCAGTGACGAATAACTGTTTCTCTTAGATCTGAATAACTTGAAATCTGAAAAATTGTTTGGAATTGAGCTGCGTCGGGAAAGTTTTACCTTTAAAGCAGTGAAAGGCTACAGTGTTTCATCCTGTATTTCCATAAATCATTGAAAAGCTAAATATAATATTTTTTCTTATTTTGATAATACATAATAAAAGAAATGAAAATAGTATAAAAAATGTTAAATAAATGTTCGGCTTCAAAGGGTAGAAGTTCGAAATTATTATTCTATATTAATGTATTATTCTTTCGGTTTATATTATATTACTTAGTATTATTCTTTCGGTTTATATTATATTATTTTGTATTATTCTTTCGGTTTATATTATATTACTTTGTATTATTCTTTCGGTTTATATTATATTACTTTGTATTATTCTTTCGGTTTATATTATATTACTTTGTATTATTCTTTCGGTTTATATTATATTACTTAGTATTATTCTTTCGGTTTATATTATATTACTTAGTATTATTCTTTCGGTTTATTTTATATTACTTTGTATTATGCTTTCGGTTTATATTATATTACTTTGTATTATTCTTTCGGTTTATATTATATTACTTTGTATTATTCTTTCGGTTTATATTATATTACTTTGTATTATTCTTTCGGTTTATATTATATTACTTTGTATTATTCTTTCGGTTTATATTATATTACTTTGTATTATTCTTTTGGCTTATAATCTGTTTTAAAGTTATTTTTTTACATCGCTACAAGTAAATCATCCAAAAGTTTAGATAAAACGCCACTTTGTACCTGCTACCTCTTGGTGACGCTTTTAAATGATTGGCAAAATCACCAAAAATTCTGAAATCTTTAATTTTTAGTTGTGTACCAGCCACGCTATGAATATTTTGCAAACAGCGTAGTAGCTGACAGCCCTGTAAATAGATTCTTGGCAAACATTACCAAGAATACATTTGAGGAAAAAGGTCCGTTGTTGAACTTGAGTCATTTTTAAAAAAAATAAATGTAAAAACACTAATTACTTTTTAATGATGTATACATCTTTATGATAGGTTCAATTGAGTTTAATAATGTAAGTTTGTCTTTTGTTCGAACTAGACAGTTTTTTAAAAAATACCCGAGAATAAGTCTATTATGTGACAAATGTTGCTTTGAAATTAAAATATTAGCATCCAAATCTATTTCGTAAACCTACGTTCGGACTATTGTTGAAAAAATTTAAAACTTAGTAGTGATGCAAAAAGCACCTTTCTAAAAAAATTTAGTAAGGGCTATAATAATTTGATAGACAAAAAATAATTTGACAATCAGCAATTTATTGGGTAAATTACCAATTAATAAGTATCAACAATTAGATTAATCATTAATATAGAGCCAACAACTACTTAATAAGGACCAAATATTTCTAAACAAATTACAATACTTAGTAATTATATAAAAGAAATTGTAATGATTTCATTAAAAGTGAATTGTAATGTAAAAAAAAGAACATAGAGTCTATGTTATTCAGTCTTATATGCGAACTTTTTACGTTAAAAACGACAGTGACATGATTTTAGGACTTTCATTTTCTCGTGCTAAGTCCTAACTGCTGATTGCGTAATGAAATCAGACACAATAGCGTACTTTCTCTAAAAAAGCATATAATTTAATTTAAAAATGAAAAAAAATCTTTAATTACTCCATTGGTATTTATGAAAAACTTTAATTTTAGAAAATATTAACAATTTTAAGAAATAATAAATGGTTTATCATCAGTGGGATAATTTAAATAAATGGTTTATCATCAGTGAGCACTTTTAATCAATTATATTAACTTGCTTTCGTATATATGAGTGTGAAATCTATAAATTAAAATTCTAGATGTAGGTAAAATCAATAAAAAATCGATCTTTAAATTAATAAAATTTAAAAGTTAAAATTTATTACAAAAATTAAGATTTAAAAAAATAAAAAACTCACGTAAAAAAATACTTAAATAATTCCAATTTTATAAACAAAGAAAAAAATGCGTATCACTCAAAAGTCCCCTTCTTTACCATCATTAGCTATTCTAAGTATATCCACTTCTGCATAAAATTATTCAAAATAAAGAATAACATGTTTCCAATGAAAAAAAAAACATTTTAAATTAATCCTTTTTAAAAAGAAAGAAACGAAATACGAATTAAAAGTGCCATTCCCAACAGAATTTCCAATTTGAGTTACCTTCTTTTACCAGGATCCTATTTACCAGTATCCAGAGACTATTTGAACCAGTACCTTCTTTACCGTCTATCAAAGTTTCAACCATTTTTCGACTAGCTAGAACCCTCAAATTTTCATTAAAGCCTTTCTTCCCGTGCCAAATGCAAGTTTTTATCGCTTATCTGATTACTACACGCAGAATTTATTGAGCGTCAAAAAGTTCATCTTTAATCTAAATTCCGTTCACATTCTAACTAGCTATAATACTAAAACTTTTACTGGAGCAACTTTTCAAGAAACGGGCAAGTTTCCATTGTTTCATGAATAATATAAATATAATTTACTACCATTTTTGCATCATTACATTATAGAGAATTTATCGTTAAACAAAATTTCGAACATGTCTTTCTAAGAGTGCTCTGTGCTTTATGACAATTCAAATTATAATACAAAAACAGTTACAAAATTAATAGGAGAAAATCGAAATGAAAATTCTAAAAAATAAGTTTTCAAGTAAGTTAGAAGTCAAAAATATTTATTTTTATCACATCTTAAGCGAAAAACGTTGTGTGCGTCAATTTTGAAATTAACTTTTATCATTACTCCGAAAATTCCCCCTCCACGTCTTTCAAAAGTGATGCGCCCTGCGTTATTTGTTTTCTGTGTGACAAAAGTAGAAATATTTTCTTCTTTTTAGTCCACTTAAAAAAACGTAATTGTTTAATCGTTTTATTTCATTGCATTATTTAAGTTTTGCCGTTATTAATTCAATCTTGCTGTTGTAATGATGCAATTAAATCTTTTTCAAATCTAAAATAATAATACCGGCATTAGTTACTTTATCCACTTGATAGAAGAAAAAAATAAAAGCCAAATTGTTTTCATTTTCATTTGATAAACGAAAGAAAAAAACGGATGTCTCCATTTAATAGATGAAAATAATAAAACTTGCGATGGTTTTGTTTTCTGTTTGATAAAAAAAAAAAAAAAATAAAACTTTCATCGACTTTCTTTTCCGTTTGATAAAAGAAAAAAACAGACTTTCAGTGAATTCACTTTACGTTTGATAGGGAAAAAAAACTTTCAGTGAATTTCTTTTTTGTTTGATAGAATAAAAATAACTTTCAATGATTTCCTTTACGTTTGCAAGAAAAAAAATTAAATTTAAATAGTCTTGTTTTCCGTTTGATAGAGTAAAAAATAACTTACAGTGAATTTCTTTTCTGTTTCATAGAAGAAAAGATAACTTACAGTGAATTTCTTTTCTGTTTCATAGAAGAAAAGATAACTTTCACTGATTTTCATTTCCTTCTGATAGAACGAAAAATAACATTTAATGATTTATTTTTTTCGTTTGATAGAAGGAAAAATAACTTTCAATCAACGGCCTTTGTTCCGTTTTGAAACTAACTTATATCGAGTATTTAGCAGTAAAATAAAATATCTATTCATATAAATACACATCACATTATAATCCTTAGTACTTACTTCATGTCAAAATGTCTATCCATATTGCGTACAGTATGTTAATAATGGATATTAATACACATGAAAACATACACTACTTAGCACAGCAAAAGAAAATTCTAACCTCCTCCTAGACTTCAGCGTAAAAAGGAAAGAGTCAAAGATGAGTTTGTAGGATATTTTGAGATCGACCACCCCTACCCAACTGTAGTATCCAATAATAGTGGAGGTAAAGTACCTCAAGTAAGACGTTTAAAATATGTTCCACTAGAAGGATGATGTAGATTTCAAGATTTGTAGGTTAGAATCTTTCGGTAACTTCAACTGCAAAGTGTAAAAATATTTGTGTAAAAAGTTTCATCGCGGTTTCAAGTGCAATGGGTAGCATTTCAAGTTTTTTTCTTATCTTGTATAAACATAAATTTTGAAGTTTCAAATAAAAAAGAATAAACATTAACTTCGAGAACAGATGAATATACCGCTAGTTAGCCAAGGCAGGCAATAAAGCACAGTTTTAAAATTTTTCTACCAATTCTGACAACATAGAAAAACAATATTTTACTAAATGTATCATCATATTCAACCTAGTCACTTTCTAGTTTGACCTCAATATTATTTTTTTTTCTCCATTTTTTTATAAGCGGCGATGAACAGCAATCTAAATTTCCAGTTTACGATTATCCATATTACAATCCACAGCCTTGTAATTTTGAACCTAACCCAGGAGACAAGAGAGCTCCTGTATTAAGCACTGGGACAAACTAACCTTGAGGAGGATTTTTTGATGAAACTAACCCACATTTGTGTTATATGGAGAGGTAAACCATGAAATCATCTCACTGTTAGTCCGACCGCGAGGGGGTTCTAACCCATCATCCGTCTATCACCACTGAGGATTTTTTATTCCAGCAGTGTGGTCAGTATGAGCCGGTAGCAGAAATCGTAACATCCAGCCATCTAATCAGATATACAGTGCGCAAAATAAAAAGTTGACCACCCTGAATAACTTTTGATTTAAATAAGGGATCTTCACATTCTAGGACTCAATCTGAATGGTTTGTAGGGGGACTTTAAATATGCTTATCATTTAGTGAAGAAGATATTTTAAGTTAAGAAATCAGACACAAAAATGTACTTTCTCTGAATAAATTTTTTTTTCAACGGATTCCGATTTCTGGCCCCCATATTATAGGGGGTAGTCGCAATCTGGGAAATATGGTTCCAATAGTTTGACTAGGTATTTGGATCAAAGTTTAATTTTACTTTTTTACGTATTTTGCCATATTTCGAGAACTTTTTAAGCGAATTGAAAATTTTTTTTATACACATTTATAAAATTCGTTAATTCAAAGATGAATCCATACAAAATATAACTTTCAATAAATATTTTCTTATTATTTTAATTAATAATAGTCGAAAAAATTTTGATTAGAAAGGTAAACAGATTTTTTTTTTATCATTTTAAGGAATGCAAAGAAATTCAATCATTTGAAATAGATGTTTAATTTAAAATTTTTTCACCCATCACTAAATATAAGTGAACACATAGTATATAAATGCACAATAATAAAAAAATGGGGTGTTTCAAGACTCTAAAAAGATTATAGAATACTATTTAAAAAAAAAACAGGGATTTCTGCAACCTGATATTTGAAATGCAATTTTTTAATTATTTAAAATGTGTTATAAACCTTAATACAATCGTTGGAATACATTGAACCATTAAAAATAAATAAAAAACAATAAATTTTGTAAAATTTAAAAAATTTCTCACAGATCTAATTTGAAATGTCTGTACAGTTACAACTTGATTTTCATTCTCGTAATTAAGCAGAAAGAGGAGTCTCTATTATAAACTCTTAATTGCTAATAAATGTTTATTCCTGAGTAATTTGTCACAGCTTTGGACAGAAGCAAAAAAAATTTATGAAATCATTCAGTCGACAGCGATGTTTCTTACCGTTCATGAGAAATTTTCTCCAAGAGCTATTATGAAAAGAGCTGCGAAGAATGGCGTTTACTTCGTGCCTAACTATATTTATTTAGATAAATGTAGAGATCAAGAGAAATATAGAGATGTCACCTCTGTAAACTTGACATAACATACATATAATTCATATAATTTGGCAAACTAATGAGGTAAATCAATGTATCCAAAGGTTTTCAGTAATCAAGAATTGTTTACAAGAATTGAGTTTATAAAACAGAATGTAAGCTATAACGTTTTTATTCTGTTAACGCTAAATATAAATTGACTACCATTTAAATTTGAATATTTATTAGGAAACTGGTGGTGGTGGAAATTGCTTTTCAATACTTGTTTTCACTAAAATCGTCAGAAATTCTCTGAATTTTCCGTCGTATTAATTTAAATTGAGACAATTCGGACCACATCGAGAAAAAGAATAAAACCAAGACGCAATGTTTCATTTTTACCGAAACTTTTTTATTTAAAAAACTCATATGAAATTTCTTGTTTGTGTGTAAGTAAAATAATTTAAGCAGTTTTGCCTAACCGTCTTATGCATGCCAACATTTACGCTTTTTAATGAAAATTTTTTACCTTCCGATGCAGATATTCTCAAACTGCTCGTTATTCTTTACAATTTGCTATTATTATATAATACCTTGGCTTGAATATTCATTCCAATTTAAAATAGAAAACATACATCAATGAAATTTCTAAAAAAAACTATGTTTTGGTCTTTTAAGTTTTAATTTTCTAAGAAAGAAAATTTGTAAAGATTTTCTTATTTCTCTTTATTATTCCTGGTTTTCTTTTGTTATTAACTATAGTATTTTAATTTGGGCGAGTGATAATAAATCTCATTTGCACCCGGCAAACTCTACACAGAATAAACTACGCTAGAAGTTCTAGCAAACCTAATTACAAATCCTTCAATTTACAATGCCTTTTTCCGAATAATCTTATATCATTTTCAAAATAAATCACTTTGTGAATTAAAAGAAGAAAAAAAAAGTATTTCCGATGGACACCCACTTAAAACTTTTGAACTTCAGCAAAATAATTTACCGAAATTCTTTTCTCTATTTAACTCCGAAATTATACAATAATTTGCCATTGAAACTGCATTTCACAACCATCATCATTTTAAGAAAGTTTTGTTTAGATTTTTATTAGAAATTGACAATAGTGATTTTTATTTCAATATCTAGAAGCGAAATATTTTTTTTAAAATTCCAGTATGACCAGAACTTGTATTTTCCAGTATAATATTTTGATTTTCAAATTTAAATTTTTTATTAATTTGTTGATTAACTTTAATATAATTTATTATAATCAAATTTTAACTTAAGCATAGATTTTTTAAGTACAAATTTATTATAATCTGCATGCATACGTTTTTAGCACTTCAGAATTTTCCATTTTCTTCCTTACTTGTATGCAATTATCTGTGTATGAAATTTTTAACCTGAAGTATAATTTTTTTTTCTGTATCGTTTATAGTTATGTTCGAAAATATTAATTTCAAATTTATATAAGTTGCAACTAGTACTGGCTTTGTAGCTTCTCAGTGGCCACGGTAATTTTTTTGTAAAAAATTATGAAATTAAAATAATATTTGTTTGAACAACCTATTGAAATGATGTCGTAGGCAGATATTAAATTTGCTTTTAGCCGACTCTCTAAACACACTAAGTAAGATAACTAGAAATTTTTTTAAATTTAAATTATTAAAATGTAATAATAGTCAAAATAAAGTTTAATTGATCAAATATGAATGCAACCCCCCTCCCCCACCTTATATATAAAAAATGAAATCTTTGGGGGGAAATTCAGAGCAGTTGGTAAATATGCCATCTGAAAAATCATAATCAGGATAATTTTTTAAAAGAAATTACGAGAAAAATATTTTAGTTTAGAATGGGATACCTACAAGTGACGTAGTGTGAGTATCTCGGTCCTGATTGGTTGTTGAAACGTAGCTTTTGTTTAGTTAACAACTGTTCTTTCCATTCTATTTCGAGTAAGCCAGTCCCGTCAAACATCAGTTCTCTTAAGCGACACATGTTATGCTCTTTCGCAAAGATTTAAATTCTTTCACTATATATTTTTCTAACTTAACATAAAGACAGGCGCGAAGCCCTGTAGAGCATAAACTAATTATGCATCAAAGTTACCAGGTACACAAAATAAAAATATATAACGGTATAAAAAATATATACACAAGGAAACATTTGCTCACTAACAGCAGAGCAAG
Organism: Parasteatoda lunata; assembly: GCA_949128135.1. Taxonomy (NCBI): domain Eukaryota; kingdom Metazoa; phylum Arthropoda; class Arachnida; order Araneae; family Theridiidae; genus Parasteatoda; species Parasteatoda lunata. The sequence continues at coordinate 60,551,299 of OX421975.1, read as the reverse complement.
CTACATTTCTTTGGAGTCTTGCATTAATTTATTCGACTCCGATTTCTTAAGCTCATTAATGTACAATCACAAAATATTGGTTTATAAATGTAAAAAAAGCATGAAAAAGTGGTGGTAGCTTTTTGTTTATGCCAAATGATATTTCTAAAAACCACTGTGCATTGATTTCAGATCCAAATATAAGTATTAGATCCAAATTATTATAATTCAGATCTAAATATAAATATTATTCAGATCCAAATATAAGTATAATCAAGGAATATAGCAGCCTGAACTATATCCCGATAAATCGAATTCAAAACATTTCTTTTGTTTACTTTAAAAAAAAATAAAGGAACCCTTCTTTTAAAAGGGCGCTAAAGACAAATAGATTAAGTAAAAAAATAAAGAAGAAACCAAATTACAAAAACTGGTTAGTTTTTGATTAAGGATGATTGAATTGGTTGTACTAGTTACCAAACTTAACCTACATTGAATGCATTGTTTAAGTAAAATGTTTTTGCAGTCACTTTTTACTGATTCGAAGTAACTGCATGACGATGCAGTGACTCTAATCACTGATTCGAATCAGTGATTCAAATCACAAAAATGAACTGATTCTATCACTTTGATGATTCATTTTGTTCATCTCTAATGCTCGGTTTTTCTAAAAGTTTTAACCTTAGTAAGGTCAAGAATTTTAAAAACTGCTAAGTAAAATTTTTGAACTGTGTTACAGTTGTTTAAAACATGCATTAGTGGGACCGGAAAGTAATGTCATTTCGGTGCATTAAATATTCGTTAGTCTTAAAAGCCAATTCATTTTTTTCGATTCATTTTCGATCCGGCATTGAAAGGTTGTTGCTAACGAGGGTGAATGCATTGATTAAAAATAAAATCTTGATAACAAATATCAAATGCACCGAAACGGCATGACTTTCCGGTGGTCTCCCTATTACCTACTAATATCTTATAAAATAACTTCTCTTCTACGCATATTTAAGGTTTTTTTTTATTTGTTTCATTCAACCAGAGTTGAAATTTTCTGGAAATAAATATGTAATTAAATGAATTAAAGAAAGTTAAAATTTTTAAAAAAATTATAAATAAAAATGCATACAATTTGAGCAAAGGAAAGTACGTTTAATTTCCCAGTACAAGAAAAGATTCTATACATAGAAACCTCTCGTATGATATTTTCAAGGAAACAAAAAAGGGACGGTTAGCAAAGAATATTATTTTTGGATCCCTTGGTCGACTCGAAGGCAATGACGTCATATAAGTCACATGACCCGCGTAGGAGGTGTGGTGCAACGTGAAACATTAAAATAATGCAAAATTTTGAACTGAGAAAACCTGTCACTGATGACATCGAAAAAAGCTGCCCTTGGATTTTCTCCAGATATTGAATTTAAATAGCTTAGTTTAATTTGCTAAGATCTCTTAAACTAGTTTTGCATACGTTTGATTTGTAGCCAAATATTGAGACAAATGTAGGTAAATGGATGTTTTTCATTCATTATCAAATCGAATCATCTAACCAAAGATATATATTTAAAAACAAATTCACGCCAAATGATAGGAAAGAATAATTTTTCCTGAAATTTAAAGTACGGAAGACATATTTATGAATTTGATTAAATAAAAATATTTTAATGATTCACAGTACGAAAAATAAAAAATTAACCACCCTAAATAACTTTTATTCTAATGGTTGGATCGTCACGATTTCGGTCTCATTCTCAAAGGTTTAAAGAGGAGACCTCAAATATGCTAATTAATTACTGCAGACGATATTTGAAGTTAGAGAATTTTGAAAAAGTCATATTTTTTAAATTCCGTTTCGAAGATATTTTATCTATTTCGTCCAAATTTTGTATTCTGCCATTTAAAATTACATTCTTTAAAGTGATGTAAAAAATTGTATACATTACTATTCAAGAATTTTTCGACTGTTATTAAATAACAAAAATATTTATTAAAAGTTATATTTTTGCACGGAAAAATCGTCGGATAAACTAGTTTTACAATTGTGTTCAAAATTTATTTTTAATTCGCTTAAAAAGCTCTTGAGATATTGTGAAATGCGCAAAAAGTGAGATTAACATTAAGAGGTCCAAACTTCGGATTGCTCTCCTGACCAAATTATTGCGATTTCATTTCCCAGATTGCGGCTACTCCCTAAATTTTGGGAGTCAAATATCCAAATTCCTCAACAACAACAAAATACACGTTTATTCGGAGAAAATACGTTTTTGTGCCTGATTTCTTAATTTAAAATATCGTCTGCCCTAATTATTTAACATATTTGAGATCACCTCTTCGAACCATTAAGATTGAATCCTAGAACACGAAGATCCGATCATTAGATCAAAAGTAATTTGGGGGTTAATATTTTTATATACTTTTAATATTTAATAATTTCCATATATATTTGAAGAATTTATTTCAAATTTCCCTTTTTTGTCACTTAAAAAGAGATAATTTGAAAAGTTGAAAACTTTTTATGCCTTTCAGTCCAAATATTTTAAATACTTGTTAAATGTTTTTCATCTTACTTAGAGTAGTTACTTAAAGTGAATAAAAATGAAGAAAAAAGTTTGTGCGAGAATCTCTTGACTCGTGCAAATATTTTCGGAGATAACGAGGAGTAAAAAATTAAAAATCAGTTTGTTTTATCCGGTTTTTATTTTCCTTTTTTTTTCAAATTGTGAAAAAGGATTTATGGGAAAAGAGAAGTCGTATGTTTACATTTCAGTTCCTTTAATTTTTTTCCTTCTTCCAGCCAGTATATTTTCGCCAAGGTTTCGGCTCCAAATAATGTTTTTGTATACTACTGTATATAACTCGCTAAATAATGGCACAGTCTTTTAATTTCACACGAGACTAAATATCTAAGATATTATTTTCCAAATTGCATATTTTCCATCCATATTTTCAAAATCAAAAAATCCGGAATCGTGAGGGTAAAATTCTATGTTTATTCATGCCTAATTCCATTAAACCTTTGTTAACACTAACTCTTAAAGTGTTCTTGATCAATACTAATTGTGTATGAACTTTTGAAGTTGAAGCATGAGGGGAAAAGTTATTCAAAATGTGACTTAAATTTAAGTATTTATTATTTCATTCTTTACACTGTATCCACATATCTTCATCAAAGCATATAAAGCAACCATTTTAACTTTTTGATTTATATATATATATATATATACATTGTTATGTATATTGTTATGTTTGTACATATATATGTATACAATCGGGGGTCCCTTTTATATTTAGCGAATTGAAGACAAGCCACAATAATTAAAAATAAACCAAAAACCAATCACATAACGTTAAACAAAAGTTGAGATAACTCGAAGGTGACGTCATTGAAAGCAAACAATAACATGGTCATGAGAGATTAAAAGCAAACTGCTAGTGAACAAACGAATTGTTTCGTTTCTTGTTTTAAATGTAGTTATTGATTTAAGCATGTAATACAATGATTTGAAGCTAAACTAAATTTAAATAATAATAATGCATAATAAATTAAAGCAAAAGAGAGATGTTTCTTTTTTTTTCACAAGATAGGTCTGAAATTATCAATTTTTTTGAAAACTATGGTAAGCTTTCACAAGATGAGCCGACAGCACCATTTATAAAAATTTAATGAAATGTTTATGAATTAAAAGTTTTAAGTGCATATTTTTAGAACTTAATTTTCAAAAAAGTACCACCAGCCATACAAAGCTAGACTGAAAAACATCAGTATTCAATCAACACCTCCTGGAAAAGAGAAGGCCTCAGCACTGATCAATTTAGTAGCCCAACATAACGAGCATAAACTGCGCAGTGGGGGAAAATAGAAGATATCATTATGTTCGGACTACTAGAGAATCAAATTTCTTGTTTATGGTAACCCGTGCTGAGGCCTTCTCTCTTTTAGAAAGTATTTATTAAATGCACAAGTGTGCGCGAATAACGAAGCAATTTGAAAAGAACTGTGAAATCGGATTGGCGTGTTCAACAAACAAGAGTAGGGCCTCTAGTAATTAATAATAAGTTGAATAAGCATAGAACAAGTTGTCATATTTATATCATTTTCCCAAACTCTTACAAATTTTAGTATTTGATAAATTACTATAAAAAAATTTTGATGTTGCAATGTTTGACTGGTTTCAGGCTAAACAAAAAAATATAAAGTAAATAGTTTCATATAAAATGTTTCATTCCTCGCCGAACTCCAAAATATCACAAAGATTTTCTGTAGATTTCAAACGATTTTTTTTATCTTAATTTTGATTGGACAGTTTTTATTCGCGATCGCAACACTCGATACGCCATCTAACGGGAGACTGTAAATATCGCGCATTAGTTCCCACATAACCATTGGCAATGACGGACGCCATTTTCTTAGCATAAAAAAAGAAGCAAAATTTCCCTAACGAAAAGGTAAAACTTCTTGAAAAAACTAATCAGAACATGCCAAACATTGAAGTAGAACACGCCAAGCATTTGAAGAACAACTTCTCAATATTTTTTACCTTTCTATTACCAACAACATAACATGATTTCATGATCACTTGCTGTTACAGATGTGTGTAATGCGGTAAAATAATTTTTCTGTCTTCAATTCATTACAAGTTAAAATGAAATCAACATTGCTTTCGTCATTCCAATGAATAAATGTGTTCCAATGAATTCCATACAGAACTGTAATAGTTATAGAATATTCTTCTTCTTCATAGAATAGTATATATTTCTGTATCTACATAATTCAGAAAACAACAATAAAGAATAATCCGAATTACTTGAAAAAGTATCTTTTGTGCTGATTATAAATAAATTTTTTATCGTTTTCTTGGTAAGTGTTTTTTAGTTTTGAAAGAATTTCAACTAGAATTCAGCTATTCTGTTTTTAAGCTACATATTAAAATTCATATCGAGATCTTACAATTATAAAATTTTGATGTGTGGTATGTTACCTAAAAGTAATGAAGGGATAAACTATGTATATATTATTTGAGAATAAAGTTTTCAAACAAAGAACATATCATTTTGGAATTCTCCGGACTTATAAATCAGGTAAGTGTTATGATTTTTATAATAAAAAATTTGCTTGTAAATAATTTTTTTCTTACTTGATGATCGTTCTCTACAAAATGGTTTTTTACTTATGATTAAATACTATAAGAATTTCAAAAAAGAAACAAAACGAAAGTTTTTATTGAAAAATGAGGAAATTTTAAAATCGTTTTTATCCTAAGAATTCTTTATTTTACGTTTTTTAGTTTATAATTTTTTGATAAAATTGTTGTCAAAATATTTTTTTTGAAAAATTAAATGGTATTAAATTATGTGTTTATGTATACTTCTTGCATATTCTAATATTTGAAGTAATATGATTCAGAAAAGTATGGAAGAAAAATTCGGTACTTACGTATTAACCACAGCTACAGATTTGGCAGATTTTTAAGTGCCGCCAATCTACACTTAAAATTTTTGGAAAAAATCTTAAAATGAAACACTTTGTTTAAAATCAAAGTAGTCAATCGGATTTAGGTGGAAAATGGGCCGATATAGAGTTTAGCATAGATTCAAAACAAACTTTTCTCTCACCTGATTCTATAGCCATTATGAACTCTAATAAATAAGATTCAAAATGAAATAACATTTCCAAAACGGACTTTTACTAAGATAAAGTTTCATGTTATGGGTATTGGTACATTTTCGTTATATTTCACTCCATAAAATATTTCGCTCTTAAAAAAATAAAATTGCATCTTGTTTTGTTTTTGGCAAGTCCCAAAGACGCATTTTCGTAACACTAAAAATGGCGACAAAAAAAGAATAGTGCTTTTTTTTGTTTTGTTTTTGTTTCGTAAGCATTCTTTATTTTACGTTAAAATTTAAATGGGCCTTTCATGTTATACCATTAAATTTAGTAAAACTATTTCTCCGGCATTAGGTTTGAACTTTTATAAGAATATACCTATTTTTTTCTCTTTATTTACAAATATTTTTCCGATGTGTTCTGGATGTTCCTTCTCTAAAAAAAAGGAGATACCATTTTGTTTTCGTTTGCATAAGAAAGAAATCAAACACTTTCCTTTTTTAAATTTAATCAGCCACAATAAAGATGGAACGTTACAATGCTACATGCTACATTAAAGACGTCTCCAGTGTAACTGAATGACTGTTCATATGGAAATCGCAGGGATTCAGCACATACAACAACGCCCCCTATTCGTTGCGATCGCGAATTAACTAGGATAAAGTTAGGTAGATTTTTTATTAACTAGAAAAAGAGCTAAGAGGTAAAAGTTATAACAATATTACAATCAAACTTTTTTGAAGATTTTTAGCAATTTTTTTCGGGCCTAAATTTTAACGTCACATACATTATTAACGATAACTGATTAAAGAACACTGAAGTTAAAAAAAAAAACATTTCTAAATAACATTAAAATATATAAATGTTTCAGAGATTTCAGACGATATTTTTCGCGTCAAGTTGCAATTGAACATTCTCATTAAAAAATAACTGAAAGAAGAACTAAGAGTTAAAAGAGAAATTGTTCTCAATTAAACTCTGTAATCGAAATTTTTACACATATCAAGCCATTTTTCTTCGAACTTCATTTTTATAGGACAGTTTTATTAAAAATAAATGATTGAGAGGTAAAAACGAAATTGTTCAAAGTAAGTAATAGAAATTACTTTTTTAGAACTAGTTGTTGCTACTTGTTCGCAAGTGCTAACTTGTTGAGAAATTTTTCATATTGGTAGCAACATTTATATTGTAAGGTATAAATTTTCATTTTAAAAGTTGAATCTTAAATTGTTTTGTCTAACAAATCCTTATTTCAAACAAATGTATGTAAGATATAATAGCTAAGCAATTATGTTTTAAAATTTTGCCAAAGTGGCTTCATTTTTAGAAAATTCTTAATACCTTAAATACTATTATGCTACTATTTTGTAATAGATAGAAATGAAAATTTTCTAAAGATCTGAAGTAATTTTTTTTTTTTTTTTAAATATATATAACCAAATTTTTACTGGACATTTCTGATTGAAGATAACTGATCGAAGAACTGAGAGGTTAGTAGGAAGTTGTTCTAAGGAAGAAAGGCTTAAAGAATTTAAAATTAGTAACTCATCCATGAGTGAAATATGCGGTGGGCGTTAAGTAATTCTGTCTACATGCCAGCCGCTGAAAGATATGCTCGCTAATTACTAAGATAAACATTCAAACTTTCTCTACGTTTAAAAAATAAGATAGCTTTATTTAGGTTATGAGCACCGTAAAAAATAAATAATTGTTTGGAGGATGCTATACTAAAGAATATATACAGTCCCTGGCCAAATTATTAGACGCAATATAAGATTCTATGTAAAATCTTAATTATCAGGTACTATACAACTTTATTGTTTTTACGCAACTGAAACTGGTTTGCACTTATTTACGCTTGTGTATCAATGGGCTAAATTAGACGATATAAATATAAATTTGACAATTGGATAAATTAGACAATGTATTATATAAATATAGAATATTCATTATATCAGGTATTATAATAGTATATTATAATAATTAGATCAAATTACTAGACACACTGTAGTGTTTTAATAATTATATATTTTACACCAGTTTTTATGTTTACATGTACGTTTAAATACATGTAATGGGTTTTTATTCAGGAAGTTTTTCATATTCTTCTTAGTTGTGTTTATTTTTAACGTATTGCATTACATTGTTAACCAATTGATACACGAACGTAATCAAGTGTAAACCGGTTTTAGCCGCGTGAAAACAATGTTGTATATAGCATCACCTGATAATGAAGATTTTACATAGAATTTTATAGAGTGCGTGCAATAATTTGGCTAGGGACTGTAAGTGACTAAGCACTCACATTAAATATTCTTTGGCTATACCGTAACTAATGTAAAAAGGAAAGCAAATAAATAGTTCATGCAAACCGAGGGTAGGCCATGAAGTTTCACTGGTCGAAAAAAAATTATCAAAATATCTAAATGAAAGCAAATTATTGGAAGGAAACTTACCCATTGCTTTATCCTAAGTTATCATCTCATAACTTGTTTTTATTTTGATATTTTTAAAATTTCCCTGCATTAAGAAACTTCATGGCTTACTCTAGGTTTGTTTGACTGTTTCTACGCTTTAAATTTTAAATTACTTTTGGAGATGAGAGAGATGGTGGTGAAAAGTTTCTCCCGTGCCATGGCTTCCTCTTAAGTTGTGATGGGCTGTATAATACACGGTGTTACTCAGACAGTTAAACCATACAAACCAATCATTTTTCAAGTTCTTAGAATATCAGAGTTAAAATTTTGTATGAATATCAAAATATTAAAAGTAATCATATTAAGTAAATTTAAAAGTAATCTTAACTAGCATAGGTTTGAAACAGGAAATTTGAAGTGCAGAGTAGGTTAGATAGAAACCTTTAAGGAAAGGAAAGAAAAAGAAAAAATGCTGCATGGTAAAAGCACAAAACAACAAGAAAAGCTTAGCAAAAATTATTAATTGTATCGATTTTTGGGCAAAAAGACAGTCTCGCTAGTATGATGTAATATAAATCAAAACTATTAGCACCACCGGCCTTTGAGGGACTAAATACGGCAAATAGCTAATAAGGAATTGTCTTACAGTCGCCACCCGACCACCACTTTTTCCGTAAAAAATGCCACTCGCGCTTTATTATTCATTAATAAATATGGAATTATGTATATTTCTAAATATTCTAAGAATCATTATTTTCCCGCTTTGCAAAATTTTTCTTCATTTAATAAAAGAACATTGCAATGTTTATCATATTTTGAAAAATGCTTAAAAAAAAACTTCCTTACAATATGAAGATCAAAAAAAATTTTTAATCGATTACAATTTTAAAAGCTGGCATTTATTTTATAAACTGGCCACTGGACAGAAGGGAAATTTCCTAATTTTGCCCTATAGGGCGAAATTTGGATGTGACTGAAGAAAAATGTAAATGGATGTAAAGGATGAAACTGTTCTGGTTGGAACGGACTATGCTGCTTCGATAATTTAAACGAATAACAAAAATTTTTTTTTTTTTTTTTTTTTTTTTTTCTAAAAATTTTGAGCCAGGAACATGTGTTAACGACAAAGCTCATCTATGTTGTGGTAAATCAAAGCTGAAAATGTATTTGGCTGGCACTTTCATATTTTAAACATAAAATTAAAAATAATTGCACACTAATTACTTGATTTTTAAGCAAGAAGACTCTTAACTGGAAAACAAAACAAAACAAAAATCGTGGCTGTCAAATATTAGTAGTATAAGTACTTTATCTGAAATTAATTTTTATTATTTTTTTAAAACTATAAAATAGATGGCAACGAAACGAAAAAATCGTAGAACGTTTTATTGCTATTAGTTAATTTATTATTTTTTTTAAACATTACCACGAAATAAAATTCTACCTGCATGAAAGGGCGGAAGCCCCGACTGAAACTCAGCTCTCATAGATTATCAGAATATTTTTTTTATACCTTACGTTACAATATTTTGCAATAAATTTTTTTAATAACTTTAATGTTTTCGAAAAAAGTTTTTTGAGTAATAATCATTTATCATATTATATATATATTCAGAAATTATAAAACAAAAAATTATAATACAAAAAAAATAATAATAGACATTATTTCTTTGTTTAATTTCGTCCGTCCAAAAAAAATTACAAAATACGAGAAAAATAATAAAGACTAAGACTGAAATAAATGTCAGTTAAGAAAACTTTTAAGTATAAAATTCTAATACTATAATTAGAATTAAAACTAATGAATAAATCAAAATCTTAAGTATTTAAAATATCTTTGTTTTAACACCAACCGTTATCTCTCAGTGCTGCCCTCTATGTTATAAAATCAAAACTCCAACTATCTTTTTTTTTTATCCTGAATAACTAAACCTTCGTCTAATACTAATGGAGTTCTCCATTTTGCTATTAAACATCTTGGATGATAGATTGTAAATTTAAAATGTTTTCAGTTATCTATATTTTAATAAAAATTACAGCATTTTAGAAGTTATGCTAATTTGTTTGATATAAACAAAGCAGTAAATATAAAATGAGGTACATATTTAATTCGTCGAATTAGGAGTAAATTTGATAAAGTTTAAACCTTGATAAAATCTGTACTGTTTTGTTTTCTAGAACAAAAAAATATCCAAAAATCTAAAAGTCGGATCATGCAAAAATTTTTCACATGACCTTCTGGGCATGTAAATATTTAATCAATACCATAAAGCATCGTTTAAATGCCCTTTAAAATTTAACAATATGGGGTAAATAAATTATATTTTAAAAGAATTTAACAGAAAAATTAAGAAAATTAACAAACGAAGTAAGTTTATTGTTTTTATTCTTCTATTCATTAATACTTTTATTAAAAAATAATAATAATAAAGATTTACCTCAATCGCTATGCATAATAAAATAGCGAATATAAAAGTTGAAATTGCAGTGAGAAAACAAATGCGAGAGCAACATCATTTTTGCAATATAGTTTTAAGCAACGACTTAAAGGGTATGCATAGTTGACAACAAAAAAAAGGTATCGCCCGGAATAACTTTCGTTCTAATAATTGGATTTTTACGTACTAAGTGTCAATCTTAATGGTTCCAAGGGGTGACCTCAAATATGCTAATTAATTAGTGCTAACTATTAATTCAGTTACGAAATCGGTTAAGCTAAAAAACGTACTTTCTCTGAATAAAATTTATATATATATATATATATATATATATATATATATATATATATATATATATATTTATATATATATTTATATATATATTTATTATTATTATTATTATTATTATTTTTTTTTTTTTTTTTTTTTTTACATATTTGGATTTTTAATTTTCAAAATATCGAGGGTAGCTGTGAAATCTGGAAAATATATGGCTTCCATAGTTTGATCAGGAGAGCGATTCAAAGTTCGAACCCCTTAATGTTTATTTCACTTTTCGCGTTTTTGTTCATATTTTTAAAACTAATTAATCAATTCAAAAAAAAAATTTCACCCACTCATAAAACCCATTTACTCAAAGATAATTTCATGCAAAAATAAGTATTTATTATTTTTTATTATTAAATTCAATTGAGGATGAAAAAATTTTGAATTATGAGGGGTAAATATTTTTTTATACCATATTGATCTACACATTTTATTATTGTCAAATCTAAAGTTTCAACTGCTTTTAATAAGCAGAAGACGGAAAAAATTTAAATTAATTATTTAAAAAAAAAATTTTTGGTGACAATGAAAAAATATTAAAATGAGGGCGACTAAGATTTAAATGTGGTTAACTTACGAGGAACTTGACTTAGAGCGCGTAGTGTAAAATTCATTCATATTTTTTTCGCTAATAACCGATTGCTAATCTGTTTTTTATGTATTTTCTTTTTCTTACAAAATACTATGTTTCTTATCTAGTCGTCTAAAAATGTATTCGTAATTTAGTAAAGAAATTAGAAGAAACATCTTATGAATAAAAAACATTTTATTCAACGAATGTCGAGTTTTATAAAAACATGTTTCTGATAGAATATGATTATACATCAGATTGTGATTATATTTAATGTGATATTTTATTTTTTAGTTTTTGTTAATAATTGATACAATTTCATTAATATGCATGCGTATGCATAGATTTAGAATAATGTTCTTGGAAAGCTGTTCTTTTAAAAAAAGATGTTGAAAAAACTTACTTTTGTAAAAATTGTTTTTCAACTTTAACACAATTCCCAAGATAGTATTATAGCGTAATTTGTAAAATGCCTTATTTTGTTAAGCAGCAAGACCTGAAAATTGAAATTTGTAAAAAGATTCCAATTTTAGAATAATCATCTGATTTGAAAAATGCAATAAAAAATACGCAATTTTCGAACTTATTTTGATTTTTAAAAATATATACTCTGAGAGAAGGCTAACATACTTTTTACAGAAACTGTGAATACTAATTTTTCCTATATTTCCACAAAAAAGGATTAGAATGATATTGCTCCAAGGAACCCACTGAATAATTTCGTTATTTCCAGAATTGAAATCTGTTAGGATGAACTAAATTATTCCTTGAAAGCTAAAACGAGAACAAAATTAACTATTATTATTTATCTAAGCTTATTCCATTAATTTGATGATAGGGGGTATCACGGTTAAAATCAAAATCTATTAAAGAAAGCTAAAATAAAAACAATAGAGGATGAAATTAAAAAACGAAGATGGAGCTGGCTCGGACATATCCTTAGAATGCCCAAAGAAAAATTTGCATCTGTTGCGCTTACATGGGCCCCTGATGGTAAAAGAACAAGAGGAAGACCCAGACTGACCATCCAGCGCATGTTTTTGGGCGAATTAAAAGAATGTAGAATTTCTGGCTGGAAGGAATCAAGATCTATTGCTAGAGACAGGAGGCGTTGGAGGGATATGTTAGAGGCCCAAAGGCACGTAGAGGATAAGTAAGTAAGTATCAAGGTTAAGGATATGCGAAGTCCCGATTACTAAAATACTATAAATGCATTAAATCATATAGCTTGAATAAATTATTTTAAGCAAATAAGGGTGTAAAAATAAACTCGATTGAAGTACCCCTAAAATATATGTAAAATAAACTTTGGAATCGATAAATATAAAATGCATTTCCAAACTTCAAGTCGGACGGAAATGCTAACTTTTTTGAAATAGCTTTTCCTTGTAAATATTTAATTTTGATTCCTGGTGTTAGGGGACATCCATTTTCACATAAGTCTTTTCGAATTTAAATTGTTAATAGAATTTTTTTATGGCCTTAAAAAATGTTATTAAGATTAGCAGTAAAAAAATTTCATTGCACTTATTTTTTTAGAAAGTAGTGACTAATTATTATTTTTTTCAATCTAAGAACTTGTGCATTTATCTTACGTAAGAATTATTTTAATATCGCATGAAGTAATTAAATATACTGTGTTACTAAATGAATAATCCAGAGAAACTGAATGGGAAAGATAAGAACTTCATGATCTAAAAAATAATAGATAATAAAAGTAGACACGTTTTGAGCGTCCAATAACACAACCCTGCGAAATTGAAGTTTTTGAAAAATACAAGAGAAGTTATTGTTGATTTATATGTTATTTGATGCACTGATTACGAAAATGACCTTCATTTTTCCCAATCACATCAGGATTTTTTGTAAAATCGATATTAATATTTTTACTTAAACCCTTTCCTTTGGAAAGGAATTCTCTCAAACAATTTTGTATATACTATCTGGTAATTGTCGTATTCATTCATTTTGATCTATGTAAAATTTAATCTTGTAAAAGTAAATTGATTTTTGAGTGATTGGCTAATTTTTTAGTGGTTAAAATGAATAAAAAATACTGTTGTCAGATCGCACAAGTCACGTCTGATCGAGAGAAAAACAATCAGTTCCATGTGTTGAAACTTTTTACATCAGTCTCTAGAAGAAAATCCCCAACATACCATTTTAATTATTTTTTTTAAGATAACTTACATAAAATTGACGATTGACCAACAATAGCAAATATTCTGTAGGTGTATACATGAAAGTTTGAAACAAAACAAACAAAGGAAAAAATTTTATATTTAGGTACATGCTCGTTTTCCTCTGAAACTTATTTTTGATGATCTCCTTTTATGCTTAATCTCTGGTCTATCCCGAGCTATCATCCAACAGTAGTCGGCAAGCATGTTTTTGCCCCATTTTAATTGATATTTACGCTCCATATCTCTGATATTTTGATGGAACCTTTCCCCTTGTTCTTCGCTGACTGCTCCTAAATTTTCGGGGTAAAGTCCACAAGTGAGTGAAGAAAATGCATTTTAACACTCATGGAGCAACCCAAAGTTTTAAATTTTTCCAGCATTTCCATGACAATTTCTTTATAATCAGAATCCTTGTAGTTATCCAGAAATTTACTGACGACATCTTTGAAAGCAACCCAAGCTTCTTTTTCCGTGTTTCTGTCATGTTAGTCCCAAAATCTTTATCTTTCATGAGTTTGTGGATATCTGGACCAACAAAGATTCCCCTTTCAACTTGGCTTGGGATAAACCTAGAAACTTTTTGCACACGTATTTGAAACAATCGCCATCTTTTGGAATAGCCTTGACAAACTGCTTCATTACACCTAATTTTATGTGGAGCGGAGGTAACAATACTTTTTTGGATCAACTAAGCTGTTTCGAATACCGTTCTTGGTACCTGGGTCAAGATTTTGTCCTTTCGGCCATTCTTTTTTAACCCAATGTTGTGTCTTGTCACGGTTGTCCCATTCGCAAATAAAACATGAGAACTTTGTAAATCCACCTTCTTGACCAAGAAGCACGGAGATAACTTTCAAATCACCGCAAATAGTTCAACTATGGTAGATATATTTTATTTTTCAAGGACGAGAGCCAGGTTTTCATAACATTCTTTTAAATATACCGAGTGCTCAACTGGTACACATGCATACTAGCTCCCATGATGAAGAAGGGCAGCTTTGAGGGCTTCTTTTGGGTTAATCTATAAACAGTCTCCACTAATCTTTATCGTAGATGACATTAAATTTGCTCATCAACGTTAGAACAATAGACCAAGTTCTCCTCTTCATCAAAGTACTTAATAAATTCCTTTTCTCGATTCCTGTACCAATAAAAAGATGTTCCTTTCGCCAATAAGTGTTTTTTTTTCAGTCTGGAGCCTAACAATTCAGCTGCCTCTTTCGAAAGGCCCCGATCTCTAGTCAGATCATTCAGTACAACCTGAGAGAAGGGCTGAGGCGAACCGGCTACAGATGGCTTATATTCGATATCGGAGCCTTGAACTTCTGGATGTTCTGAGTCTGAAGACGCTGAAGAGATGACTGGAAATTTAGTTGGAGGCAAAGGCAAAGGCACAGACACATCAGGTCCATGAGGAACGAGGCGTATGGACGATGGAATGTTATCAGGATAAGATATTAGTCTTTGATTTTTCGGTTATACCCAAGAACATGGCATGAACAAAAATAACAATCATCAAAGTGGTTTTGGGGCTCCCTCCACGTCATAGGAATTCCAAATCGTAAAGCAGTCTTCTTTCCTTGGTACCATAAGCGTAGATCATTGAGACACTGCACACAAACTTTATGAGGAGCCAGTGATTTGTCCTGGTCTCCGAGTTTCATGCCAAAATATGTAAGATAAAGTTGTCTTGCATAGTTTGTAAAGTTCCTCATGCGATTTTTAACAACACTATATTCGCCGCATATATGACAAAAGTCATCTGGGAAATTTTCGCAATGTCTCGAACTCCCTATTACACTTGATAGTGTTCCTGAGAGGTCAGCAAAGCTAGATAAGAATTCTCGCGAAGGTAGAGAGAGATTGGGATAGAGAGAGGGATTGGGATCGAAATATGTCATAGAGATGTATTTTGGTAGATTTGACCAAAATCGAATACTGGTCAGGCAAAAAATTCAAAAACGAAAATTTTTTTATGGTAAATATTCATAAAAAGTCCAGTAAAATTGATTTTTTCAAAAAAACTTGACGTGATAGAAATTTTTCATGATTGTTTTCAATTTTAGCACCAAAAAATACATAAAGTTCAGCTATCAGACCCCTTGTATTTTTTTCATCGCAGGCCTGTGTAATTAAAGTCACAAGTCATTAACACCTGACGAGTCTTGAGAATGGGCGTTTATATTTGATTGCTTGAAACACGTAGACTTTTATTTCCCTCTTCATATTTTTTGAAGCCAGGGAAGTTTTTATCATCAATTATACTATTTTACATTTGGGTCTTGATTATTGTTTTGATAAGGATTTTATGCTCGTAAAAGTAAACATATGCATTTTAATATTTTAACAGGGTTCGTGTGGTCTTTAAAAAAGTAAGAGAACAGTAGCTTCAATGTTGTAACCATAAAGTTATTTTTAACTTTAAAATTAAAATTTTGAGACCAGATATTTTGAGTTAATGAAATTGAATATTTTATCCTTTATATTTTCGAATATTGTATATTTTATAAGTTATT
This sequence comes from Parasteatoda lunata, assembly GCA_949128135.1. NCBI lineage: Eukaryota > Metazoa > Arthropoda > Arachnida > Araneae > Theridiidae > Parasteatoda > Parasteatoda lunata. The sequence goes on along the minus strand of OX421975.1, from coordinate 60,535,269 downwards.
GAATATTTTATAAGTTTTTGTGTCACCATTTCAATAACTTAAGGACCTTCTGAACTATGTTTATAAGGAGAGTATCATATCAGATATATATAAGAAAACAAAGAAATCATAGTAGCGGTATTTGGTGATAAATGTAGCATATCGTAATTGAAGAACATGTTGTACGGTATTTTATGGTGAATTTGAGAACATAAGTTTTAGAATATATCGAAACATCAGAATGCTATTTGCAAATCATATTTATCCTAAGAAAACCTTGCAATCTAAATATCTGGCAGAATGAAGCGATTTTTTGAACAATGAATCATACAATCTGTTACATATTGCTTCAATATATTATTATTAAACATAACATATATAAAAGATTTTAAAATGTCACTTAACATTCAGCAATTCTTTCAGTTATAGAAAAAAGAAATATCGTAAATTATGTAAAATCTTGTGACTGTGCATAAGAATTACTATACAATCTACATATTTTACAAGCACTTCTTTCTTCTTTCTTTTTTTTTCTTTTTTTTTCTTTCTGTTTCTTTAAACTATTTTGCCTAGAAGACTCGATCAAAGCTGTAAAAATGATTATCCCAAAAATTTTGTATATAGTTATAATATGTTATGTAAATTCGATTTCGTAACTCAATTAATAGTTAGCACTAATTAATTAGCATGTTTGAAGTCACCCCCAGAAACTATTAAGATTGACACTTAGTGCGTAATATTCCAATAATTAGAACTAAACTTATTCAGGGTGATATCTTTTTTTTTCTTGCCCACTGTACTAGCTTATAATACTTATTACTTCTAATAAAAAATACTAGTTAGTAATAGTACTTCTGATTTATACATATGATAATAAATACTCGAGAACATTATATATATATATGCTTGACAATTGCTAAAGAATAGTTACGTTTTTTTTTTTTTTTTTTAAATAATTAACGATAGACGATTGAGTAAATGAAACTAAGTACATATTTAGTAGAGGCGATGTGCAGTTATTATTATGCAAAATAGTTCAGATATCGACATATTGAAAGATAATAAAATTAAAAAGCTGCTCATTGGACGATTTTTCATAAGCCATGAAAAATGTGCCTTTTTGCCAGCTTGAAACAGAAATGAGTACCTTAGTAAGATATGTGATTATCTCGGACACTAATGCACATTTTTCATCTGCTATTCATACTGTCCACTAAACTATCAAAGAGTCCTTCAGGGATATTGTCCCACTCCTCTCTCAAGGCGGCTCTCAGCTCTTGCAAGATTTGAAAGGGGCGTGTTCTTTGTGTAACACGTCTGCTAAGGGTATCCTAGGTATACTCTATGGGATTTAGATCTGAGGAGTACACAGGCCATTGCATACTGTAAATATCTTTACTTTATGGTGTGTCCGATACACAGCGCAAATGCGCTCATTGTCGTCCATTAGCGGAAAGTCTGTACCAACTACATCCCTAAAAAGACAAGCTAGATCCAGAATAATCTCTCTGCGATATAATGCTACTTCGTTCAAAGAAGGAAAGCAGTGTTCAGCCATTGTGCATGATTCTGCTGTGCCATACCGATCGCGATCATGAACCTAATGTTGTCCACAACGTGTGCCTCTCTCCATCTCTCTCCACACTAACTGGTTGCCAGAATCACTCGTCACAGTGAATCAGGATTCATCGGAGAACATCACTCTGGACCCCAGCCAATACGTTACTTTCACCAACGTAATCTTTCTCGACGATAGAGAGCTTAAAGTGAGAGGCATCGATCAGGTTTCTGTGCGTGCAAAGGAGTGACATTTCTGTGCCTTTTCGCAACTTGGGATAGATATCGTTCCTCTTTAGGTGTGGTGTTTCGACAAAGACCACCGGCATGCTATCGCATAGCATTTCCCCCAGTAGCGGTCTTTTTTTAATCGCGAGATGACACTTTTTGATACTTCTATTACTACGGCCAAAATGATGACATTTTGACCTGTTTCCAGTCGTCTAACTGCTCATCCCCGATCGTTAGAAAGCAAGTGATATCTTGCTAACATTTTCAACTTAATTACTGCAACACCACACTGAATTTCACAGAAATAAGTTCAACAATCTATAGTGCTATTTTGATCAAATATTAAGAATTTTTGAATGAATGAAAAAGTATCGTTAGTAACATGGATCTAAAGTAGAAGAAAATTTTCATCAGATCCCTGTACCCATGGTACGGCTCAGTGACCGACCACAGGGCTTTCACTTCCACAGATTATACTAACGTGTATATCACATGTACTCGGTGGGTTTAGCGCAGTCGAGATTCGAACCCCGGCGGTCTTCCGATCCGAAATCTGATTTCGCAACCACTGGACTATCACGGGCCACAAATATCAATGGAGGTCAAAGCAACTATATCTCATTATAGTTTCGACATTTTGAGCAGCGATCATTCACACTAGTCCATACATTTTTAGTAGGGTTACCAGAAAATACATATTAATGAGATTGGTCATTGCAGGACGCCATGTATTTTCAAATGTGTAAAGTAACACCTGTCTAATGATCATTTTTAAGCAAATGTAATCATCCCTACCAACGTTTACACAGCCATTCCCGAAAATAAGTAAATTTGATATATGTAATAATTTTAAATGTGCGCTTTTTGACAATGAAATAATATACATAGAAAATATGTCTTGAAATTAACAATTTCTTAGTCTTACTTCCTCCGGAAAAAAAATCATGAACCAGTATTTTTTTCTCCAGTCCGTTAACTGAGTTAAGTCAGCTCATTAAACAATATTAATTTCAATATTCCTGATATGATCGACTTTGAAAATTTGTTCACTCACTTTTCTTTTTTGTTGTTGGAGAATTTTCTACATTTGAATGCTTTAAGTAAATAAAACATATAAAAAACATTCCACCAGATAATTAGAAAATAGTTTGAATTTTTCTACATCTAAAAAGAGAACATTTAACACACATAGGCTAGTTCTATTTACATGAAACCTTGATCCCATGACACCCAAACAATTTAAAAACATACCGCCGAGAAATACTCAATGGGAGTTAACTCAAAAACCTCACAATTCGTGTAAAATTCTTTTGTTAGAATAATCATATACCTTGAATTTTAATTTGAAACAAGGCAATCAATTCCTTATGGGAAAAAATCTCAACTTCGAAGCATAGAGATAATGCTGTAACTAAAGTTCACTTACTCGTACTCAAAATAATTGCTTATGTAAACAAAAATTACAAATAAAATTATTAAGAATTTTAAAATAATCATAGCTTCCAATTTTTTCAATTTTTACGGATTTTTTTCTTTGGAGGTAGTAGTGAAATAAAAAAACACATATGTAGAATTTCGCTGAAACTTGTTTTACGTTACCAATACATCAAACTCAGACAATTCATGTACTTTATAGTTGTTTTTTTAGATGCCATTTTAGTTAAAATCATTTTTTGAATAAATATTTAATAAATATTAAAATTTTGTTAAAAAAATATTTTTAGAGACACTTTAAATCAGTGCCGTCAATTTTCAAAAACTTCCCGAAAATGCTCAAGTACTAGTTATAAAAACTTTTCATTTCTACATTAATTTCGAAAAAGTAAACTATTCACAATTATAACTACATATGAACAATTAAAACGCTTGTATTTGTGTTATTTTCAATTTGATAGTTTTTCCTTGACAAAAAGTTTTTTTAAATTACTACTTATAAGAATTTCACTGATAGTCGGAATGTTTCTTGTCTATAAAACTTAAAACAGCAGTGCACTTTTTGTTTTTGAATTATAAAATAATAACAATAATAATAAACATTTACTTAAATCTGCATTATGCTCCTCTCTGTTACCAATATTCAAAAGTGCTAAAATTAAGTCACCTGAAAAGTTAAGCAGCTTGCACTTTATTCAAATTTACACAGTAAAACACTAAAATTGCTTTTTTATTAAATTTTTTGGATAAATAAAAGCTTAATAAATGGTAAGTAACTGAGTGGAAATAAGATAACAGAAGTTAAGTCTGACAGTTGAGCTAAACTCAAAATGCTTCAGCATTGAAAATTACTGAATTTTAGTTCAACAGAAATTAGTACCTACCTATATTTCTTTTCATAAATTTAATATTGAATAAAATACTGAAATAAGAGCCAATAAAGTTATCATTAACACGCTAACAGAGTGGGAGAATAACAGAGGGGAAAATGAAAAGGCAAATCAATTTACTTAGACATCAGATTCAATTGAAAAGAAATGTTTACGCAAAACTAAAAAGCGTGATTTGATGTTATAAAAAACCCAGATGAATAAATTGTAATATTTTTTTAAATATGCTAGTAACTGAGCGAAAAAGCAAATAAAGCGACCTTACCTTGCCTTATCTAAAAATGGACAGCCATATGACCAATTTTTACCTACTGGTAACAACAAATTATAATAATAGAGTGGAAAAAATCTTGGGACAAAATGGTTGATTTTTTTACAAAAGAAATTTTAAAGCTGTATATCAAATAAACTGCGCTATCGCTATATAATACATATAACAAAAATTTCACAACTATATAAATTTAAATTATTATCAATTAACATTTAATTTAATTACAGTCAAATAAGATGCAAAAAAAGCTGAGACTCATCAATTTAGTTCTATCTGGCGCATTAAAACTGTGCTTCAAAGGCATTATTTTTAAACTACTAATTTTTATGCATCTACATATACTAAAAACTTATAGCAAGTTAATTTGCTTGCTTAAAAATGTTATTTGGAATAAATTAAATTACACTTTTAAAAAATAATTAAAAATATTTTAAGTCTGGGGACATTAAAAGTGCAAGTTTTTTTGAAAATGTCCCTTTAACAAAAATTATATTATAGCTGTAAATAAATAGTGTTAGCTACGAATAGTTTACTCCGTAAAAAAATGAAATGTGCATTCTTACTATCAGCATTTTTTCCTTATCGGAAATCAGCAGCTCAGCTGTTAACATTAATATAATTAGTATAATATAATTAGCATGATATAAATTAATATAATATAATTAGTACTCCTATAAACTCATTAAGATCATCAGAGTATTTATTTGAGGCTAACAACATTTTGAATTCTTAAATATAATTTTAAATCACCTTTTACGCATGTTTAAGCACTTTGTGCTAAATATTTTGAATATAATAGCCTCATTTTTTCCGTTTAAATTATTGAGAACTATGCTTTTTAAATTAATGTGGTATTTGCCTAGAACCTAAGACAAAAATTGTCAACTCCTGAACTCCTTCCCAAACGTTAAAATTACCACTAACATATTTTTTTTTCTTTTTAAATGAGATATCTTATATATAATAATGGATATATGTCTTAGTATCGCGCAAAACATTTTAGCCGCAAGGCTATTTCAATTATGAGAGAAAGATTATTATTTATCATAATTATAACAATAAAACTCAAAGTATTTAACAGATTTAAAGCAAATAAATAAATCACTTGTGCATTATTATTACATAAAATTTATAATATAGGAACGTTTATTATGTATATCATGGAGAACTTATTTTTCTAATGAGATTTAGTATAATAATTCTTCATTACGAAGACATTAACAATCAAAAACTGCATACAAAATATAATAATTTTGACATGGAATGATTAAAATTGGCAGCTCATATTAAGATTAATTATTCTCAAAACTTTCTAGAAACTAAGGCTAAGATTGTCGAATCTTGATTAAAAAGATATAATTGCCAGACACCGATTTTCATCTTCTTCAATGGACTTATCTTAACACGGATATGTATCAGTATCATGCAAAAAATTTAAGACTCATGACTATTTGGGTTACGCGAGAAAGTTTAATAAACATTATTATAACGTTAAAATTCGAAAAGAATTTTACATTATTCTAACAAAATTCGAAAAGTATTTAACATTACTATAGCAATAAAATTCGAAAATTTAACAACTTTTAACAGATTTAAAATAAAAAAACTCATTCGTGGCAATAAAGTTTGCATAAAAATTATTTATTCTATTTAAGTTTATAATAGTGGAACGTTTATTATATATTATGGAGAAATTATTTATTCCAAGAATTTTTCATTAAGGATGCACCAATAAAATCAAAGGCTGTCAACAAAATAATGTCGACATGGGAGAAAGATTAAAAATGACAGCTCATTAAACTCAGTCAGACTCCAAACTTTACCTAGACCTAGAACGTTAGACAAGGATTATCAAATCCTGATTAAAAATGTAAGATTGACATAAACCGATTTCCATCATTTTAAATGGGTTTATCTCAACGATATGTGGTATATGGATATGTCTTAGTATCGTGAGAAAAATCACGCAAAAGTAGCACGTCTACTCGGATTATGAGAAAAAGATTATGTAACATTATTATAAAAATAAATTCAAATAGTATTGAATAGCTTTTAATAGATATAAAATAAACATACAGTTTATGCACTGTTATTACAAAAATTTACAATCATAATATTGGAACGATTTATATATATTATGAAAAAAATTATTTCTATTAATTTTTCATTAAAGCACCAACAATCAAAAACTGTCAACAAATTAATTTTGACATATGGGAAGGATTAAAAGTGGCAGCACATTAAACTTGATCTGTGTCCAAACTTCCTAGAATTTAAAACGAAGATTGTCAACTCCAGAATAAAAAGTTAAAATTGTCACTTACCGATTGCCATCTTTTTCAATGATGGTAATTCTCACATGCATCATGTTTCGGCGGGAAAAAATGTTCTTACTCTCGGTCAGTGCATTTAAACCATAACATCTTAGATAAGTTAATTATGAAGTTAACGATAGACTTAAGATTTTGTTGTTCACCTTGCCCCTCTTTTTTTTTTCATCGAGTCATGCAAACGATAAAAGAAAAATGAGTGTTACGAAACCTGGCAAGAAGTGCGGAATGCGGGAAATCAACAAATTCGCTTTTGGATCGCTTCCGATTCTGTTTTTTATCGCACCTGTGTGCGCAGTACTTTGTTTAGGGTAATTAGTTTTTCCGAAACGAAAGGATTAACATTATTTTGTTAACAAAGAAATAAGTTTTTTCTTTAAACTCAAATTAAGAGAACGTAAGTTGCAAATCAGAAACATTTGATATTGATCGTTTTATAAGAATATTCTAGCTTTAGTTTTGTAACGATAATGTTTTTTTCTTTAAAAGTATGGGTATAAAACTAACTTTATGATTAGCTAAAGATTCCAAAATTGAAGTTACACTTCACGTTAATCATGCTTGAACAGATTTTAACAAAGCTACCTTGTAATTAGAGAATTAAAAAAAAATATGAAATTTGCAATAGCAATAATGGTAATAATTTTAGTTATTAGTAGATATAGTCTAAAGCGACGTATCTCTCAATAATCAACCTTTTTTCGGCGGAATCCCAGCTGGTAATTGTGAACGCTATGTTGTGTATGTAAAAGACTATTTGTTGTTGCCGTACTGCACTATGGGTTAGTGAGTGTGTGATTGTTTTTTTTTCCAGTGGCGCCATCTATGGCCCAGAAATTCGACTTCTGTCATACCTATACGTTATAGGGAGGACCTATTCATACATCCATTCCTTTTTCCACAGATCGTAATTTTGACCTTAACCAGAGAACAATCACTCTCCAATCAGCACCTTTTGAGGTATAATTCGAACATGGAGGACTTTGTGACCCGACAGATTTAACGTGCACCAGTCACCATTTACTACACGGGAGGGGGGGAGTCTTCGGCCTGATGGATTCAAACTTCCGTCCTCATGAACGTGAATCCAGTGCCCTACCAACCAGGCTCTCTCGGTCCCAAAAAGACTATTAAAACATTTAATTAGAAGAATGAAAATGTTTCATCATAAGATTTTATGTCCGACAGTTGAATTCGCAGTCCTAGTTCTATATCTAGTCTAGTTACGAATTTTTTTTCTGGTGCATTTACATAAGCTGAAAAGGATTAAAATAAGCCGAATTATGGTATATTTCGAAATGAAAACCTAAAAGAACTGCTACATTCATTGAAAATTGTTATTATGGAAACATTTCTTTATTGGGCAGGGATAGCCTGATCGGTAGGGCGCTGGGTCCATGTCCGAGAGTTCGTGGGTTCGAACCCCGCCAGCTGAAGTTTCCGCGCGTAATAAATGGTGACTGATGCACGTTAAACCTGTCAAGTCGCAAAGTCCTCCATGCTCCCATAACGAATAAACACCTCTGGGGGTACTGGATTGGAGATTTATCGTTCTCTGGTTAAGGTCAAAATTATGATCTGTGGAAAAATGAATGGATGTATGAATAGGTCCTCCCTATAAACAGGGTGACGTATGGATGTGGCAGATAAACAAATCCAAAAAATTAAAATTAATGTTATCATCATAATTACGAAGCAAGATTAATTCTTCGGGATAAATATTATTTAATAAAATTGTATAATCTTGAAAATTAAAGATAATTAAATCATCAATAAATCCAAAAGCAAATTCAATATTAAGAGTATAATTTATATTTTTCATAACAGTGCAAAAATATGTTAGCTAAGAGAGATGAAAAATTAATCCTTGTGTCATTCCATCAATTGGAGTAAAAATATATTTTTCATTGAAAGGACAATTATTAAAAAGACAAAAACTAATTAGAATTTCCCAGTAATCAAAATCGCAATTAAGGATATTTTTAAAGTCATAGTGATAACTCAAAAGAACATCTTTAATTTAGAAAGGGAAATGAGATAGTTTTGTCTATCGCTATGTAATTATAATTTTTAAATCTGAATTCAAAACACTGATTTTTTGAAAGCTAAATAGGTAAGTAACTGAAAGAAATCTCTACTTGGTATAAACAATTATTTGCTACCAATTTTCTCACATAGGTGTTTAACACTGTGCAACATAAATATAGTTGAATAAATTAAATGAATAGTTGAAAATATGTGGTTCTTGTATATTTTTGGCTGAAAATAAAAAATCACAAACATTTTTATTTACCGTGCACTATTTTTCCAAAAATTCAGTTATTATCTGAACGACATAGTGTACAATACATAATAACAACTTACAAGCAAATGGGGTCATTACCAATCAACCTAGAGGGCATTTTGGTTTTAATATAAGCATCAAGCACCTCTTTTTTTATACAGAATTTAATCTAAAGGATTGGGAAAAAAAACGTTCAAATTCGTGTTGTTCAGCTGCGTAATTTATAAATGACTGGTTTTATTTTTGTTAAGGATTTTAATTATTTATATCAAGGGTAATAACTTCAGAACACTCTAAATAGCACTTCAATTCTACTCCATATCTGTGGAGTAGAAAATAATCAATGTTTACTCTTACTTTTACTAATTAATTCTAAAAATAATTTGCATTCGATATTTCTTTACTTTAAATAATTTTAAAACTTACTTTTTAATAATTATTTCCACTGCATTGCCAGCTTGTTTTATTAGATGGTATGCCTTATCAATGGTCATTGCTTTTGTGCTTCGACCAGCTACCTGAAGCACAGAATCACCAGCGTCCATATAGAAACTACATAAACTTCCATCCAACACCTAACAAAAAAATATAATATGAAATTAAACTTTTTAAATTTTTTTTTTTGAAATATGAAGAGTTAAATGTAATCACTCAGATGTCCTTTTTATCACTTTTAAAAAAAATTCATATAAAATTTTTAGTATTAGTTTCGAAGCCTTCACCACCCAGAAATTAAAAAGCATACTCTTTCTTTGGAAAAATCAAACACACTCACACAGATAGTAAATAAAAATTTAAAAAAGTAATTTCATCGAAAAAAACTTTGATGAATGTATGTACATTTGCAGCTTGACATTTGTACCTCTTATTACACCGAAAGTGAGAGAGATCAGCAAAGTTGTTAGTTTGTCAATTCCGATTAGTTTAAACTAGAACTGTGGAGTCAGTAAATTAAATGTTAGATCGAACTTAATAATAGATTAGTTTGAATCAGAACACTGGAGTCAGAAGAAAATATTTTCGACACAAACTCAATAACCGATTTTTTTATATATTTTTTTTTTAACCAGAACTGTAGAGTCGCTAGTTTAAATCGTTGACTCCGACTCCGGACTCTTCTGAGAGCGCGACTCTGACTGAAACACTAAAAAAATTTCCATTCGAGTCCTTGAAAAGTATTAATATTGTAACTAAGCAAAATTTTAATTCCAAATTCTCAAAAATTTTATATTTTTATCTATGATTGGTATTAAAGGTGTTTAATTATAAATTAAGTTTTATTTTACAATATAGGGGAGAGTCGGGTAGCCCCGCCCACTTAAGAAGTATTGCTTATATTTCTGTATAATATTGAGTAATAATCAATATTTTTGTATGTTTCTATTGTTTTATCATCTAATTAAATAATGCAAAAAGAATAAACCCAAAAAAGGAACAGTTTAACTTAAAAAAATAGAAATTGAAAAAATTTGACTACTGTATTCAACATATTTTCAAAAGTATTGTTTACCATGTTTCCAGCTGCTTGAAACTTTGAAAATAATCTTTTTTTAATATAACAATTAATGTCCGATGGCCCATTGACTTGAAAAAATATTCTACACATATGAAATTGACAGTGGGCGGTGGTACCCGACACTCCCCTAGTATTTAAAAAAAATTAATATTAAAGTATGCTTTTACTAAAATTTGTTTTTACTAAATATTGGAATTGCACAAAAGTATTACAAGAAAAGAGCTGAATTTAAATATATCTCACACACGCTCGCACGTATACAAACATCTTATGACATTCTTTATTGAACATTCATGAACAAGAGAACTATTAAATATCATACATTAAATTCATTTACCTATCATTTTTAATTTATTCTGTAATTTGACCAAATAAAATTGGTTCTGGAATTAATAAATCAAAATATAACTTATGATTTGTTAATTAATGCCTATTTTTCAATAGGATCCATTATTTATTTATTTTTTCATAATTTGTTTCTTTCCAATAGTTTAATGAAACATAAGCTCAAAAACGTTAAGATGATATAAATTAAGCTTGCGATAAGTCATAACACATTACATATTAAACTAATTTACATATCTTATTTTCATTAATCTGTAGTTTAAGCAAATAAAATTGGTTCTGGAATTAATAAATCAAAATATAACTTATGATCTGTTAATTAATGCCTATTTTTCAATAGGATCCATTATTTTTTTTTTTCATAATTTGTTTCTTTCCAATAGTTTAATGAAACATAGGCTCAAAAACGTTAAGATGATATAAATTAAGCTTGCAATAAGTCATAACACATTACATATTAAACTAATTTACATATCTTATTCTCATTAACCTGTAATTTAACCAAATAAAATTGGTTCTGGAATTAATAAATCAAAATATAACTTATAATCTGTTAATTAATGCCTATTTTTCAATAGGATCCATTATTATTTTTTTTTTTCATAATTTGTTTCTTTCCAATAGTTTAATGAAACATAGGCTCAAAAACGTTAAGATATTATAAAATAAGCTTGCGATAAGTCATAACACATTACATATTAAACTAATTTACATATCTTATTCTCATTAACCAGTAATTTAACCAAATAAAATATGGTTCTGGAATTTATAAATTAAGAAATAACTAATGGTTTTTTTTTTATTAATGCTGATTTTTCTATAGCTTCAATAATTTTTGGGTTCCTTTACAATCAAACATAATCTCAAAAAACTCAAATCTATAAGAGACTAAGTCAAACTCAAATCTCAAAAATTAAATCTATAAGAGACTAAGTCAAACTCAAATCTCAAAAAACTCAAATCTATAAGAGACTAAGTCAAACTCAAATCTCAAAAAACTCAAATCTATAAGAGACTAAAATCTCAAAAATATAAGAGACTAAGCTTGCGATAAGTTATAACTTAAATTTTAATAATTTTTATTATTCACTTAATATTTTTGCTCAGATAATAATATATATTTACCCACATAATAATCATTAGATTAAAAATTTATTTCCTTTTTTTAATTACCCAGTCTTAGACCCCAACTCCAGCAAAAATTGTATTGACACATATATGTTTACTTCACGCATATGTTTACATGCACAGTTTAATGACAAGAACTTGAATCGGTCATACTACCGCAAACTTACGATAGTACATTATTGTAGAATGTTATATTTGCCTTTTTAAGTTCGCGTGGGAAAATGGTGCATTTTATTTAGATAAAACTAAAGCAGTTTTAAAAAGTATTTAGGTAGAAATTATTACAAATAAACACCCAATATCATCTTACACACTGATTCATGAGCCATGTCATCATTTCCCACAAGTTGTTAACTTCGCTGTAAATGTGTTACATAATAGGTGTACGCATATAACTGGCGCCACAAAAAACTTATCTGCGAATTTTGTGACTGATAAATTTAATTTGGAAAATAAAAATAAAAAAAATGCTAAAATTTTCTCCCAGTTATAAAAAATGTTTACGAACTAATCAACTTTTCAACATGTTGACATCCCAAAAAAAACTTTTGAGACGCTGAGGTGGAGTTAGAACGATGAAAGAAAAATGTGGATTATGAGATATGAAGATAATGAAGTTCCTTATTTGGTTCTTCTAATTAAACTGTATCCGAATGTAGCTTTTATTATTCTGCAAGGTCAGAATAGAAGATTTAAAAAAAAAATTAAGAGTAGTTAAAGCTGACGAATCGAGGTTATCTGAATAATTAATTAGTTTTTAATTAAAAATGTAGCGAAGTGTTTATCAAGGTCCAAGATTCAAATGTGTTGCTCGCACTCGTAATTGAAAGTAAGCAGTTTTTCTTTCTCTATGTGAGACAATAGGCTTATTCTGCTACTGGTAATACAAGTAACTTCAGAAGTAATTTTCTCCGAAGCTGTTAAAGATGCATACGCGCTATTGTCACAGTGTGTGTTGTAAATTTATTTAGAAAGCTGCCGATCTTCAATTAAGACTCTAATTGTACGAGAATGAATTTTTTTTACTAGGGTCTCTCCCACGTACTTAAAAAACGTTATTGCTAAAACTACTATTTCTCAGAACCTAATAAAACGAAATTGTAAACATAATAGCTTATAAATGAGCATTTCTCAAAAGGCGAGAACACTAACGTTAACAACGTTAACAATTTTGAATTCCATTAATATTTTTACAAAATTCGCTGATTATTTATTATAGCCTAACAGTTACAAAATATTAAATTTTTTTGTTTAATAAAAAGTAATACTATAATAACTTTTTTCATTGAATTTTAGTACAGAAGAAATCATTTTGAACAATAAATTTATGCAAAAAACTATCCTCGGTGCGTAGATAAAATAATTTCGTACGTTACATAATTATAAAAAATAGCATTTTGTCTCAAAAACATGTCATAAAAACAGGAGAAAATAATTCAACGCTTAAAAAATTATTTTGAGGATAGATAAATAAATTTAAATAACATACTTTAATCTATTTTCTGTTAAAAATAACAGCGTGGCTCCATACGTTCCTATTTGTCGCATGCATCAAATCATCTTTTCAACAAAAAAGTAATAATAAATAAACAATTTCTTGAAAATCCTAGAATAGTCTAACCCAAAACGGACAAAAGAGCCAGCTTTGACATTTATAATACATAAAACATCACGCTATAAGTAGTGCTACCTTTTAAACTGAATGTAAAATTTAAAGACAGAAAAACAGGCAGTGACTCTACTGCGCCAGACAGAGACGTTTTTATACATATCAATATAATTAAATCTTATGTAAAAAATAAAAAGGAAAATTTGAAGAAAAGATAGTTAGGATTTATGGAATCAGTTTTTATTTTAAGCAATGTGACCCTCCTCTAAATTAATGTTCGAGTAACCAAAAAGTGTAATTTCTATCAGAAACATAAAAACTATATGAAGAATAGAATTTCTATTTTTAGAACGCTGAGAATGGAAAAAGTTTAAAATTGCTGCAACCTCAGTAAGTGATAAGTTGAACCCAGGGACTAATAATATAATATATAATAATAGTCCGCCTTTATATCCATGGTTGAACCATATAATTATCCTTTTTAAACTTTTTTTTTTCCAATGCCCACCTGAGTTAACATCCGTCAATTCATGCATATAAAGGACGATTTTGTTGGCCTCTCTTCCAGAGGCACCATATTCGGTGGGCCAACGTGGCTCCCACAGTGAGGACAGATAGTACAGAGAAGGAAAGAACATCCATGCCTTGCCCGGGATTTGAACCCAGAACCTTCTGATGCAAGGACAGTTCCCCGCCCCCTACACAGGCTGGTCGGCACCTTTTTAAACTTGATTACATAGTAATATGGTTAAATTTGAAGGGAAACGTGTTTCAATTTAACACCTTATTATGGCTGCAGCAAACCTGCTTCGCAAAAAAGTTCACAACAGTGGCTCAACGTTGGCACCACTTTTCTAACGATGCACGATTTTTCTCTTCTACAAAGCTTTATTTTATTTATTTGTATCTTATTATTTATTTTTTGTCATTTATTTTTTTAATATTTCTATTTTGTATAAGGCTGACAATACCTGTCCATTAGTTTTCAAACACAATATGAAAACTTCATTTAGTTATTTCCAAAGAAGGATTTTTTTTTTCTCAATTTTTTGACACAGATTGTACACCGGTTTTCCTTTTATATATATATTTTTTGATGCTCTAATTATAAACAAAAATATATTTTGGTATTTTTTAATTATAAAAAATAATCTAATAGTTACTAAAAAATCTGTTAGCTCATCTGAATTATATTTGTACTGAAACATAAAATCCAAAAAAGGTAGTTTGATTTTTTTTTATTCATATTCAAATATTTATCAATAATTGATTTTATAAAATAAATAAATTTCTAATTAAAAAATAAAGAAAAATGAATAATTGTTTCTCTTAGATCTAAATAACTGCAAAGAAGGACAAATTGGAAACTTTATTGTTTGAAAATAAACTGTGTTTAGAAGATTTTATCTTTAACACAAAAAAAAAAGAAACTGGTATTTCATGCTGTATTTTATAACCATAAATTATTAAAATGCTAAATATATTTATCACTTTATTTTGATCTAAATTAAAATTATGAAAAAGTTGGAAAAATATGTTGAATAAAAATTCTGCTTCAAAAGGTCAACGCTGAATAAACTAAAATCTATTCTTTTAAATGACATATATTTTTTTTATTTTAAAGAATAAGATTTTTATACGCAGTAAGTTGAGGACCTAATCTCTCACTTGAAATGTGTTATTTCTAAAATTTTTAATTAGGTTAAAATAACACTTCTTCAAACTGCGTTCACAAATCTATTTTTTGTTTCTGGAGGAATCAACAATAACACTTACAAAAACACATTACTGGATTAAGTTCTAAATGAGCTTATCCAGCTTCTAACTGCTGCTTGCTTGTCCAAAGAACTCGCCATCTGTTTCTTTTGTATGGCTAATGTCTGTGCTATTTTACTGGAATGTTTTTCTTCTTTGTAAGCATAAATTTGATCAATCAGACTGCACTACCTTAACATGTATGAGCTACTCGTTTTTCTCCCCACAATTCACTAAAAATAAGTACAGTAGTTTGATGGCAGCAATCATTGAGGATGCGGTTGGCAAAGAGGGGAAAAAAGAACGGTTTATTGCAAAGAAGTTTGAAAATGATTCTATATTTACTCAAATCCCTCCGATTCCATTTATGGAAACTCCTAAAAAACTAGAGAGCGCACATGAAGTGTGTTTTTAAAAGGGCTTAGATAAAGAAATTTTCCCAAAGCTTCTTATCAAGTCAATTTTTAACCCTTAACGGTGGAAAGTCACGAGGAAACTTTTTTAAGAACAAAATAGCCCCAGTTTGTAATCTTTTCACTTTACTTCAACAACAAAAAAATTCTGAAATTTTGAATATTAAGTAAAAAGCATAATCAATATTTCCAAGTATAAACCAATATTCAATTTGAAACATAAAATCATATTCTGGTTTTGTGTTTCAAATTTAGTTGCACATAAGGGACAATTATACGAGTATACAAAAGCGGTTCCCTAATAATGTTCTGCAGAACCCTAAGGCTCCCTCAGTAATGATTTTTGAAATCTGTGTTTATAATTAGATCTAATTAACAATCATTTTTTATTTAGTATTTTGGTTCTTTTTATGAAATTAAATTAAAATGCCAATGAAAAAATATAATTTTTTAAATTAGTATTTTTCTAATTATTAATAGATTAAAAAAGGGGATCTGTATTTATGAAAAACTGCATTAATATTTCCCATCGCACTCTTCCAATCAAAATAAAATAGATTCGTCGATAAAGAAATTATATATCCCTGGTCACAAAATTATGAAAAGAAATAACTCCATTCTTCTAAATAAATATTTTCAAAATAAAGTAGCCTTTTATTGGTTAATCAGCACCCAATATTTTTTTTATTTACTTTATTTTGCATTGTTTTTGTTACTTTTTGTTTATACGTCGGGGTTCCACAGCAAGAAGTTTGATCATTTAGGGCTCTATAGCCGAAAAATTTTGGGAACGGCTGGTCTATAATAAACCTAACTTCAATATTATTTAAACGAATTGAGCAAAGAACAATAATTTTCTGCTAAATTTCAGGAAAAGGTGTACAAGAACTACGTTTTTCTTTCCGGATAATATGATGATTTGATACAACGTATGGGATAATTAGATATGTTTTCACTTTCAAGGGTGTAAAATTATACTTTTTAGTGATGTGAAATCTCATAATGCTTCAAGGCTGCTGGTAACTATAAATAATTATTTAATAGTTTAAGTAAACTAGTTTCAATTATTTTCCGGTAATTTTAGAGAAAAGTAGACAGATTACTCTACTCCTTCCTTCTGCTAATCTTTTTATGATATAGGGGTAAAGTGGAGTGATATAGTCCAAAAAGAATTTTTATTTTTTATTTTGCTAGATTGTAACTCAAAATCGTTGAAAATAAAGTTTTTTCGTGATAGTTAATATTATACTTTTGAGAATACACTATACTTTATGAAAACTTTTTAGCTGAAAAATTATTTTATAACGTTTTCTTTCAAGCTTGTTCTGATGAGCTATTTAAAAATCGTAAAAATTAAGACATCTTTTTCTTGTCTTTCTATCACCCCTATTTACATGAAAAATTATTAATATTTAATAAACTAAGAAAATGTTGAATATTATATTTTAATAACACACTTAACCACTGTTTCGATTTTTAATACCACACTTAACCACAAGTTTAGATTTTGGAAGAACAAATACACCGACACAAGTTTGTAAGCTTATGTTTAAATATGTTATTTGTTGCTTACGAATTGTTCTTCCTTTACTAGCGAAAATAAATTTCATTATTACGCTTTAGAAAACAATATTTAAAATTTACGTATAAAGCAATTTTAGGATTCAGGTCTAAAAATTAAATAATTAAACAAATTACGGAATAGTATTTTTTTAACAGTTGCTATTGCCCTCTTGAGTCTCAAAATTTTCAAAACGCGTAAATTCTATTTAATTCTTCTTCTCATTGGCACGACAGCCCAGGATGGGCCTTGGCCTTCTCAACAAGCCTATGCCATGACATTCTTCTCTCAGCCAAGGTTCTTCAGTTTCTTATCTTTAAAATCTGTAGGTTCTTTTCAAGGCAGTCTAAAAATCTTAGGTTTGGCCGTCCTCTTTTTCTTGTACCTGTTGGCCTGGCACTGAAAACTTTTTTAGTTGTCCTGCTATCCTCCATTCTTACTATGTGGCCTGCCCATTTAACCCTTTGAATTTTGATAAATTTAATGACATCAGGCTCTCTATATGCTTTGTAAAGTTCCGTGTTTGATCTTCTAAACCAGGTACCGTTTTTATTTATTCCACCAAAAATGCTTCGCTGTATTTTTCTCTCAAATCTAGCTATTATATTTTCATCTCCTCGGATCATTGTCCAGGTCTCAACATGCATATGTAAGCACTGATCGTATGAGACATTTACAGAGTAGCACTTTTGTTTTTCTTTTTATTAGGCTTGACTTAAGTTATTTTCTTAGACCATAAAAACACTTATTGGCCATCGTTATTCTCGTGTGTATTTCTTGTGTAGTGTCGTTTCTGTTGTTAATCTTAGACCCCAAATAGGTAAAGCTATCAATGGCTTCTAATTTGTATGCTCCAATTTCAAAGTGGGTTTTTTCATAGCCAGCTTTTGTGCAGGGCATATATTTAGTTTTATTTTCATTGATTCTTAATCCCATCTTAATGGCTTCCTTCTCCAGACATAAAAAGGATTGTGTTAGTGCTGTCTGCGATCTAGCGATAATATCTAAATCATCGGCAAAAGCCAATATTTGAACTGATTTGTTGAAGATATTTCCTCGGGTGTTGATGTTTGAGTCCCTTACTATTTTTTCTAATGCTAGATTAAAGAGGAGACATGCTTAGGCACCCTATCGTACACTATTTTTAATTTCTATTGGATGGGAAAGACTATTCTGTATCTTGACCATGATTTTGGTTTCACTTAGTGTTAAGCTAATCAGCTTCACAAGTTTCTCCGGTATATTAAATTCTCTTAAGGCTGATATTAGAGTTTTTCGGCTAACACTATCGTAGGCTGTTTTAAAATCAATAAACAGATGGTGCGTGTCAATACCAAATTCCTTTGTCTTCTCCAAAATTTGCGGTTGTTAAAAATTTGCTCTGAGATGGATCGCCCCTTCCTGAATCCGGCCTGATAATCACCAATTATATTCTCGACAAGTGGGGAGAGTCTTTTGAAAAGGATGTTAGAAAAAACTTTATAACTTGTACAGAGCAAGCTAATTCCTCTGTTGTTTGAGTAATCCAGTATATCTCCTTTCTTATGTATCACACAGGTCATGCTGGTTTTCCACTCTTCAGGGATTAATTCTTGCTCCCATATAGCTCGTACCAGATCATATATTTTCTTCGTGACACTAGTTCCCCCATATTTTAGAAATTCTGATGGGATTTCATCGGGGCCTGGTGCTTTATTGTCCTTTAGCTTTTTTATTCCGTCATCGACTTCTTCTAATGTTGTTGGTTCCACAATATGTTAGTTATAAATTCCAATGTCTTCTGTTGATGGTTCATGTTCCTCGCTAACTCCATTCAGTAGTTCAAAAAAAATGCTCATTCCATCTCTCCAATACTTACAAATTGTTAGTCAAGATTGCTCCATTCTTGTTACGGCATGAGGTAGTTCTGGGTTTGAATTCCTTTCGTCTCTATTTCCCGAAAGAAAGCTCTGCTTTCATTAGATCCCCTTAAATGTTCAACATTTTTTAAAAGATCCTCGAGAAATGCCTTCTTCTGTGTTTTATGAATTCGCTTCTCCTCCTTTCTTGCCTCTTTGTATTTGATCTCAGCATTTCTAGAATGTCTCTTATTCAGCATCTTTTTATATGCTTCATTCTTTCTTTCTGCTGCCATGTAGCATTCATTATCAAACCAATCTTTCCTTTTAGTTTTCTTAATTTTTCCAATAACTTCGTTACCAGTCTCGACGATAGTTTCCTTCAAAGAGTTCCATTTAGCGTTTATGCTATCTTCCTCCCTACGGTTATCCTCAGATTCTTTAAGGTTACTGTAAATTTGATTCTGGAATTTGAGCTTAATTGCCGCATCTTTTAGTTGTTTACAGTCAGACTTTTCCAAGCATTTTCCTCGAATCTTTCGAATGTTGGAGATTCTAGCTCGTAGTTTTGCCATTATTAAGAAGTTGTCTGAATCTAAGTTGGCACCTCGGTAGGTTCTTACGTCCTCAATATCCGATTTATGCCTGGAATCAATCAATAAATGGTCGATTTGATTGAATGTGGTCCCATCAGGAGATCGCTAGGTCATTTTATGTATCTTCTTATGCTGAAACATCGTGCTTGGTATGATCATATCATTATCTGCAGCAAAGTCAATAAGTCGCTTTCCATTGTCGCTTGAAATGTCATGGAGACTAAATTTGCCAATAATTGATCTAAATTCCTTTTCCTTGCCAATTTTTGCATTTGCATCCCCGAGTAACACTTTGACATAATTTTTTGGGCAGGATGCATATAAAGCTTTCATTTCTTCATAAAAGAGCTCCTTTTCCACACTGTGCTTGTCTTCAGTTGGAGCATGAAAAGTAATGAAACTGTAGTTGAAAAAAGCTTCCTTAATCCTAATTTTACAAAGTCTGGATGATTTGGTGACAAAATTCCTTTTACTCAGGATAAAGCCTGTTCCAAATATATGTTTTTTCTTATCACAACTATAGATAACTGTGTGATTTTTCTTTTCAATTATTCCATCTCCTGTCCATCTGACTTCTTGGATGGCCAGTATATCGATTTGATAGTTTTCAATTTGATCAATCAGCATTTGTAGTCCTTTATTCCTGTTCAAAGAGCGAATATTCCATGATCCCACTCTCAGTTCCTTAAATCCTTTTCCAGTTCGTCTCCGAGAAGTCTGTCCGGATATATTAGCTTTTTGAGAACTCGTAACAATTGTTTTTTTACAGGGTGAGGTTGTTAGCCCCACTCCTAACCCCCAACCGGGAGGACCAGGGTGTCCCTCCTTGTCTGGAGTTTCCCCTCCGACCTGTCCGGCTTGGGTGACCGAGGCTCCCGCCGGCATAGCTCTCGGGATCGACAACACACACAAACCACAGCAACACGTTAAGGTGTGAACACCATCGCTGTGGCGTAAATTCTATTACTAACATAAAACATCTTTCAAAAAAACTAATAGATTTTATCGAAAAGATTCTAGTTTTCTGGAGTGATTGTAGTTTTAAATGTAAAAGAATAATTAGGCAAAATATAGCAATTAAAAAAATTCGACAAAATACGAAACCGTGCTTAATTTCGAGTAATTCTTTGTTTAACTTTTTGTAATTTATACTTCAGCAGCCTAGAAAAGGTGAGAAAATATTGGGTTTGCAAGAAACTAATTTCGGTTTTTTAGTTTGAAGTAAAACTTACATTTTTTCCTACACGAAAAATGAACTTTAATCAGTCACATATTTTCCATTCTCTCCGATGATTTTTTTACAATATTTCTTGTAACTTCATGATCCCGCGCTCAGAGAACTATAAAAGGGAGAACTATATTATTAGCAAAAAATCAAGTGCGATTTAAAATCATCGTTATTATTGACATTTTTAAGATTCAAAAATTTTGTAGCTTTCAAAATATATTACAATCCAACGCTGCAAGGTCGATCTATAAGAGGGATCACAAATCGTAAAGTAATAGTTTTCCACTACGATCCAAAATCCAAATCCAAATTTCTTCCAACTTTTCACAAGTCCATCGCTAAACGGTTGATTTTTCCATAGCTTCCATTCATAATTTTCATGTGACGTCCTTTATTTAATAATTCTTTGATCAATATTTTAAATTTAATTTTAAATTTAATATTTCTATCATATATTTAAACTACAATAAAATGTTAAAAACTTTACAATTCCCGATTTTTACAAACTTAGGGAATACTCCTACTGAAGTGGCTTGATTGTTCTACTTAAAATACACCAATCAAATTTTCAATTTCTTAATGTACATTTTATATGAATTTTTATTTTGATAAAAAAAAGATGAAATAAATATTATCTATGCAACGTTAGAAAATATTTTGTTATAAAATGAAAAGTTTGTTTTCAAAACATTTAAATTGTACACAAAATCGTTTATTTATAACAAAAATAAAAGGAAGGAACATCTCCACTCTTCTCTTAAGATTGAAACCGATTTAACTATTCAATCTGTTTTCGAACGGTCTCCTCAGAACAGTTTGATGCGAGCTCCTAAAACTCTATGTTGCGGAGCTGACCTAGGATTTATTGATTATTTACTTTTTTCACCACTTACGGAGAACGGAATTTTAACTAATTATATGCTTTTTGAATTGTGCGACATTGAATTAAATGAAAAACCCAAAAAGCTGAAGCATAAAAAATGCTTGGTTTAAAAATTCCATTTGCTTTAAACCTAATGAAGATAGAAATAAAAGTCGACATGTTTCGAGAACTCAAAAACAGCAAATTAGTGTGAAAAATGCATTTTACCCTATTTTCCCTCTCTTGGCCACTGCAGGTTTTTTAGTTTTTCACCTCGATTTTCCACTTTTCGTTGCTAACTTTCCGTTTTATGCTTCGAAACACTTTTGTCTCCTCTTTCAGTTCTGGTAAATTTTGTAAAATGGGCTTTTTTAGCCCTAGAAACATATCTACTTTTACTACCATCTCCATTGTTTTGAAACAAATGTAAGTTGCTTCAAAACAAATGTAAGTTGTTACAGAACATGTGCAGCAACAGTTTCATTTGATACTTATAAATGCCACCAGAGTGGGACTAAGGTAGGGTGGGACTAAGGCATACAGGGCTATTGCCCCGGGCCTTCACAACAAAGGGGGCCCCCAAATTAAATGTAAAGTTTATTTTACGTTTCCTTCCTGAACCTTTTTTTAAACAAAATTCGAATTGAAATTGTAAAATTCGTCACTTTTATGTTAAATAGTTGTTCATCAGTTTTGCTTCATTAATCTGTCGTATGAACACAGAAAATCTGTATTTCGTAAATCCATGGCTTTCTAGGACGGAATTCAGCTAAATTTTCGCAATTACACTGGATAAATTTGGCCAATCAAAAACCTCTATTTTTACACATCGCAAACTGCAATACGTTTACCAAAATACGGGATTTTGATTGGCTTAATTGATCCATCATAATTGCTAATCGCAACTGCGAAAAATTCAGTTGCATCTTGTTCAGTGGATTCTGTTAGATTTTAGCAAAACACTGAGAAATCACAATAATCAATTATGGGTTGTTTTTACTCAAAATTCTCACAAGTTGTCAAGCTTTCTGTTGATTAGTTATTTTCATTTGCAAGACTGAAAATCTATCTGGATATCTTCCCAAATATCGAATGATAACGCGTAGTGATAAAAAATTTAATATATAATGAGGTGAAAACTTTAAATACCATCCCAAATAAATGTTTACTCCGTTCCCCAGTCAGGCTTAGTCGGGTCCTGAATGCCACTTTACAGTATGTAAGGTGAACGTGTTTCTTTATCTCAAAATAATGATTTCATCATTATTTTTATTTATCTTTCATTCCTATCAACTATAATGCATCAATACAAAGTAAAAAAATCGACATCTCGTCCTGATCTAAAAAAAATTTTTAAAAACTCAACATCCATCATTAATAGAGCCCAGATTTTGATGACCTAAAAAACTCAATTAATGCCCTTGAAAAGTGCAAAAAAAATGCCCTTAAAAAGTGCAAAAAATGCCCTTAAAAAGTGCAAAAAATGCCCTTAAAATGCAAAATTTGCGCTAAAAATGCTTTATGACATGACTTAAATAAAGTAAAAATATTGAACTAAAACAATTTTTCACTCTTTAAAATCATTATGAGTCATTTCTAAAAATATAAAGCAATGCAATACTTGTTCTACGTTCATTAAAGTTTGAAAAATATGTTTTATATCCTAAAATAACAAAACAAAAAATAATAAATAAAAAAGGAAAATATATTGACTCCAAAACATTTTCATTTTGTATAGAAACTTTAATGAATATAACAACTTCCATCTCATAATATTACTAAATATCAGAATTACATTGGATTATAAATTTTTTTTTAATATTTTGAAATGTAAACGAGCGTCTCTTGTCTGAAAGTTAATTTTTATACCTGAAGAAGCTTCTTTCAACGTCTACTGATGTTATTGGTGCGTACTTGAAAAAGACGGTCTCACTTACTGACAATTCTTCTTCAATTTGAAAAGATGTTGCTTCACCTGTTAATATCCTAGAGATTTTCTTCATTGTTTGGAAGCCAGTGTAAAAATAAAAAATGATAAAAAAATAATAAAGATTGGAAAAAATTAACAAAGTGCTTTAAAATGCAAAATATGCCCCAAAATTTAAAGAAAAATGCCCTATAAATCTAAAAAAATGCTCTAAAAGACAAAAAATGTCCAAAAATGCAAAAAATGCAAAAAAATGCAAATGTCATCAAAATCCGGGCCTTAATCATTAACAATTTTAATATCCTGATTTCCACCTAAAATCTCTGAAAATCTGTTTTTTAATAAACTACTAGTACCTAACATTAAAAGATTTCACACCCACATTTTCTACTTTTTTATCTCCTTATGTAATTAAATCTCTCTAAATTAAATTTAACTTAAGATTGACCTTGGGTCAAATTTGCATATCATAATGAGTATTCATCAATCAATACTGACACAAATTAATGTAAACATGCTTTTATCAGACAGATTGCGGCGATCTTTTTCTTTTCAACTCTTAAAGATAGTACACAGATGGTTATGTAATCCTTTCATTGATGAAATTCTACACACGACTAATTAATATTAAAGATACAAGCAACTAATGGTTACTTGCTTTTTAGAAGAGCTTTTTCAAACCTTGATGGTTTTCTGTTTACTGAAAATTTAAGAAAATTACACTATCCATAAAATTAAAAAAATGGTATTAGTTATATATTTGTATAAAAACTTTATAACTAAAATATTATAAAATGGAATTAGTTTTTTATTTCACTATATTTATTCAATTTCTTAGCATTAAAAGCCAAATTTAAACACAGAATTTTACTATCGGTGTATTATCTGATTTGGTTACAAGATTAAAAAAATCCAAGAATAATTAATGAAATCCACGAAGGATGATGAACAAAAGAACTTGATTTATTATATTTTTTAATTCACGATAGCGATTTTTAATTATTTTTTATCTGAGTAGCATTTTAAAATCTACTCAATTAAATTGCTGAATTACTCTAAAAACTGTAATCATAAATTGCAAGTAATCATTATTTACGATTTCAAGTAATCTGCGAAATTAAAATTGATTTGAATTCAATTATAATTGAAATTGATTGACTTATGATTCAGTTACAAGACTAAATGAAAATTCCAAGAATAAAAAATGAACAAAACAACCTGATTTATTGAATTTCTTTTTTTATTCACTTTTGTTATCTTGGTAGCATTTCAAAACCCATTCAAATAAATCGCTGAATTACTCTAAAACTGTAATCATGTTTACAAATAATTATTATCTACGATTTCAGGTAATCTATAAAATTAAAATTGATTAGAATTAAATTAAAATTCATTGATTTATGATTCAGTTGCAGGATTAAAAGAAAAATCCAAGAATAAAACATAAATAAAAGAACCTGATTAATTATATTTTTTAATTCCCTATTTGTTATTTTGATAGCATTTTAAAACCCACTCAATTAAATTGCTGAATTACTCTAAAAACTGCTATCATAACTACAAGTAGTAATAACTAAGATTTCATTTAATTTATAAAATTAAAATTGATTTGAATAAATTTAAATTGAAATTGATCGATTTATGATTCAATTACAGGATTAAAAAAAAATTCCATGAATAAAAGATGGACAAGCTGCTTTATTATATTTTTTTAATTCACTTTTTGTTATCTTAATAGCATTTTAGAACCTATTAAATAAAATTGCTGAATTATTCTAAAAATTTGCAATCATAGTACAAGTAATCATTAGCTACGTATTCATGATTTAAGAGTGCAAGTCAATTGATTATTTACGATTACAAGTTGAGATGATAAAGATTACGAGTAATAGTCCTCTACATTTAGTATATAATAATGACATTTAATTTTAGTTACAGTTGTAATCATAATTGCATATTAGCTTAAATACAAAATTTTATTTAATTATAACCAACTACATTTTGCACAACGCTCCTTGTTATGGATGTAGCTGAAAAAACTTAATTTTTCCATAATAATGAGTGGATTTGTATCATTTACATCTCAAATTGACTAGCATTATATAGTTAAAATATTTCAAAACATTTTCACCAAATTGGATTTTTTAAAATTACAGACAATTTTCAAGATGGATCTAGACACTTATACAAGGTACAACTGATCTCAAAAATATAAATTTAGTAAAGTTTTTTTAAAAAAATTAAAACTGGTTATAGCTTTTTCCAAATAAGGAAGTTACAATTTCACTCAATCTTAAATTTATCACAGTAATGAAATTTTTGTAGACTTTGTCAGAGTAGCCAATATTGCTTATACAATATATCCGGCATTATTCACAGATATTTGATTGTATCTTAACTTGATTATGCATTTTAAGTAATTTATGTAATAGAATATACTAGCAAAATATGAAAACTAAGCTATAAAAAAACTAAATTGTGAAACTAAAACAAACAAAAAAATGTATCGAAACAGTTTCGAGTTTTGACCTCGTTCACGGCTTTATAACACAAAATAAATAAATGCACATTCTCTTTCATAAACTTTCAGTGTTTATACTATCAAAAACTTAACTAAAACTTAACTAAAACTTCTTATAGTATAAACTTAGTGTTTATACTATAAGAAAGTTTCGATAAATAATACGTGTAATTTTTATATATTTAGAATATATTCTTTTGTAACGTTTTATGCTATCTTAATGAAGGAAAAAGAAAGAATGAGAGTTGTGTAATAATTTTAATAGAGATCAGCTGCGTTCTTGCTAATTTTTATTTTTATCGGTTTGTTTATCTTATTTTTATCTGATTGTTTATCTTATACATAATGACTATGTATTATTAATATATATCTAATATTAATATATAAAATACATATATATACTACACTTATGTTCAGATACTAAACAATGTTTCAGCTTGGAAAGTAAAATGAAGCTTAATTGAAATGGAAAATGGTGACACTTACTTTCAAATAAACATTATATTTAATAAATACCTTTCAATAAATATCCCTCATGAGTAAATTAGACTTTCATATATTATAAATAATAAAGATTTTCAATATTAATAACGTGCACTCATCCCATTCAGAACTTGTACTTATTTTGACATCAAAAGTAGCCAACTATTAAAGAATGAAAAAATTAATCATTTTTAGTAGCGCCAATGAAGAAGTATGTGTTGAAAAGTAGTTGTCACACATTTGTAATCAGATAAAAAAAATCAAACTGTTAAATGAAGTGTGGTAAAATACTCACTTCTTTGATAATCATCTGATTTTTCAGGTCTGTAGCCAAATGGAATCCCCAATCCACAGTACTGTCATTTTTCTGCAGAAGAATATTAACTAAATTTGCCATAGCTTGAATTGTCTCAAATTTTCCAGAGATTGTATTCGGACGAAGTAAGTAACATTTATTTTTCCATTTCAAAAAATAGTTTTTGTTCTTTCCCCGATCGAACTGGACTATCGTGTCATTCTATTTTGAACTCTTCGCGGTTTAGACTTTCTCTGGAGAACCATTGGAGAGGGTTGCTGTATTGACTGTGATAATTTGATAGCCGGTTTGCCAACTTTGGCGACAGCTTTGAGACGATATTCTCACGCTGAATGTGAATAAAGAAATTGAAGGAAATATCTTTGTTTAGTTCGTGTGTCATTAATCTTTAGTTTCGTTTGTTCAATTAAATTTTGTCTCGTGGGTGTTTTTTAACTTCTGAGTCCTTATCCGAACTGGTGTCTCAACTTTTCCCAGAATATGTGCATAATTATATACATAATTTTCTTAAAAAATATTTTTAATTAAACTACTTTGGGGGTAAATACCTAGTAAAACAGGGAAACATTCAATCATTGAATTTGTTTATGAATTCCTAATCCTGTAATTATTATCTATACAGTTCTATTACACACACACCATATATTCATCAGAATTTAAACTATACGTTTATTGTAAATCAATTCTAATAACTAAAAATAAAATTATGAATGAAGAATTGACATTTGATGGAAAATACTTCATTTACCAATCAACACGCAATTTTCATTTATGAAATAGACATCTCTTCGCAATTCTAATTTTTTATAAGGTTATTGCAATTTTAAGTGCTTTTCTCACGAATTTTTAAATATTATTGTGATAACAACTCATGGAAGAATCAAGTGACAAAACCTTTAAGTCTATTTGGGTAAATGTTTCACATGCTTATTTTCTGACTTAATTTCAATGCGTATTTCTAAAGATAATTGAAATTTTCCATTTTTCGGACACCCTGTGTATGTTGTCAACTTAGCTATATTTATTTTATTGCCCGCAATAAACGACAATAAAAAATATTCAATATAATGTTAGGTAGTGGTCGTCGGGAGGCTTAAAAAAAACACTGCGTTCTTTAGGAGGTTTTTTTTTCTCTTTCTCTGACACTTTACGGAGTTAACTGTGGAAAAATGTTGGTATCAACAGGAAAAATCGATTGGAATTATCTTTGGATAAACGAATTTTAAAATTTTAGGCCTAAATTTTTTTAATTCGTTTAAAATAATCTCGAGATATAGCGAAACACGCAAAAGTAAAATTAACATTACGGGGTCCAAACTTTGGATCGCTCTCCTGACCAATTTATGAGGATCATATTTCCCATATTGCGACTGCTTATATTTTGGGGGTCAGAAATCTGAATCCGTCGAAAAAAGGTTATGTTTATTCAGAGAAAGCAAGTGTTTGTGTCTGATTTTGTAACTTAAAATATCGTCCTTCTACTGCACTTTGCATTATTCACCATCCATTCCCAATATTATTTCCCGCTTTCTTGTCACGCTAATGCTGCACAACGGTTTTTCTGATTTAACATTTTTAAGATCTATTTTTATTTAACCACCATAGGTTTTCGACTTTCCAATTCATTGGACTATAGAACTTGAAATATAGATTTTTAAAAAAAAGGCTACAAAGTGAAGGAATCAAACCTACTGTTCCCAAGCTCCAATGTATGTAGTGGAAAGACAAATACAATATCATATTAGTTGCCACTCATCTAAAATAGACTTAACTATGAAGGTTATAGGTTCGCCTCTAGTTAACGTTAAAGATTATTTGAACATAAATGCGACCATTATTTCAAGTTGAATTTTAAAATTATGCGAACTAAATAATTTTAATTTCTGTATATGTTCTAACAACAGCTGGAATCGCATTCTCGGCACCACACCAAATATACGAATTTTTTAATTTTTGCAACTGACATATTCATGATTTTTGCGTCACCCTAGTGAAATGTAGAATCTTCGAATAAGAAGATAGTGAGTCGCGATGGCTCAGGGGATAGAGCGTTCGCCTTCCAGTGCGGCGAACCGGGTTCGAATCCCTGTCGATACGAATTCCGCATCCGGCTTGCACCGACCACAGTGCTGACGTGAAATGTCCTCAGTGGTAGACGGATCATGGGTGAGAGTCCCTTTGCTGTCAGGCTAACCGTGGTAGGTTCTCGTGATCTTCTCCGTGTAACGCAAATGCAGGTTAGCTCCATCAAAAAGTCCACCACGAAGGCAAATTTCTCCCAATACTCGAGCCAGGAGATCCCTTGTCTTCTGGATTGGGTTCAAAATTACAAGACTATAGAGTTGAACATTAATAGTCGTAAACCCATAAAATTGGGTCGGCTGCTCAACGACCGTTATAAAATAAGATAGTAAACGCAAAAATTTCCCTAGAAATCATGTCGTCGGTAAGTAAAAAATAAGCTTATCAAAACGGTTTACATAAGACAAACTTTATGCAAAACCCTTCCATTGACACAACATAAAGCACTACAAGCTTTGTAAATGAGCAAACAAATTTTGAAATACACTGAATAACTTTTGATATAATGATCGAATTTTCGCGTACTAGGACTCAATGGCTCAAAGACCTCACCTTAAACATGTCAATTAATGCACACGATATTTTAACATACGGAATCAAACACAAAAATGCACTTTCTCTGAATAAACATAAATCCAAATTTATCGAAAGAAAATGCATGACTCTCAAAAAATGGAGGTAGCCGCAATCTGGGAAATATGGTCCAAATAGTTTGGTCAGGAGAGCGTTCGAAAGTTTGGACCCAATGTCAATTTTTGTCTTTTGCGTACTCCTCATTGCGTATTGCCTTTCGAGAAATTTTTAGGTGAATTGAAATTTATTTGCATTCAATTATAAAATTCTTTTATCCAAATATAATTCCATACAAAAAAAATTTTTTAATAATTTTGTATTATTCTTTTAATTTAATAATAGTTGAAAAAATTTTGAATTGTAAGGCATACAAATTTTTACATATTTTTAAAAAATTTAATTTTATGTGGCAAAATAGAAAATTTGGACAAAATAGGTATAGTTTCTTAGTTATTAAATTTTAAAAAGTTGCAGATATAAAATTCAATTTCTCAGAACTATCTGACAGATTCTTTCAAATATTTTTTTATATTGCCATATAAAATTATATTCTTCACAGTGATGTAAAAAATTTTATGTTTAACAGTTCAAAACTTTGTAGACAATTATTAAATTAAATTTTTAAAAAATGCTAATCAATATAAACTACTTTTTGCATGGAATTACCTTAATATAAACGAGTTTATAATTGGGGGGGAATTTTAAATATGCCTAAAAAGTTCTAGAGGTATGGCGTAATACCCAGAGAGTAAAATTGACATTAAGGGTTCAACTTTCAATCGCTCTCTTTACCAAAATATTAGGACCCTATTTTTCATATTGCGTCTACCTCCATATATTGAGGGTCAGAAAACTAAAACTTTAAAAAAAAGGTATATTAATTCAGAGAAAGAAGTTTTTCGTGTCTGATTTCATGGCTTAAAATATTGTCAGCACTAATTAATTAATATATTTAAGTTGAGGTAATAATTAGTAAATTTAAGTTTATTTAGTATAGTTAAGGTTATAGATTAATTGGTATATTTACGGTTAATAGTACACTATAGTACAGTAGCTACACTCAGACGAAGTAATCATCATCATACAAGGTCAGTGATATGAAATAATTGAATATATTATAATTATCACGTGGTTGCATAATTTGGTTTTTCGCTCTTTTGTTATTTGAATAGCAAAATTAATACTTGTGCTGGAATTAATATTTTTATTTAATTATGTTTAGACTCAAAATGGTTTTCATTATAGGGAGTGTGTGAATGATTGTAATTTTGTGTACTTTAAAATTATTCCAATCTTCCAAACCTTTCCGGACCAAGTAAAAACACTGATGTATTTAACGGGTCCTTCAAATAAATCGGGTTGAGTATAGTCGACTGTTTGTAACCAAGTTCTTTTAAAATATTCTTCCACTCCAAAAAAACACTCAAATACTGTCACTTAGTACCTTCATTCACTGAAATTTAACAACTTGGTTAAATAAACTAATATTTTTTTAGTTAAATAAAATGAAAATAAGATACCGCTAATCTGAATTCCTTAAAAATTGTCACTTCATCCGCTAAACTCTTCAATTAACCACACTCACACACATACGCAAATATATTTACCACTACAATCCTAATTACAAATAGAAAATCAAAGCTCTAGCAATAAGCATCAGTTTTTGACATAGACAACAAATAATTTATTATAAATAATTATCACAAAAATTCTTTGAAAATTCAAATAAACATGTTAAGTGTATATTTGCTTAGTAAAAATAGTTCAAAAAGCTATAATCAGGAAGAATCACTAAAAGAAGATGCAATCACATTCACTACTGTTATAAGAAAGATACCAATAACAGTTAAATTGTTTATAAGATCAGCTCTTGAATGATGAGAAAGTCTGTTGATGTCATACCGAGAATTTATAATCAACATCACACCGACGACGATCTAAAAAGAAAAATACAGTTACGTAAACAACAAGTTATTAACAGACTAATTTAATTCAGGCTATTAACAGATTAGTTTAAAACAGGTTATTAACAGAATAATTGCCATAAGCCACGGATCAAACTTAAAAAAACTATAAAAATTGGAAACTATTTTTTCAACCATTTTCCTTCGAAGATTATCTAAAATAGATTCAATTTCTTGATAAAAAAAATTTTCGGTAAATGCATACACTCTATCCAAATTTTACTAAAACAATTTATTGATTAAGACATACTTATAATGATTGATATAATAATCAAGTCAAATCACTTAAAAAGATAAAATACCGCTTAAGTTTATAGACACAGGATTCTCTATTAGTTCAAGAAATGTTTCATAGATACATTTAATGTATTTCTATAACTTAAAATAAAAAGAAATATTTCTATATATTTTAATAGACATAGTTGTTTTATTTTCTAATGCATATTTTGAACTTAGTTTACGACCATTTTGAAGTGTCTTAATATTATAAAATGTTAAAAAAGTAATCAAATTTTTATATCTTCTTGATGCTTTTTATCACTTCTCAAAATTTATCAATCAAATTTTGCAACACACTGTATGAAAATCACTGATTTATAATACAGGCAACGTTGAATTGGTGTTTAAACGTTGTTCATTATTATGAGAGCGTAGTTGCAAAAAACAAAGTATTAAAAGACGGTTGTTAAAATTGCTAGCAAACATTTATTTTCTTTATTGATTCCGGTATTTTATTGGAATAGTAAAAATATAATATCAGATTTGTGATCCATAAACAAACCCCAAAAAGCAAATTGTTATAAAATTAATTACTAACATTAATTAAAGCTTACTAAACTTTCAGTTTAACCCTCTTATAAAGATTTCCTTTTTTTTTTTTTAAGAAAAAGAAAAAAACGTTACATGCATCAGAATTTCGATAACATAAAAATAATTAGATCACATTTTTTAGATTGAGTTAAAAATTCAACAATAATACGTCTATTCATCCTAAGTCTTGCAGTTTTCATAAATATAGTTACTTATAATTGTCTGACGACGACGAAGCAAATAAATTAATAAAAAAGTTGGAAATTTGAACAAATTTATTAGGAAAAAAAGACCAACAATGGATGATCGAGGTAATTGATTTTAAAGGCTTATTTATGACTTAACATTATAAAATTTTTATATTCTGAGATTTTCTAAAAGTAAAAAAAGTACACCACATAAAATAGAATAAATAATGTTACATTAATAATATATTTTAAATATAGTTGCTGAATAGATGTTTACGAAAATGTTGAAAGATTCTAAAACTAAAGATGTTCTAAAACATTTTTTAATTGGTTTTTATTCATTGAAATTTTAAGGAGAGAGGAGATGATGAATATTTAAAATCTGTATGATAAGCTAAACACGCAGAATGACTTTTTGTCCATTGTTCAGAACTAAGAAATTTTTATTCTTTTTCGTCAAGACCACCTTATTCATGTTTAATGCAAACGTGTATTTTGTAATCAAACTGTTTTGAACAAGAACAAAAATTTCTATCAATAGTAATACCTATTTTTGATAGATTGGTATTCCTGATCCTGATGAAGCGATAATTATACGGACCCCCAATCAAAACTGCATAGACCAATTTTTTTTGTAAGCCAAATTTACAAAATCTTCAAAGTTTTTCTTAAGAAGAGGGAACAATCAAAATTCCTAGTTTTTTTTTTTTTGCCATATTTTTTAAAAAAAATACTCGATTAATAGTTTCATTAAATAACCTAATTTTCAATCACAGAATGTAGTTAACAAGAAAATAACTTCAAAAAAGTAGTTTTAATAAATTTATATTAAAACTGTTCTGTCAATTTTGCTCAAATTTCAGATTTCGCTTTTTAAAATTAAATTGTTTAAGATAATGAAAAATATGAATACCTAACTACAGTTCAAAATTAAAAAATATATAAACTTTTGATTATCACTAAAATAGGTAATTATCAATTAAGGTCAAGTTTTAGAAGAAATTCAAATTTTTTTTATTTGAACACAAACTTTCAAATATGTAACAAAGAAAAAAATTAAACATAAAATTTAGAGGCATCGACCGCTCACATGGCTAAACTATTCTGCCCATATTATTCAAAGTGCAGCCACCTCTCAAACATCGCGAATCAAAAAATCCAAAATCAGTCAAGAAGGAAAAAAAATCTATACTAATTCCGCACTTGGCTTGCACCGACCACAGTGCTGACGTAAAATATCCTCAGTGGTAGACGGATCATGGGTTATAGTTCCCTTGCCGGCGGGATAACGGTGGGATGTTTTAATTGATTTCCTCTCCATGTTACGCAAATGAGGATTAATTCCATCATTAAGTCCTCTACGAAGTCAAATTTCTCCCAATACT
The DNA here is from genome assembly GCA_949128135.1 of Parasteatoda lunata. Lineage (NCBI taxonomy): Eukaryota > Metazoa > Arthropoda > Arachnida > Araneae > Theridiidae > Parasteatoda > Parasteatoda lunata. The sequence goes on along the minus strand of OX421975.1, from coordinate 60,501,193 downwards.
TGAGCCAGGAAATCACTCGTCTTCTTGATTGGGTTCAAAATTACTAGGCTACGGAGTTTAACGTTTTTAGTCATAAGCCAGATTGGGTCGGCTTTTCAATGACGTTTATTAAGAAAAAAATTAGTCAAAAATATAAATGTTTAGTCTAAAAATATTAATTTTTTTGCGTCTTACTTTGTAAATAAATTATCGTTTGCGCTAAATAGTTAATTTCGATTGTATCTTAATAAGTGAAGTTCCAATCATTGGAACAAAAGTTATCCAAGGTGTTTCGTTTAATTAGCTTGCAGATTGCATATACTTAAAAATCATATTACCTGTAGAGCTATGGAGATGCAGATACAAGAGACATGGATGAAAAAAATGGGACTTTTATCTTGATTATATTTTAAAAGCAGTTTGAGTTGGGAAGCATTCGCAGTAAGTAAAGCAATGTCCATCATTCCTTGGGCAACAGTTTTTTTCGTCGAATAAACATTGTTATCCAATGGTTTTCGCAGCTTAGTTATTGGTACATTCTGAAAAAAAAATTAACATTTTATGAACGTAAGTATTAAATACATAAATACTAAAGAATTTTTTTTTAAATATGCATGACTTTAGTTAAAACGTGATGTCGGCTACACAAGTTTTATCCCGTCATGTCCAAGTATAATATTAATATTTAAGCGAAAAAAATACAAAACTGTTATCATAATCTAATGAATCACTAACGAGGAAGGCGGAACAAAGTGAAAAAACCAGCTTAATGTTTTTTTCTTATGATACTTGGGCAAGCTAAGCACACCAGTCATTGGCCTTTGCGAATTAAGTCAGGAAGGTGTGCCTTTCGTGTGACGAGAGCGCCGCAAGGGTGAAAGTTTGTCTTAGCTTAGAATCTCCGGAATAGATGGCAGCACCACTCATTTGGGAAGTCACTTCCACAATTTTGACGTAGATCTAAAGGGAACGGAAATTTTCTCAAAATCATGATACTTCTCAGCGACTGATCACAGGACTTCCGATTCCACAGATTTTACAAGCACGTAAATCTCAAGTAGTCGGTGTGTCTTTAGAGTCGAGGATCTATTTCCGGACCTTCCTGACCGAAATTAGATTCTCAAGGCTCTAGGCTATCACAGCCTCAAAACTGTTTTATTTCCGGAGTAAATCGAGAGAGAGTTGTAGTTAATTATTGAAAATACTTCCAAGTTTAATCAGGCAAACAATCTGATTTTATGGCTTTTCATCACGTCTTACCTTCTTGTAATTCAATGTCATATTTGTTTCCACTTCTCTTGATTTGCGGTCCTAATTCTGTGTAAAATTGATATTTTGTTTAAAACTGGTAATTGTTCATTTTTAACATAGAGTGATTGTTGAAATTTTAATATTTTGTTATTTTTAAAGATAATCCTACTAACACTGTTTAATTTTTAATAGTGGGCAGTGATTAATTAGAGACATCTTCATGTTTAACTTGGAAAACAAACTTTTTCATATTTTTTGTTAAGCTTATTAAATTTTAATTTGTTGCGCCCATTGTGAAAATGTTTCTGAGAAAGATTCTAAAAATGAAAAATGTATGTTTAAGGAGACCCACGCAGTATAGCTCTTAAGTTTCCTGAAAAAATAAATACTAAAAAATTTTTTATTTCTCAGAATTTTAATACAACTTCAATTTCTCCCCCCCCCCCCCAAAAAAAAACACTCTTTCAATTTGAGATATAGATGCAAAAAATTAAATATCCTTCACAGTTTTTTGCAGGTAGAATTAGTGATTGAGAACCGGAAACCATCTTATTCCACCAACAATAAAAAGTCATAAACAGAAGGGGAAAAATAAAGAAAGAAAAGTTATTGCTTATTGTTAACTTTATTACCAATGATATCGAAATATATGATTTTGTTTTGTTATTTCCCATTGATATTAACCCTCACAATATATAGCTTTTTTTTCTTGTTCTCTATGATTAAAAGCTGGCACATTATTTTAAGCTTTAAAAATATTGTGATGACAAAAGCGTAACAAATACTAATGGAAAAAGAAATCTAGTTTTAAACACCAAAACTTCTGAGCTAAGCGTAAATTATATTATAATCGCCTGATACAAATTTTTTATCAAGACAGATTCTTTTAAGTTAAAAAAACTATTTTCTAAAATAAACTTGCAACGACAGAAGCGTTACAAAAACTTTATAAAATAAACAAAAATAATAATTTTTTGAAAAACGCTACACTCGTCACGTGAATAAACATGAAAGTAAGATTCTTTTTTTCTAAGTATAAGGTATACAAAAACTGTTTGAAATGATTTGGATCTGTATGGAAAATTACTAATGATTATGAAAGAAAATAAGCCTTGACTGCAACAGATGGTCGTTTCAAAAAACAAAGTGGAACTTGAGAAACCTATTTAATTACTGTAATAAGGCTACTACAAGGAAACTAATCACAGATCAGACATTTCACTACATTTTTTTTAAACAAAAACATTTCCCTTCATGCAAATAAAATTTTCCCCAAAATATTCTTTTTGATATTTTTAAACGAAACAAAACTTTTATCTCATAATTTTAAAAATAAGCGTTAAAAAAACTTGAATACATAGCAATAATAAATATAACTTTTTAATTATTACATATTTTTTCATATAAAAACTTCATAGGTTTTGCGCATTAATTTTGAATTTATTTTCTTCTAGATTCTCGATAATATCTACCAAACATTTATAATATTTCATAAACATAATAGTAATACTGACGCCCGGTGGTTGAGCGTCCCCATGTCCCTGGTTCGATCCTCGGGCCGGGCAAGGTTGACTCAGCCTTTCATCCCTTCAGTGGGTCGATAAATGAGTACCAAGCATGCTTGGGAACTAAACACTGGGGGTTCCGCGTTCGGCTGACCACCTGACCGGAACATCTGCTCCTGCACCCCAGAGCCCAAGGTCAAGAAAACTGAGATGGGCACAGTAGGCCCTGGCCCTCTATGGGCTGTCGCGCCGCTGAGTTTAGTTTAATAGTAATGCTATTTATATTTCGCCTTGATATTTATTCTCATGCGTTATTACCAAAAGAAGTATGCATTGGGTGTTTAGCAATTACTTATGCTGTGTATATTTTTATACCTTTATTAATAAACAAAGTGAAAAAGCATATACATATTTTAAATATCAAATTAATAATAAAAAAATTTATAAAAAAAGCTATCTTAATCTGTCTAATTACTAGTAACCTCAATTTCAACCTCATTTACACCTCACAAAATCAGCTTCATATATATCTCAAAAATAATTTCAGTTATCGGATGAAATTATTCATACCTGAAATATACGTATTTGCTTGAAGTGTAGAAAAAATATTCCCTGCACCTCAAAAACAACCTCCCTAAGTAGAACAACCTCCGTGCTCTTAAGTCCATCAACCTCAAGTGTGAGTAAAACAGCTTCATGCACCTTGATTATAGACCTTGGGACCTCAAAGCAACCTCATATAAACCTCAAAAATACCTTAAACTTTAGTCCGCTGCCATCACGCTCCTCAGTGTTACGAATTTTATTATTTATTTACAATTAATAAGTTGAATAAGAAACTTTGCACAGTATACGTTAACAGTTATAGTGGGATAGAAGTAGATAATAGAAGTGAGGGGAAATATAATAGAAGGGAGGTAAATGGCAGATTGCAGTAAAAAAAAATTAAGAAAAAAGAATATTGAATGAGTTTTGTCACATTTTATTCACTCAAAACTTCAAAATTGATATTGATGTAAATTATGATGCAAGTTAAATTTTGATGTTATATTTGTTATTCAAGAAACAGTTCACATATGGTGACAATAGAAAAGAAAAAATTATTACAGTTCGATATTGCATAAGAAATGACCTATCTAAAGAACATATCTAAATCACACATTTGAATTAAAATAAATTTGTTGCCCCAAAGCAACCTAGGCCCATATTTGTATATTTCATTTCAACCAATGTTGCAGGGCTAAAGAGAATAGAAGGGCTAGTTCATTTCGCTCTTAGAGCTGAAGCTAAGATTTCCCTCCTCATGATGCACACAGATCTCGGAGATCGCAAGCAAAGATATTATAAAAACTTTGTATCATTCTCTCTGTAAAAATAAGTTCGACTTTTTCTTGATATTAGCTTTCAAACTTTATGCAATTAACATATTATTTACTTTCAAAAACATAGTTTTAAAAAATTTTCTTGGCCAAAATATTAAATTAAATACTAAACTAATAAAAATATTTTACCAGTTGTCGTAAATGACGCTATAAATACTTTATTTTAAAATTTTCAGTTTCAACTTTTATTATTAAAAAAAAATTGATGCATAAATCAACACTTTTTTAGCTACATATTGTTCGATAGCAATAACTTGTAAAGTTAGATTAAATTTAGATTAATGCTGTTAATGGCAGTTTTTTTTATACTTAATCATTAGAAAACAGCAACCTTAAGCGCTTATTATTCTAACAAAATAATAATTTAGGCTTATAAAAATATTAGAAATTTTACAATTGGTTATAGATTTTTAAGTTTAAAAGAATATAATTATATCAAAAAAATAGTTATATTACTATTTAAAAAAATAATAAATATTCAGAATAACTACATTAAAAACTACGTTATGAAACTAGAAGAATTTTAACTATTAATTATCTATACTTTTCATTTAAGTTTTTATTTTCTTTGACTCATTCATTTTTTAATATTTTCGTCTGCCTTTTTTTTTTTTTTTTTTTTTTTTTTTTTGAAGTAGCTGGGCGATTTCAATTTAGATGGCGAATTCTTATAAAAGTTCTGAAATGCAAAATAAGCGTATTGCTTTTTTATTCACTGCGGGATATTGTCCCTCTAATTCACTTGTAAATTCTTTGATGACATTTTTTGGTTTTCTGTCCCATGCACACTTTGAAAAATGTTCTCAAATTCCTGACACATTTCCATCCATGATGCTAACGGAACAATTAGTCCTCCCTTAAATAAGAGAGCACTTGGTAGAGTTAGAGCAATTTTAAAATCATTCTGATACGCAATCCAAGCAAACGATTTCTAATATCATTTTTATAATCTTGTTTTGAGAAATACTTACTGCATATTCGTTTATATTCAATATTAACTGGGTCATTTCGTTTGTAATGTTGAAGCCATTATTTATATATATAGTTGTTCATTTACTTTAAAGGAACACGCGGAAAATTATATTTTTTCCTTTTGTGTTTCTATCAGAATTTTTGTAAGTTGCAATCGCACAAACTGGCATTTCATAAATTCATTCACAATTCATTTAAAAAACTGAGAAAAATCATTATAGGAAATAAAGATTGTCTTGGAATATGTCACAAAAAGTAATGCTCCAATATTAGTTAAAGTTAGTTAAACCGAACGTTTCGTTCTTGAAGTAAAAGAATGCAATCTTTGCGCCACCGTGACGTCACAGGCGAAAATCGGAGGTTTGGCGCGGCGAGAGTTTCTTCAAAAGAGTGAACTAGCCCTTCTATTCTCTTTAACCCTGCCAATGTTGAGCCTTATTGTATATTTTTAAAATATATTTCATTTTAAGCTTTTGAAGCAGAATTGTTATTAAACACACTTTTTTCATTATTTTGTATTAATTTAAGCAAAAATAAGTTAACATTGTTATATTTAGTATTTCAATAATTTATGATAAAAAATGCAGCAAGAGACACCTGTGTCTTTTTCTGCGTTAAAGGTAAAATCTTCCCAACACGGCTCACTTCCAAACAATTTTTTTAAATTGCTATTATTTAAATTTATTTAGATTTAAGAAAAACAGTCATTCATCATTGAAATTTCTTAAATTTACGAAATCAGTTATAGATAAATTATTGAATAAAAATAGTTTTAAAACAATTTCAAAATATATATATAAATTTTTTGTTTTCGATTTTATATTTCAGTACAAATATAATACCGATTATCTAACATATTTTTTAGTAACTATTAAATCGTTTTTCGCAATTAAAAACCCCCAAAATATTCGAGTGTTGGAAAGAAAATATGTAAAAGGAAACATCTGCTTCTAATTTACGTCAAAGGGATAAAAAAAAAAGAATTTTTTTTTCTAAATTTTACAAAAAAAAAAGTATTTTATATGTATTTAGTTTCCGCAATGAGCAGGAAAAGTTTTATCAAATTTGAAGGGAAAAAAAAAAAAAAAAAAAAGATACTATCGTTCTTTTGTGATTTAGCTGGATTTTTTCCAAATTTAAAAATTATAAAAAACTAAATAACAATTTTTTTCATAAAAATAATCTAAAGAAAAATCATGATCAGGTAAAAAAAAAAGTATTTTAAAAAAGGTGGAAGCTGCTTTCGGTTTTAAAGAATTTTGAAAAAGTGTTAAAGTTTTGAAAAGTAAAGAACAAGTCAAAATTTTTAAATCGCATCTTATATCAAATTTATGAACGCTGATTAGAGCTGTTTTGCCACTATAAAGATTTTATAATTTCTCTTACCGGTTTCCCTTCACTAGCAATTGGCATTGTTTCCATTTCGTGCTCATTTGTTCCATTTCCATCTACACAATGTTCGTCTGTGGAAGCCCCGGTGTTGTGGTCCGCCCTGCTGGAGTCTGAATCGCTGGGGCTGACGACGCCCATTGAACTAAAAAAACGAAACAAATAACTCTTCTTCTACTTTAAAAGGTTTAAGTAAAACAGAAAACAGTCTTTTTTTCAAACAAACTTGCTATAAATTTTTAAATACTTACTATCTTGACAAAAGAAGAACAAATTTTCCTCCTAAAATACGCAGATTTCCATCACAAAGCTCAATTAAGGAGTTTATTTATATTTTAAGTTTACGACAGCGACCTCTCGTGTCAGAAATTGTCATTCTCAAGAGTGGATTTCATAATAAAATGAGTCATCTAATAAGTAGCTTGTGTAGCGGGAAAGCATTGAATCTTGCTAAGAAATGTTTTCAATTTTTTATTCTGATTTTAGATACATTGTACGTAGATTCGCTAACAAGATTTTCATCGATTTTTTAGATTCGCTTGTTCTATAACTCTCATTTCCCTTGCCGCATCCAAATTAATTTTTTCAGCGATGTCAAGATAACTTTCGGTTCTTTTCAACAGTTTAGTTTTTTATGAATATAAATCATCTTTATATCAATTGTGATCCTCGAAGGATAAATTGCTCAAATCGTTCAATTGTTCGCTCGTTGGAAATAATTTTATAAATTGTTTTCAAATTTTTTCCAACAATTTCATTTTCTGGAAAAGTATAAAAAAATTAAAAAAATTACCTTTGATATAAAAATAAATAAAGTTTGTACTCTGAAAATCCATTGAATCTTGTTGGAAATTCTTTTCTATTTTTTACATCGAATCTATACAGAATATATTTCTCATAATGTAATTTGTCTCTTAATATTTCCACTCACTCAATAGCTGCCCTATAACGCGTTGACTCTCAATTAATGATTTTTCATCGATGTATAAAATTTACATAATTTATGAATTTACTTATAAACTAAATGAAGATAATTTCTCATAAATTAAATGAAGCAGGACCGTAAATAAGGTGATATCAACGAAATAATCAACTGTAGCCAACTGAGAATCTGATTTTTTTTAAAATTTATTTCAAACTCATTTCGAATTACTTCAATTTTCAAAACATTTTGAGCGTTTCAAAAATTTTTAAAAAATAAAAATACATAATTATAAATAAAATTTTATGTAGGAAAATTTATGTGTTTCAAAAATATTTAAAAGTGAAAATATATGATTTTAAAAGAAATTTTAAATAAGAAAATTACATAATAGGTGTGTTCAAAAATAATATTAAAAGATGAAAATACATATTTTGAAATTAAATTTTATGGAGGAAATTACTGTCTAACATTGGAAAATTTATTTACATGTCGACTTAATATGGAATTGTAAATAAAAAAAATGTACGTTTGATATATTTATGAAACAAACTTTGCAAACTAATAAATTTACGAGAATCCGTTTGATTTAGAAAAACACAAAGAAATTTTAAAATATTGTTACTTATTGAAATCTCGTACACAGTTTTGAGATTTTATAAATAGTGCATTTGTTTTCTCAATTATTGTTGTTGTTATGCAAAGTACTTGTTCACAAATCTTCTGCGCGATCCTTTTTCTTTCAAAAAATGAAAACTTTAAAAATGTGATTGTTTCAATTTTCAAAATAACAGAAAATATTTTGCTTTATAAACATTTTTTTAAATTATTTTTATCACATTTAAACAAACTATGATTTGTCTTCAGTATCTTTTGTTACTAGCAATAAAAATTCAAAACTTCCCATTTTGAAATTTTATGTTTTTTTTTTCTTTCATAAATTTTTAAAGAATTATACTTCAAAATTGAAAAAAGAACAACTCAGCTTTTTAATATTTCCTTTTAAAAAATTCTAATTTATTGTCACGCATTTATGAATTTATCGAAACTTGGATTATATCTCCACAAGCCAAAATCAAAATTATTTAAACATAATAATTCTTATCTAAAAAATCTAATTGCATGAAAATATTCAGCTTGATTTGCGAGTGACATTTTGTGTACCTTCCTTTTAAGCCTTTTCCTTTTTTTTTATTTCGCATTCTAATTCCCATACTTTTTAATCTGTGTATACATTCACATTTTTGTATAATACATGCCTATACATTTAATTGCATTTTTCTTTACTGATAAAAAAAAAACTCCAAAACTTTATGTCGAGACCTCTTCAAGTTTCTAGGGACATTTTCCTTTCAATTTATTTCAATTTATTATTCCTTTCAATTTTCTTTCAATTTATTTTAACATTTTCCTTTCAAATAAAGAAATACTTTTTTATGCTTTGTTATCAATACTAAAATACAATTTTATAAACTAACTGTAATCTGTATGCCTTTTTTAAAATTTCAATTTCTTGCAATTAAAATTTAACATTAGATGGTATTTGTTTTTAAAAAATTGCTCATTTTATTGTAAAGTTTTCTTAATTATATAATTTGTTGTAAAAATAATATTTGTGAAAAGCCTAAAATTTAAATTATTTTTAATAAGTTGTTTTCTTCCCATATTTGTAAAGAATATTTACAATAAACTGATAAAAAATGATCATTTCAATAAAAAGTAAACATATCTAACACAAAAAATCAGAAAAAGTTCATGAAAAGTATTCAATATTTAAATATGATAATTAAAAGTTTGTTTCTTATTCAAGTAAATTGTTATAAAATTTTCTAAACAAATGTTACAAGCAAACTAATTCTCGTGACAACAATTAATATAATCAAATAAAAAATTATTAGATTTCATACTTCTAATCATTTTCTTCTTCGTAAATCGAAACTTTAGTATAGTCAAAAATATTTAAAAATCCATGTATGAAAGAAAATTACAATTAGTTTGTTATGATGAAAGTTCATTATTATAATTTAATATAAGATTCTAATAACAAAAAAATATTAAAGATTCCATTTTAAGAATTTTTGTAAGATCGAATGTATTGGGGAAATAAAATATTCTCTCTGATAAAGATGTTTAGAAACACTATAATTAGGAATATATAAAAGAATAAATAGCTTTATAAAATATTGCTATTAACTTAATAACACAGATTAAACATAAAAAATAAAACTTTAGCTCTTGAGACAATCATGTGCCAGAAAAAGAACAGTTGAAATAATTCATTTTACCTGATATTATTGCAGCTATAATTATTATTATAGCAATTATTGTTATTATTATTTATAACCCTGAGTGATACGATGTGAAATGTATAAGTAATCTATTTATCAAAAAAAATCTAAATATTGAGGTAAGATCTATGCAATTTTGTTTTAAATATTTCGATGTTTTAATCTATTATCTTTTTCGTGCTTACTATAGTCAATTATATTAACGACAAAACAAATAATTATTAATTAGATAATATGCAATTTAAAAAAATCCATACCTTCGTACAGGCAGTTAGAATATGAAGCAACTTGGGTAAGTAGATGCTATTTCGTATTCAAATATGAAGTTATGGCCGGAAATATTGAGTTAAAAACAACCATTTGCGAAAACTAAGGAAATCCGTTTTTCTATTTTAGTTCTATGAACACATTTCCGGAAAAAACTCGCGAAATGTTTCCCTTCATGTGAAAGTGATCAATAATTTCTTTATCCTGTTAAAAATCTAAACATCATTTTACACATTTAGTATGATGAACCTTGTAACGTTTTACACCAGTGTGGCCTAAATAAGAAAAACAAAGGTCACAAGTTCGTTTTCCGAAGTAACAAAAGCAAATGACTTTACTTTATTTGAAAAAACTGGGCACCTGGGCCGCGCAGCGGCCCCTATCCCATTCATCATGAAAATATACAACAATGAGTTAAACATTTTGAATTTAAGCAGTCGTTGTGGTAGCTTTACAACAAAAAATAGCCATGATTAGAAAACAAACTTGAGCAAAGGTATTTACATAAATTGCAGTGAGTATTTACAGAAATTAATAGCCTTGATTAGAAAATTTTACAGACTTGAACAGAGATGTTTACCATGAAAATATGTACAGTAAATTGAATATGAGCATAAATAAATGATGATTATATATATACAAAAGTCGTGATTCAAAGACGTGATGATTTTGCATAAATTTTTTACAAGCCTTGGTGGCGCCATCTGGTAAGATCGACTTCAATTTGAGGGCAGTATGAGGTATTTATTTTGAAAATCAGTATGGAAAGTTAGAGTTCCGAGTAATAATAAAAGTTCAAAACAAAACAAAAAAGATGTTACTGTGCAAGAGTAGCTTCCCCCATTAACCTCTGAAGAGCAAAAGCAAATGAATCCCCAAACAAGTGCTTAAATGTAGAGCTAGAATTTTTACCGCCTGCCGATCGTTACAAACTCTAGTTCCAATGATTAAATTTTTGGCATCAGTAGTGACTTTAGAACACATCAAATCCGTAGAGTTGATTAGAAGCTATTGTTCTGGGACAATGCGGGTGACAATATAGGTCTTTGATTCATGACCGAAAATTACTTAAAAATGAGAATCACAGACAAATATGTAAATGTAGAACTACTTTCACTCCATTTCATTTGTTTTACATTTTAGTTCATAAATTTTAGTCCCTTGAAGTCGGACACGGCTCCCACACAACCGGACACAAGCATCACTGGTAGTGATCAGTGAGCTAGTGGGTGACCACTTTGATCAGCCTCTAAATAAGTATCATATTATTGTATGCATCCTTTGAAAATATTTCACATTTCTTTCACAATATTTCTTATTTTCAGACTTTCGATTTGTTGCGGATTTCTGAAGATAGTTTAAATTTTCCATTTTTTTCGGACACCCAGTATATATTGTCAATTTAATTATATTTAATTTATTTTATTATCCACAATTTGATCAGCAATAAAGATATTCAATATACAGTGTCCGAGTGGATGACCCCTTTGGTCAGGGATTGAGAATGTGCGATATCAGCCTTCGCCAAACTGTTCTACCGTAAAGTGCTCGACTTCGCGCGCATGTCTTTGGGCTAACAAAGAGGGAGAGCCATTCTCTCTGCAGAGAATCAAAATTCTGATGGCATTTCTTCCAATCATCCTCTGGGATGTTTTCCAGAGCGTCGTCAATAGGTCATTAATGCAGCTGTAGTGGGACGTAAGTAAACAACTACAACTACTGATAAATTTTAATTTTGACATTTAACATTAAATTTTAATTTTGACTCCCAACTTTCTTCATTCATATTGTTTCATGTATCTTCAATGAATCGAAATGGTTTTAAGGCTATTGCTTAAGACTGTGACAATGAAGATCGACGGCTCGTGAAAATAACAGAAAAAAAAGAATTAAAAAAAAAGACTGATTAAAAAATTAAGGAAAATAATTATTATAAATTTTATTTACTGCGTATAAGCTGCAAGTGCGTAGAACCCATAAAATAAGTTAAAAGTGCGAAGAAGGCATGGAAAAAATTTATATATTAAAAAGAAGAAGAAAATTGTCAATAAATAAAATGTTTTTTTATTTTAATATAAAATATTTTTGTTCCAAGAATTTTCCCCATTGGTCAGCAATATGGAAGTATATTTCATCTGCGGGGGAATGAGTAACAGATGATTTGGTAGCAGTTTTCGCCAAGGAAATGTTAAAGTTCGATTGAAATGGAGGCTTTTTTTTTCTTAGAATTCAGACAGACACAAAAAATAATTGATTTCCTTAAACTCTAAACTTAATTACACAAATATTGAGTGAAAAAATTTAATCTTTAAAATGGGAAGGGGATAAATCCCCTTCTGTGCCCTCCCCCCGGTTTCGCGGTCCCTGCAGATTATTTTATTACATGCATATATCTGCAGTAGAATGGAACATCGAAAATACTAAGTTTCTCAAATGAGGTAATGAATGTCCCACGTTTGTGTACCAAAGTAGTTATAATGCCTCAGAAATAACAAGCGTTTGTCATCCAAGTGCTAAATTGTGGAACAAAAATTACTATGCCATCTTGTGCTCAATATAAAAAAATAAACACATGGTAAACTCTTTACTAATTAGCATAGATTTAATGTGCCAGAAAAATTATTTAATCTCATAGTTCGGTGGTTTCATAAGCAAAACGAAGCAATTTCTAAGTAAAAACTAGTTCCAATAATGTTTTTCAGAAAAATTATATTTTTACATGTCTAAATCTACAGTGAGTTGGAATGGTTTAAAAACTAATATTCCGGAAAGGCGTTTGTCCGGATAGCAAGTAATCACATTAATAAAATTAGTAAATTAATAAATGAACAATAAAATTAGAAATTGATAAATAAAATAATGAAACTAGCAGATTGATAAATAAATAATAAAATTAGAAAATCATTAAATAAAATAATAAAATTGGTAAATTATTAAAAAAAAAAGTTTCAAAGATTTAATGCACAATTTATCTTCATTTTATTTGTGATGTAATATAGAGTCCTTTTATGTTAATGTTTAAAAAATTCAATACATATGTTCTTTCTAATTCTTACTGTTCTGTCTAATTGTTCTTTCTAAAAACGGTAAATGACAGATATAGAAACAGTTTATCAATGATTAATTAGCGGATATTTTCACACGAAATCAAAGAAAAAATATTCACTACTGACCGCAATGCCGTTTAATTCAAACAAAGATCTAGAACAAACCTCCAAAATAATATCTGGATGTAAATGAGATTAACACGCTCGTATTTAACTAATAAGAGTTATTGTTTTTAAAGAATTTTGCGTGACCAAATATTGACTAGAGTGCCGAAACACCATAAATCATACAAATAATATTTCATTCAAAATCACACATGACAGTCATACTACAAACAAGCAATTCCTGGTCAAGTTGAAGATATGAATATGAACGTGATTGAACAATAAGACTGTGGAACAGGAATTTAATTTTTGAGAAACTCATTCCCTGATGAGGAAGCTTTAATTCAAGTTTTGTATTGCCGAGACCTAACGAATGAAGTTCAAAGATTAGGTCATAAGATGACCTGAAAATTCAGTTTTAGTAGCTTTTTCTTCGCGTTGGATAGTGACAAAATATTTGGCTAGGAAATCGTAATGAGCGATCGTTTATCAGTGAGGTGACCTGGATTCGAATCCCAGCGATGGCAGATCGGTTCGCCTCGATCGCAGTGCTGACGTAAAATATACTCATTGGTAGACGGATTATGGATCCTGAAGACAAGGGGACGATCCTCTTGCAGTCAAACTCATCACGGGAGGTTGTCATGATTTTCGTCTTCATGTAACGCAAATGCGGGTTCGTTTCATCAAAAAGTCCTCCACGATAGCGAATTTCTTCCAATATTTGATCCAGGAGTTTTCTTGTCTTCTAGATTGGGTTCAAAATTACAAGGCTACGGAGTTAAATATTGGCAGTCGTAGACTCAAAAAATTGGACCAGCTGAAATATTTTTATTAAAAAGTGTACATAATTGTATTCTTGCTATTTTATCCAAACAATAACGATTCAAAATACAGGTGATTAAAATAAGTGCTTGTCAGTTGAAATATTCATTTTGAAACTTAGGTAATAGTCAACATTTATGTATTCGACTTTTTAGTTCCACAAAAGAACAAACAAGCATAAATGAAAAGTAAATAAATAATCCCAAGAAACTGAAGCGGTAAGATATTACTTGATTAAAAAAGGCCTATTAACAAAATTAAATGTAAGTCTGTTAAAGATCCATAGTTTTTTATTATCGTTGGTGCCTTTACCACATTCTTTGTCAGTGCGACCTGGGCTACATTGGACAAATTAGACGTGCTTCAAATTTCAGGCTTAGTGAACACGATGGATATGTTCGTTATCAAGAATACGAGAAATCATCAATTGCTGCACATTGTTGGAATCTTGGGCATAAATTCAATTTCGACAATGCAAAACTATAAACCCCAGTCACATAAACTCACCTTGATCAACACTTCCCAGAAGAATGAAGGCCTCAGCACTGATCAATTTAGTAGACGAACTTAAACTGCGCAGTAGATGAAAAATAAGAAAGATGTCACTACGTTTGAACTACTAAGCTGCGCAGTGGGGGGGGGGGGAATACGAAATATGTTATTACGTTTGAACTACTAAAGGATCGAATGTCTTATTTATGCTAACCCGTGCTGAGGCCTGCTCTTTTCTAGGGGGTGGTGCCTTGATGCCTTGGACTTTTGTTTTATTTTTAGAAATTCTGATTCCCTTGTTAACAACATTAGTTCCTTTCAACCTCTGCGTACACGTGGCAATGCATTTTACCCTGATTTACCCCTCTCGGACACTGTGGCTTTTCTTGTTCTGTTTTTCATTTTTTTTTTTTTTTTTAATCTCACCTACTGTTTTTTTTTTCCTCTGTTTCTCACCTTTATTTTACCATTTTTCGATGCCAACCTAACCCTTTAAATTTTAAATCAGTTCTGTTTCTTCCTATTTAAGCCTTGTAAATCTTGAAAACGGGCAAATTTTTTTTGAGCACTTAGAGCATGTCGACTGTTTTTTTTTAAAATCTGTATATTTTTAAGCGAATATTTTTTAATCGATTAATCAATGAAAGTCGTTAACTTTACCATTTAAAAATCAAAAATTTTCTACAACTTCAATGCATTATGTTCACGAAAAAAATTTTAGAGAGCATAACAACAGGGATGCTACTTATCCTAAAGATATCAAATGCTAGTAATAATAAAATTTTGTTTTTACATTTTTTCATGAGAATTTACTATTATCGTGGACAACTTCCTTCTTTCCGATTTTAACCTGTTTTTTCTCTTGGTAAAACACGTTAGTCCTAGTGTTTTGATTTTATTGGGCACCTGGGCCGCAAAGTGACCCCTATCCCATTCATATGAAATTTTAGCACTATTTTGGTTGAGCATTGAAGTAAGCAGGTAGTGGAGTTGTTTTTATGAATGCTTCAAACACATTGCTTGAATAACTAAGAGGAATCAAAAAATAAATTGAGCAGCTTGCTAACTATGTTTGTTTGAAGTTAAAGATGTACAGAGTTGTTTCAGCATGAGGAAACGTTATTTTTAGAAGGGTTGATGTCGTTAATTCAGTTGATAATTGTGATATGAGGCGTCGGAGGTGAAATGTGCAGCTATTGGTCTGTAGTTTTAATCCTTGCTATAATTTTCAAATTTGAAGATTTCATTAAAACTTGCTGTTTTGCATTCTATAATTTAATCGAAAAAATCAGCGTTTAGTTTGCATATTTGCTGTGATACAGGTGGTATTTTGAGGTCTGCATGTATATTGGTATTCCGGATGAATCACAGGTTATTTTTCTAAGGATCTTGTTTTGATATTAGGTATAATTTCTTCAGTAAATGTTGAGGTATTGTTGTCCAGGCAGGTGAGGTACAGGTCCATTGGGAGGATCATTGCTGTACATAGTAGCTTCTTTAGTTTAAGTGACATATTCAGATTATATATTAATGGTTGTATGGCTATTATTGCTGCTTTTTCTTTATCTATTGTGCTTTAGATAGAATCATTCCAGGTGAGTTTGCTATTGATTATAAGGCCAAGATAATTAACTTTTTTAACTATTGTTATTGGGATATTGAACATTTTTGGTTGAAGATGTGGAACTATTTTAATTCTTCTTTTTTGTATGATTAATATTTGTGATTTTCCAGCGTTGACTGTAGTTTTCCATTTTGCGCACCAGTCTTCTATTTCGTATATATGGTACTGTAGTTTTTGAATAGCAAGATTTGGGTTTCTGGATTTAATAATATTACCGGTGTCATCTGCGTAATAGGCTGTTATGACCGGCTTTGTTTATAGGAAAATCATAAGTATATAATATATAGAAAATCAGTCCCAGAATACTGGGTAAAACACATTAGTATGCTTGAATTATTATACATTAGATCTATTAATTTGCTAATTAGTAGTAGTAATCAGGGATATTTAATTTCTCCTGCATAAAAGAATGAAATGAAATGTTTTTAACATTTTATATTTTCCGGTTAACTAACAGCTACCGTGCTTTAATTGTAGGTTGCAAAGACAAATAGAATTATGTTCTTTTTACTTGATAAATTCAGCACATTTTCTTAAACAAAAAGAAATATCGATAATTATTTTATCTAGATACTTCTTTTAATAAACTTAGGGTTTAAGTTCGAAACCCAAGTACTGTTAGCTAGTACTGTTTTGGATTGTATGCAAGCATTTTGCTTTAGCAAAATTTCTAGACTTCCATGTTTCAGTATCTTAAGTATCAGTACTTCGGTATCAGACTTTAGCATCTGGAAAAGAGACTGAATTGTAATGAAATTGATTTCTACATTTTTTTTTTTTTTAATTTTTTGGCCCACATTCCATTTCTAAAAAAAGTGTATATTGTCAAAATATACCTTTTTTTTAAAAAAAAATCGAATTAAAGATGTTATTATATTTTTTTTAAAACAAACATTTTCATCTTTTCAAGAATATCTCATCATGTGATAATACATTATAATCGTATACAACACATTTGCTTCAAAAACAGATAAACAAAAGTTTGTGCGATGAACCGTGAAATTGGAACAAATTGGAAGCAGATAAATTATTCCAGAAGTGGTTATGAAATGCAGAGTATAGGTAGAGGATAAAAATATAATCTTGTGACGTGCAAAAGCAGTGTCCACGGTACGTGATTTGAATGTTCAAAATTTAATTAACCGTTATTAAACAACGCCGTACGATATATCAATTGTTTTCCCATTCTTATAACTGTAATAGAATGGCGAAACAATTTAAAAAATTTTTAGTTATTTTTACCTAATTTTATATCTGTTCGTGAAAGAAAGTAGAAATTGTCCACAAAATTAAATTATTGTTTTTGAAAAATAATGTGCGGTCATCATAATCCTTCCATGGACAAAAATAACTTTAGTAGGCAAATTTAAAGGAATCATAAAACTTCTAATTTTGCTCGAATAGAGTTTCATAGCTGCCAACTCTTCCGTTTTCCCCCGGAGGATTTTATTTTCCTGTTTAAAGTTGTAGCAAAGCTCATGTTATTCCATTAAAATTTCGGAATTTTAATAATAATTATAAATGAGCTGACCATTATTATATATAAATAATTACTACAAATATATAAAAGTACTTCAAGTGGCTGGGTGGCGCAGTTGGTTTGTCGTCGGCCTTCTGAGCCCAAGTCTGCGGGGTCGATCCCCGGCCCAGACACCGGATTTTCGGAATGCAGAAAATCTTCAGCGGATATGTCATATGATTATGCGGCATGTAAAGGATTCCTGTAGTGCCTTATTGGCTCTTGGCATTTCCGGCAAAATTAAAAAAATCCTAGTGCACTTTAGCATCCTAATAGAGTCTCGGTGCTGCCATCTAGTGTGGCAGAAACTAGACGTCACGATTAACATGGCCAACGGTATATCACCCATTGTGGTGGTCCTGAAAGAGTGGATACCACTTCTGGAGAACGCACTAGGTCTGCTCATCGGGAAGACTGACTGTGCAGCTCATTGGAAATATTAAAAAAAAACTTCACCCTTCAGTTGCGCTTCAGCGATTTATTATTTATTCTCACTCAGATGAATTAGTTAGAGTCCCTAGCGGAGCTGATGCTTAGATAACCACCACATATGAGTATGAGTATATAAAAGTATAATGATCTCTACAAGATTCCCGCGGTCTTCGAAAAATTTTAGTAGTAGCAGAGATGCCAACTGCTCTGGACAAGCCAAAATAATTTTTAAAAAAACGGTAAATAACTACTAAGTAAATTTTGCAAATATTTGACTATTTTTGCTTGCTTTTTAAAAGAACACAAGTACTATGAAGTGGTGAATTATATAAGCCTACGAATTACTTAGAAATAGTGGTGGATAAAAATCTACTAATTGAATTTATTAAACCAAGAATCACAATTGATAAACTACCACTTTAAAATATATATTTGCTCTCCGGAGCAAGTTGGCATATCTGGTAGTAGTAGTAAATTTATGTCAGGAAATATTTCTTATTTTAATATACCACTTAATCGATTTAGAAGCTGGAATTTATGAATATTTTTCCTTTTTTGGAAAACAATTTTAGTGGTGTTTACGCAGTAATTAAATTGTTGACATTTGTTTAATTTTCGTTACCACTTTTTAAAATTTACAAGGACCACGGAAACCCTGCTTCACTCTTGGAAAATGCTTTACTGTCACTTAGAAAATTCATTCTCAAAAAGAGTGAATTTTGGCAGATATGGAGTTTGCTTCGAAAATATTAGTATTAGATTTTAAGTGAAATTCTAAATATATTCACAAATTAAGATTTATTTTTCTTTCTTTTAGCAGAAGTCTATAATGATATTTTTTTAAAAATAAGTTTAATTTCAATATATATATATATTTTAATACATTTTTAAATTTTTAAGAATCATAATAACATTGGAATAAGGAAGACTTCCATCTTTCATACATTTTATTTGTTATTCTAGATAAGCTCCCAACAATAAAATCCTTGAGTTATTTAACCCGTTGGGTATCTATGGCACATGTCTTTGGGTTTGCCAAATTTGTCAATTGCCTTCGCCTTGTTTGCCTTTTTGTTCAACTTTGTAATGGACATGTTTCAACTTTGGGCACATGTTCTTTTTGAAAAGGCTAAAGAGTGCAAATGTAATTATTACATTCTTAACATTGGTTTTGAAAAATTAACACGTTAGTGTCTACTTTATCATCATCTTCAAAATTTATCTGGGCATCTCAGGGCGTTTACAACCGCGTCATTACATCGATGTTAAAAATTAAAGATGGTTGATAATAGAAATATTCACTTCAAGAGCAAATGTCCAACTACTTGAAAAATGGAGGGGCAGCTTCCTATTTAATACAAAATGCTGCATTTACGCCCACCCGACAGAGAATGGATTAAGTTATAATTGCTCATTTAACTATATGTTTTGATAATAAAGTGTAAAGGGCATTTTAAATGTTTTTATAAAATTAAAATGGTGTAACTATTTACTATCTATTGTTACTATATTATTAAACTGCAAAGGCTCTAGAATTAGGAAACAAAAACTCTAACGAATCAGTACCCATAAATAAAGGGATTAAAAGCAACAAAACCTGTTTGATTAAAAACAGAAGGAAGTTAAAAAATAATAAGGGTTGCTCAATGCCTTCTTTAACTGAAAGCCTCCACAAGGTTTTTTATAGGTAGTCCGATCAGACCACTGTGAAGGATATCCACTTTCCGAACGAGACATCTAATACAAAATCTAGTTGAAATAAGAAAGTGGTAGCAAATATATGACTAAAAATTTGTTTTATTTATGAATATTATTGGTTTGCCTTATTCATTTGTCAACCACTACAGATTCAATTCTCAAATATATATGATAAATTGCTCTCAATCACTTATATAAAGGGTTTTGGGTTCATGCGCACAACTGGTTCACTTTTTAAACAGTCTGCGCGGACTACTTATAACAGAACGTGTGGAGGCTTTTTGATGTAGGAGGTGACGGGTTGCTGCATTATCCTGTTAAAAATACGAACGAGAATTGTGTCATACATTTTTTACATTTCACATTAACATTCATACATTTTTAACTACCAAAACTTGGTCATAACTTAAATTATAATATTTGGTTCTAAATAGGTTTACAGGACTGCCAACATTGTACGCTTTTTGTAAAAATTTATTCTAGTGGTAGCTATGTTTATGTTTTGATGTATTAATTTTTATTCATTTAAACTTATTTCTCAAACCACTACATATAAATGATTTAAAAGCTCATATGCTACGTCACTTTGTACCAGCTCTGTACCCTCAGACGCCCAGTTCCACTACAACGAACGAACGAACCAGCTCTGTACCTAGTACCCTGCCGTGGTGTAGTGGTTAGCACACCCGCCTGCTGTTCCCCTGATCCCTGGTTCGATCCCAACTGTGAACTCGCTTTTTCGAAATCATCCAGTTCATAATCTCAGAGAATCCTTTGTGAATCATCGATCTTAGTGAATCTTAGAGTTATCTTAGTGGATCATCGATCAGTGTATCAACCATAGTTTAGAGCAGATGGAAACAGCATCAACAAAATAATAAAATCTGAACTTTCAATATGAACTCTAAAAAACTCTTAGTATTTATTTTATTAATTATGTAAACATTTTTCAATAGATTTGTTAATTGATTTAAAATACTCTTATTGATTTTGTAATTTTAACCTTCATTTTTTAATTTATTAAGCAAAGTGTTTGAATAGCTACCACAATGATGCTAAACTCAATATGTTTGTAACTCAATGTATTTTATTTTTCGCGATACCCAGTTTTATTAAATAAAGAAAAGGAAACCAGCTCTGTACCAAAAGGGCATAAGTAAATACAATATTATCCCCTTTCACATTCCTCACAGATCTCCCGAACACGATCTTCCACATCAAACTACGAAAAATCCCAACAAAATCCTTCTTCTCTATCAGGAAACCCTCCACACCCTTTGGAAAGACTTTACCATCCTGACGACCGATGGCTCGAAATCCAATACGAACACAGGTATTGCGGCTATCAACTCAAGGAACAGCATGTCTTATATCTCTCAAATCCTTCCTATTAACTCAGTTTTCACCGGAGAAGTTTTAGCGATTTGGTTAGCAATCACAAAATTCACCACTGAGTATCTTGATTACGTTATTTTATCGGACAGTAAGTCCGCAATCGCTGCCCTCATCTCGGCTACCCATAAAAGTGTTTTGGAAAAATATTTATAATTTTGATCTTCAGGAAAAATGCAAAGTTCACGTTGAATTCGTTTGGTTTCTTCATGAACAGCGTACACTTTCACTTGTTCACCGTCGTCATCATCATCACCAACTACTCAACTCATCCAAACTTCACCTTACAGCAAGGGGGATAAAAGCGGATAGCATAGATCAACCAATACATTATCAACTACCAACTACCAGCTATGTTATGTCGAGGGCTTTAAAATGCCGGCAAAATTACCAAAAATTCTGAAAGTTATGGTTTTTAAATGTCTACCACTTTATAAAAAATTTTGCAAAAAAGCGTAGTATTTGGCAGGCCTAAAATTATATTGTCAGGATTGCCAACTACTATGCATTTTGCGGAACATTCTGTAAAAGGATAGACTACTACAAACTAATGATTTCAGAATATTTGGTAATTTTGATGGCCACGAGAAAACTATATCTATACCAGAGATGCCAACTTTCTCCGACTGTGGATAAATATTTTCGAGTGGTAGTCTTTTAATGTATGGTTCTTGGTTTAATAAATTCGATTTATAGGGATTTTTTTCACCACTATTTCTAAATAATCCAA
The DNA here is from genome assembly GCA_949128135.1 of Parasteatoda lunata. Classification (NCBI taxonomy): domain Eukaryota; kingdom Metazoa; phylum Arthropoda; class Arachnida; order Araneae; family Theridiidae; genus Parasteatoda; species Parasteatoda lunata. Next base: position 60,479,374 of record OX421975.1, on the reverse strand, counting down.
AGTAAAGATGATTCGTTGTTTCATTAACTCTGTATTGATTTCTTCCCCGCCAATAAAGTTTGCTAGGAACTATAAGAACTATGATACAATCAGGGCCGCCAACTTTCTACTCTCTTTGTAAAGATTTCTTTTAGCGATAGCTAAATTTGCGTTTTAATGTTTTGTATGTTTCATTTTAAGTTATCTTTCACGCCATTCATTGTTTTGTAACTTTCTTTTTAACTTATAATCCACACCGCTACATATAAAAGATTCAAAAGTTTATATGAAACGCAGGACTGGCTACTTTCTGCTCTTTGTGTAAAAATTTATTCTAGTGATACCTAAGTTTACGTTTTATTGTATTAATTTTTATTCATTTGAATATATTTTCCACATCACTACACATAAATCATTTAAAACTTCATATAAAAATCCAGTTTGTTCCAGTTCTATCGTGTATAGGATTTTAAAATATTGGCAAAATTATTAAAAATTCTGAAAGGTTTGGTTTTTAAAATATATAAAATATTTTGCAAAAAGCGTAGTAGTTGGCAGGCAAGGAAACGCCACTTTTTTTAAGCTGTCGTGGTGAGGCATTAAAAACGTTGGCAAAGTTAACAAAACTCATACTCATACTCATATGTGGTGGTTATCTTAGCATCAGCCCCGCTAGGGGCTCTAACTAACTCACCTGAGAGTTAACAAAACTCCTGCTAACTTTAGTTTTTATATGTTTACCACTCAATAAAATATTTTGCAAAATACCTAGTAGTAGGCAACCCTGTTAATGTCCAGTCCTAAAAGTAATCCATAAATAAAAAACACCTGTACGAAAAAAATAGCATGATTATTTTCATACCATATGAATATTTTCTTCTGTTACCTACTACTCTAGTTTCCAAATTTAATCATTGATAATATTAAAATATTAGAGTTAATAGAACTACTTCGTTTTTACAAAATAAATTCTAATATCACTTAATTCAATCCCACAATAATTCTAAACGTATTCTTAAGTAAATATCACAATCCTATAGAACGATTTTAAAATAGTTAGTATTATAGCTAGAAGGAAAATATTACCTTTCTCTCCTTATTTCAGACGATCCTATTTTTGCATGGGTAAAAATTACGCAATTTATAAAAGTTTCACACATATCTCAAAATGTGGCAACAGTTTTGCCTTGTAAAATTTTCCAAAACCTTCATTGCTAGACGAAGTGTTCATTACATCACAGAAGTGTTCACATTATTTTGTCACCCATCCGTACTTATCACCTTTTCCACTTTTCGAGAATATTTTTCGAAGTGGTAGTGGAGGGACCAGATATTGTTTTCATTTTGCTAGAAATTAACACTTTCATCGCGGCAATGGTGAGCGTCTGTCTCACTCTCAGCACTAAAATTTTTTCACGGCGCTACAATTGAGACAAAACGCAAATTTCTTAAAAACTTGTTCATTTTACTTTAAAAAATAATAATCAATTACAATCAGTAACAATACTTACTAATTCAACAATAGAGGAATGTAAATATTCCTGAAACACGAGTTTTCTCCTCCGCCGCTATGAAAGAGGTAAATTAAATTTATAAATGTAAGAATGAAAAGCTTACATTTTGCTACCCCTTTAAAGATTTAAATAAATGTGACCTAAGATTTGCACCTATGTTCTGACAGTTCTAATGTTATTAAAAGAAGAAAAAAAAAACAGAAAAGCGATTCGTAATGAATTGCGTAATGATTTTTTTTAAAGAAACACTAACTATTTTGTCATGTGAAATATTTAAAATATAAACCATACGCAAATTTTTGTCTTAAAATGTTCCATTGAGTTTAATAATTTTACTTTTTTGAAAGTTTCTGATTTTTATCATAACTGTTTAAGAAGGTAGAGGGTGATTAAAAACTTGAAAAAATGTGTAAAAAAAATAATTCTTTTTTCATGAGAAAAATAATAGCCATGAAATTAATAAGTTCTCCACTATTCATTCACTCAACTTGAAATATTGTATCTTTCTTTCCTCAAAAAAGAAAGATCCTCAAAAGAATGAGGATGGAAACTGTCTCTTCCACATCACTTCATCCCTTTTGGTGGTATGACTAGTGTGGCCATCTTGTGGTAAAATTTATTTCAATTTAAATAACGCGAAAACGAGAAATATATTTCTGTAATAGCTTCCTGGTATTTTTATATAACTTTTAAAACTTACATTCTGTTTATACTAAAATATCATTAGACATATTTTGCTATTTTTTCTCAATTTAGATTTTTTCTAAACTTAGTGCACTTTGAATTTGATTTCATAAATATAAAAAAAATTTTGAAAATTTTATATTTTAAAGAAAAGCTTAGGAAATAAAGGAAAAGAAGATGATTGGAAGTGGGGATCTCATTGACTTCTTTCCCCACCCACGTCTAGCATTAACCCCTTGGGGACGGGTGATTCATAAAAGCATTCGTACAAAATCAGAATCAGGATGTAAATAAATGAAAAACGGTAGCTTAAATGTAGGCGTTGCTAATTTGACAGACTTCCTTTGCTTTTACTTTAATTATTGTTAGTTTAATCATATATCTAATCAATGTTAGTTCAAAATATAACTTAATAATTTTATTTTGAACTAAAGTAATGGTGAATTAAATAAATCAAACAATTATAACCCCGCCCACAAATAAACTGTTAAAGAACTACTTTGGTTACCAGTTTTATTTTTTTACCCTGATTGATACGGTTTTATGCTGGCACGTATTTGTGACAGTCGGCTCGAAAGGGTTAATAATACTACGAAGTAATAATTGCAATGAGGTTTGTACCACGAGAAATAGGAAAAAAAATTAGAATAAAAGAATTTCAAACTCGTTTAGTAGAGCTGAGAAAAGGGCCGTAAGGCCTCAGACGCCCAGTTACATTACAACGAACGAACGATAGTAGAGCTGCGTAGTTTCGAGCTTTTGAAAATGGAAAAAATAGTGACTAATAAAATTCGTAATTTTATTTAAAAAGATTAAAATTTGTAATTTTTATCATTAAAAAAAATCAGTTTGCCTGTGAAAAGGAATGCTAAGATTGTTTTAACTTTAATTATAAGTAATTTGAAATGTAAGTTATTGCGGTGGTTACAATTGAACAATTAAAAAGATAATAAATCAACAAAAAAGAATTGAGTTTCTACAGCTTTTTACATTTTTTGTCATCTGTGTCGTCCCTGCTGAAGGAGTAAATGTCCGAGATTTTTGCGCTGAGCCAACACCTCCTACATTAAAAAGCCTCCACACGGTTTTTTATAAGTAGTCTGATCAGACTATTTAAAAAGTGAACGGGTTGTGCGCTTGAACCCAAATTGTAGTTTTAAAAGTGTCTGAGAGAAATTTGTCATAGTATACAATTGAGAATTGAATCTGTAGTGGTAGACAAATAAATAAGGCAAACCAATCATATTCATAAATTAAAAAAATTTTTAGACATATATTTTCTACCAATTTCTTGTTTTTAAAAGATTTTCTATTAAAGGGCTCCTTCGTTAACTGATTTACAGTCATAGTGGTCTGATCGGACTACCTATAAAAAACCGTGAAGAGGCTTTCAGTTGTAGGAGGCGTTGGCTGAGCACCCCCTCTTCCTCCCATCTCCATTCCTCCTCACTTCTCCTCATCATCCATTTATTACCGACGAATCGGTTAATGCCGCATCGCGGCAGCGCATCGAGATTTATGTGTTTTCTACCATCTAAATGTCCATGATTACCAACACATTGTGGAAACATCAGTGTTAGAAATAGCAAACAGTTCAGGCGTGCTCCAAGCGAATAAAAATGGAAAAAGTTGCAGAAACTCATTTAATTTTTATTTACTTATTATCTCTATAATTATTCGATCGTCTCTACCACTATGACTTTGATTTCAAATTATTCATATTTAAATGACAAACAAATTACCCCAAATATAGTTCACAATCATTCACCTTAATTATACTACCCTTCTCCTAACTTATGGATACTTTTGAGGAGAGGAAATGACTCTTAAGATGATCCTCGACTCGGGAGTATACTATTCACTAGATTACACTAGTCCTCTAGTCGATCTGTAAGCCGCCAATGACCTCCTTTTGCCTAACACCAAAAGTCTTAGTCGCCCTAGGGCAAATATATTTTATTAGCCAGTTTGCAGTCATTCTTATTATTGTAATAAAATGGTGATTTCAAAAGCTTATTCTTAATGAATAAAAAAAAAAGAGTTTAATCGCAATATGATGCTTTAAAAATCTACATACTTTTTATACTTGCTCATAAATGTATGGTATCCTTCCCTCATAATTTTTTTACATGATTCAGAAAACGGATGTGCATTGACATTATATAATACAAATATTTATAAAGCAGATTCAATAAAACAGAAGTGTAAAATGGGATTTCACATCATTATTAATTTCGTCAAATAAAATTAAAATAAAGTACTAGTTTTTAAAATCTTATTATTCCGAACACAAATACCTACTTTATCTGAAAATAATTAAGAGTTATTATTTTTTCTTAATGTTTTTTTGTTTTTTATTAAATTTATAAGTTTATTTTCAAAGAAAAAAAAGAAATGTATAGACGTTACTACTTTGCTAAAATATACTTTTGTCAATTTTTTGAATTGTAAAGTAAACAAATTTTTACATCAAAGAATTTAGATTTATCAAATATCTCTTGTAAAATTAACTTTAAAATATCCGACTTTTTTAAAATTTGATAATTCAGAATCTATTCGACTGATTTGGCTAAAGAGTTATTCGGGGAGTTTTTTTTCCCGCATAGTCGTATTTCGTTCTGTTAGCAACCACTTACCAATTTAGCTTTAACAAAACACTGTGCTTTGATTTCAGATCCAAATTACATGCTTATATTATTAATATATTAAAGTAAACAGAGCTGCCATGTGTTTAAAAATTAAACCTAAATAAAGAAACTTTTGCTACCACTCTAATAATCTCTCATAATTTGAATGGCATTAATTCTTCAAATAAATAGATCATTTTTAACCTTCAATAAATTCTTAACTCTCATTAGAAATTGTGTTCTAGATTGATTTCAGGATTAACTTTCCTAATGCATGCCATGCCTTGCATGCCATGCCTTCCGTGCGCTACGGCAGGGGTCCTCAACCTTTTTGTACCTAAGAGCAAATACCAGAATATCGGCTGAATGGCTGGCACCATTTATTTTTTCAAGATAAACTTATAGTTGGTAGACATAGGCAATAATACACACTACATATAATGCACAAACAATTTAATTGAAAAAAGTAATTTAACATATGAATATAATTAGTATTAATATTCTTGTGTAAAATAAATGATTACTAAATTGCTTTCAAAACATACGAAGTATAAAAATTATTTATAAAATACAGTCAATGTGGTCTTTGGCATGGCATTTCGCTGGCCAGTGCTTCATAATTGGGAGGATATGATGAAATTCCTGCTCGCAAACAATCGTCAAGGTGTTCATCTGTAAGTCGGGATCTATATTTCGATTTTATGATATTCGTTGTCAAAAACAATGATTCACGCAAGTATGTGGAACCAAGAAACGACTTTATTTTATGTGCTTCTCTTTTTAAGAATGGAGTTTATTCCTTCAACTATATTCCAGAATTTCTCTCCTAATATAACAGTTATGAGGATAATGTCATTCTGAAGATCCACAATTTCTATCCTCACTTCTTCTCGCCTTCCTTGAGGAAATTCTGGAATGTTTGTAACGGTTACGACATTTATTTGGTTGGTAAAAGGATTAACAAAAAAGGTTATCAAAGGCTCGATGATATTAAATTGTTGAAAGCGCTTTTCAAATTTATCTACTAGCAATTGGAGGTTGATGACAAATGTTGATAAGTTAATTTCACTGTCATCTATCATTTTTTTCATGTTTGGAAAATGCACAAGAGACTTCATTTTCAAATGTGATATCTACAAAACTAGCTTAGCTCTGAATATTTGCTATATGTTTGTCCTTTCCCTGCAGCTCAAAGATTAAACTATTTAGTTTTTCCATTATGAAAGACAAATCTGCTAGCCAAAGATGATCTCTCAGATCTAAAAATGTTTTATTTTTGGTTGCAAGATATTTTTTTATTTCCTCAATTAAATGTAGAAATCTATCAAATACTTTGACTTTACTGAGCCAGCGAACATTAGTATGTATTTGCATAGCATTTAATGGGAAAATGGAAAACTGAAATATTTTTTCTTCGGGCACAAGTAGCGGACGCACCTAGACCGATCGACGGGCGCCATGGTGCCCACAGGCATAGGGTTGGGGACCCCTGCGCTACGGAATGCTACAGAACGTATTTTTCAAAAGTAGAAGAAACTATTGTAATAATTTATTTCTGTGTTAATTTTTAAAAGTGCTCAAAAAAGTGAAAAGTGGTAATTGAAGTATTACAATATTGGGATTTATTTCAGAAGAAACAAGCCAACTCTATCATAATTATAATGAAAATATAACATTTTAATCTGAATTCAAAGTTGAAGAAGTAGGAAAGGAAATATCCATTTGATTCTAGCATGAATGTATGGTGGGTGCGGGCACATACTCATATTTTACTCTTTTGTTTATTTTTATTTTTTTAAATCCGTCGTTGAACAGCCGACCCGATTTTCGGTTTACGACTACTAATGTTCAACTCCGTAGCCTTGTAATTTTGAACCAAACTAGAAGACAAGGAAACTCGTGGATCTGTACCCCCAGGGGTATTGATATGTTATGGGAAGTTGGAGGACTTTGCGGAGGACTCGACAGATTTAACGTGCATCAGTCACCATTTACAATTAATTACGTGCACTTCGACCGGCGGGTATCGAACCCGCGAACTCTTGAACAGGGGCCCACTGCCTTATTGTCTTATAGTCATTCAGTTACTATTGTTCATTAGTCTTGCTCACTTTATATTACTCTAAACGAGTTTCGTCAGTCGCCTTAATTATATTATCGAAAAAGGAATAGTTTCAAGTTAAAAACACCAATTCATTTTTTTGGGGGGAGGGGGGATTTCAAATAAGAGATACTAACTTGCTTCACTTTCTGAGGAAATTTCTTGTGGTAAAAAACTTTGTTTCAGTATTTGATCCTTGGTTCTTATTATTTGATTTTAAGTCACCTTGGTCTCTCATCACATAAAATTTCAAATATATAAATAAAATGTTCTATTTTTGTTATCTTGAGAAGAGACTTTAAAATCCTGAAAATACAAAAATCCCCGCAACTCCTGACATTTTAAAATGAGAAAAAATATTTCGAACAATTATTGAAACAATATTTCCCTCCAAAATCTACTAATATTTTTTTTAACTTTATTATAATTGTTACTTTATTATACTAAGTCCATAAATGCATTAAATTAAATAACCAATAACTAACATAGTTATATGTACACCCATTTCAATCTCTGGCTTGCTTTTCTATATAGGTTCTTTTTCTTCTCTATATAGGTTCTTTTTCTGCTCTATATAGGCTCTTTTTCCTCACAAATCAAAAGCATCGAAAAGAAGAAGTAGATTGCAGTGAATTTTTACACCTTATAAATTTTACATTTTTATACTTAATAATAGGCCAAACGATAATTTTAAAGTAGTAAGATAGAACGAAAGTTTAAGAACATTTTTATCATGAATCCGGACTCACCCATTCCCCATATTTTTTTTCAGTAAACAAGCTCGTGCCCGTGACGGACCCGGGATCGAGCTGTGCCCGTCCCATCTCTTACTCCCACCTGTTTAAAATTTGATCCCTATCATCATATTAACTAATGTGAGCTCGAACACCAAGGAAATGAATTACAAACAGGAAACACTGTAGCAACGTAACTACCCTTTATAACGACCCACATCCTAAATGTGAAGGAACATAGAACAAATCAACTAAAGAAAAAAGATCGTGGACATAAAGAAAAACAAAAGCTTGCAAACACAACAACAAGCAACAAGAGGAGAAACTCAGGGAACGGAACTCTGGTTACCGACTACTATTTATAACCACAAAAAAAAAGTTCTCTTTCTTCCCTTGTATATTGTCCTCGAAAAACGAACGAGAGAAGGAAAATCCGCCTGAAATTTCTGGCTCAGATGCATTCTGACCTTCTTCCTATTTCAACTTATAGAAACACAGAATCTTCTTCCTGAGGAGGAGAAAGCTCAACTGAGGAACAGTTCCACACCAATGCATGTTCGATAGTGCCAAAGAAAAAATATAATGACATATCAACAAGTGTCCTTGGAACTTATAAGGGATGGCCAGTGCACTCCTTTTGGATTTCGGATGACCGGGGGAGCAGATATTGGAACACCACTTATCATACAGAAGGTCAGTATTCAAAGTGTTTTGTTTTCGTTTTTACACAAAATAACAAAATGAGTTTTAATATAATTATCAAATACTTTCTAAAAAATTAAGCACTTTCTTAAAGAGTGGGTGGAGGTTCACGATTTTGAAATTGTGCTAATTCTCTAACTACTACGGAATTTCAATAGTTTCGGAAAATATTTTTCTACGTGAGAGTTTAATGTTTAAATATTTTTATAAATTGGAATAAAAAGAATCCTATCCTTCTCTACACTTGAATAATTTAAACATATGATTCTATTAAGTTCTGATGAAAGTTTTATAAAAACTCTCATTGTTTTGAAAATTCTGCAGTTTAAAAAACTACATTAAAACTAGAGCAATATGAAAAATAAAAAAACATTAGTTCACAACTACTAGGAAAAAATATTTTGCCTATTGCTCAAATGTTGAATATAATGTTGGTGTGAAGTATATCTTTAAAAAAAATGGTAGAACAATTACGATTGTGTTTAAACTAAATGTAAATATGCAAATATTCTAATGTTAACTACAACTTGATATCAAAAAATATCGTATCAAAAAATATGGTATACTACTTTAGCTATCACCTGATGTTTAAGATAGTTAATTTATATTACTATTAACAAAAAAATAATTTTCGATCTGGGGGATTTCAGATCGAAAAGAATTTATCCTTGTTTTTGTCACATCGTATGGGTCTCGAATGTCTTGTTTCTCCATGGCAAATTGTAACAGCGAAATATATTTACTTTTTTAACAACTTTTTTTTATTCCTTCTTTCTTCTCAAATTACCAAGTCTTTAATAAACTTCTTCCGTTGGACCGGCTTACGGGTATTGTATCTTACTGTAAAATGCTGGACCATTTTTTCTGAGTTATGACGTTTTATTTAAATAATGATGATAGTGACTATGATATAACCAAATGATTCTGTTTTTAATCAGTACAGAAAAATAATACTAAGATACGTTATGATTAATATAACGGGTGAAAACATAGATAGTGGTTATGATAAATAACATTTATAATGAAACAAATATGTAACTCAGATTTGTAGTTCTCTTGATATTTTTAACTATTTGCACTCAACCCATCTGCATATCAAAGCCATCTGCAAATTACCTTCCACTCTAAATGTTAAAATTCTTACGTCTTAATATTAAGTGACCACTTTATTTAGTGGAATTTTGATATAGATTGGTAAGTGTTTAAGCAGCGAGTTTTAGAATTGTAAACTTTTAATGGTAGAGATCTTTTTTTTTACCGTTAGAATGACGTCGAATGCAAAAGGTTAATAGAAGTTGTAGCGAAAAGAATAAAGCTATCAACAACATTTCGTCAAAAACAAATCGCTGTTTTGTTTTTTTGTTTTTTTTTTTGTTTTTTTTTTTTTTTTTTTTTAAATTTTAAGTTTCTGACTTATCATTGTTTTACAATAACTTATTACTATTGAACCTCATTTTTGATACCTTCTTAGAACTTTCGATGTAAGTAAAAATTTATAACACAGTTTTTATAGCCATAAATAACTTCTTTATAAAGAAATTAAAGTTAAAGTTTAAAATTATGAAAATTTAAATTTCTAAAAATTTAAAACTCTCATACATTTATACATACATTATTTACAACTTCTTAATTCTTCACTGTTCCCCTTTACATATCTGCAAAGCTAAATTTGAATGGAATTTTATCGGCTGTTCTCTATATTGAAAACAGCTTTGCACATCTTCAAAGGTGCTTGCCTTTGTAGAAGAAAAAATTGACCACCAATTCAAAGTTGAAGGGCATGCTGTGTGAACGTTGATGACATGCTAGGTCCTTCATCCATGAATGAATGAAGGACTCAGAGTGTAGCTTCGGTAATTTGGTGCTTACCGCCATTCGGTGCTTATTATTGCAATTTGAAGCTTCAGTCATTTCATTTCTTACAGTTTAGTTTTTATTTGATTTTTGATGATTTTTGTTTATTATTGGAAAGATTCTATTGTTACGTTGCGTATCAGCTAATTTATAAAATTCTACGCGGAGTTTTGTAAAAAATGTTTTTCCCCCTTGAAACTTTTTAACTGATTTTTTCCTGTATTCCCTGACCAATTTTGCATATGGAAATAATTATTATTATTCACTTTTAAAAAGCATGGTGTGAAGTAAAATAATTTAAGATTTCTTTCTTATCATTGCTTTAGACTAAGCATGGTTTTAAATTTCGAAATAATATCAGCGATGAAGACCAAAAAAATAAATAATTTAAGAATTGTAGAATTCCATTTTATTACTTTTTGATTACTTAATTTAACTATTCATACGTGACTACCAACATATATTAATATAATCAACGCTATCAAAAATTTTATGATCATTTCTTTCTTAATAAGAAGGTTAATAAAATAAGTAAGAAAATTTTGCTAGTTTTATTTCTTCTTGATTGATTAATACTTTTTATTGTCACTACTTTTTAAGCTTTCAGGCGCGTGTTCCATAACTGTAATATGTATTACGCATATCAGAGTTTTCAAAATCTAGAACATTTAAAGAATGATAGAGAAAAATTGAAGAAATAATTTACAGTTTTTTCTTTAATCTTATCCACCAAAATATATCTCTTCACTGAGATATATTTGTAAAATTGACCAATTTAATTTCTAAAACTACAAGAAAATTGAAATCCTTGAAATTTTCAATAACCATGAAACACTTATTAGCACTTTTTACATTTTCCAGGGTTGTGGCCACCCTGCATATATATGTGTAAGAGAGCTTCCATTATATGAGAGAAACTCTTGTTTCGATAGATCAACGAAAATATATTTTTGTCTTATTTCATAGTTTTCATGATTTGATGATAAAGAAAATGTAAAATGCCAAAAGCTTGTAACTTTCCTAAAGAGAACCTTTTCTTTTTAAAAGATTCGTTCCATTTTAATTTAACAAATATGACACATAAAACAAATGTAAACTAAACTTTGAACCATTATAGAGGTTGAACTACAAAAGTCGGTATTTCAAATTTTCGCCCCTGTCTCCCCTATTTTTTGGGTGATAAAACCGAATTTGTGGAAAAGAAACGCGTGCAACTTCACAAAAAAAAAGTGTGTTCCTGCGAAAAGTTTCAGACAAATTTATCTGTTACACATATTTTAAAATATCCCTTTCAGATATTGTTATGAGGAAAATCTGACCAATAGTTTAAAGATTATGAGGATGATCTTTTTTCCGCCAACTGTACATAAATTTTGGTAAACTCATGTATACATTCCTCCTACAAATCAAAAGAAATAAATATATTCATAATTAAAATCAATAAAGAAGAATTTTTTTTTAAAAAATAGAAAGATATGTTGAATTGTTGGTCATTTCAAAATTACAATAGCATGTTAATTGATTCTTACGTTACACTTTTAATCTAAAGAAAAATAATGTGCACTTTTTTTTTTTTTTGAGGGAAAAAAATTGAAGTAAAATAATTTTCTACTTTTTGACAAATAGTTTTAAAATTTAATAAGCTGTATTACCTTGATAAACCCAAAAAATATTTCAGTATTTCTTTTATTTCTCTTATAGGGCTGAACTCACTAGTGGTAGTTAAGTTTTTTATTTAATATATGATTCGTTGTTTTGTAAATTGAAAAGTTCTTATAAAATGATACTTTACTTTTGCTCTCTCATGGCTTTAAGATTGTTGGCAAAATTTCCAAATACTCTCAAGGCTTTAGTTTTTTATTGTTTACCACTTTTTAAGATATTATGCAAAACGCTCAGTATTTTACAGTTCTGCTTTAGGCATATGATATGTTAGTACTTGCTGTGGTCTCCTCAAGTTACTGCTACTTATGTTATTTCATGAAATAAAACAGCTGCAATTTTGCCTAACCACATTGGATTATTGGAATATTTCTTCTAAGTGTCGCAATATAAAACAATAGGGCGAGATTTAATGTGGTAAGTTGACAAAAATCAAGAATCCTTTTTGGATGCTTGCCACATTCTTTGGTTGAGTCGAGACGTCCTTTTGTCATTATCAGATACTGTTTGATTTAAATGTTGAAAAAAAAAAACTAGGAAAATACTGTTTTACTAATTTCGCAGCTTTTGATAAGCATTAACAATTATTAACCCCTTAACGCACAGATTTTTTAAAAAAGACCAGCCAAAAACAAAACAAAGAAAAAATTATGTAAAAAAAAAAAACACACACTTAAGAACATTGTCTTTTCTTTCGGTGGACAATTTGGATATTCTGCACTTTTGTTCCATGGAAAAACGCTATATTCAGAGATGCCAACTGCTCCGAACCATCTCCTCCTACATCAAAAACCCTCCACACGGTCTTTTATAATAATGTCCGCGCAGACTGTTTAAAAAGTGAACCAGTTGTGCGCATGAACCCAAAACCTTTTATAAAAATGATTGAGAGAAATTTATCATATATATTTGAGAATTGAATCTGTAGTGGTTGACAAGTGAATAAGGCAAACCAATCATATTCATAAATAAAACAAATTTTTAGTCATATATTTGCGACCACTTTCTTATTTCAACTAGATTTTGTATTAGATGACTCGTTCGGAAAGTGGATATCCTTCACAGTGGTCTCATCGGACTACCGATAAAAACGTGGAGGCTTTCAATTATAGGAGGCATTGTCCGAACACGCCAGAATAATTTTTAAAAAACGGTAAATAACGTCAAAGTAAATTTTGCAAACATTTAACTACTTTTGGCTTGCTTTTTAAAAGGTATAGCATGACATAGGTATAGCAGGACAAAGGAATGGCTATAAAGTGGTGAATTATATAAGCCTACGAATTATATAGAAATAGTGGTGGATAAAAATCTACTAAATTGAATTTATTAAACCAAGAATCACAATTGATAAACTGCCACTATTAAATATATATTTACTGTCCGGAGCAAGTTGGCATCTCTGTATATTTTATTCCTGAATAAATAAGTGTTATAGCTTACAATTTTATGTAAATGATAAATATCAATAAAGCGATTTTTTTTTCTTGGCTTTCACATTGTTATTTTCAATTCTCGATTATATTCGAGTGTGAAAAATTATAGCAGCATAAAATACAACGCCGCTCGAATTTTCTCGAGTGTGCACAGTTAGGCCTGTTTAGCGCACTCGAATTAAAGGACTGTTTATACTAACGTTTAAAGTTTAATTTCCTTTAAAAAAATTTGTCTATGTTCACTACAGCTGGAAAATATAATATATTGAAATCTCAAATGTTGGAAGATATGCATAAAAGATTGATCTTAAAAAAATGACTGCAAAACTTGGTTCAATGCATTTTAAAATAACCTTCATTACTATTTCAATTGCAATATATATAAAAAAAAAAACAAAGATTACTAAATGATTAAATTCTCTTTAGTAATGTCATAATGCATAATTGGGAACTTTTAAAGTTATTGGAGAAAACTTTTCAATGTGGTTCTAAAATAATAATTAATGATAATTAAAAATAATAATTAATAAAAAAATTTTAGTTACTTCGTCAACACTTTAAAGCATAACTGTTAACTTCTTTATTGTTTGAATTATATTTATGGAGATACAAATACCTGATCGTTAGAATGCCATTAAGCAATCAATGATGCAAATATTAGATTTAAATAAATACGTGTTTTAAAATTTAAAATTAAGGAACACGATAGAACACGGCACTAAAATTTAGATTTCAGGAACGCGATCCGTTATCAAGAATACGATAAATCATCAATTGCAGCACATTGTTGGAATCTTAGACATAAATAAACTTCGACGGAGCCAAAATTATTTCCACTCTAGTCATATCAGCTAATCTTGATACCCTTGTTTTACGAATGCTGATTCCCTTGTCAACGACATTAGTTCCTCATTACCTCTCGAAGCGCGTGGAAATGCATATTACCCTGATTAGTCGCTCTCGGCTACTGTGGTTTTTCTTGTTCAGTTTTTTCATGCTTATTTTTTCCTCTCTATCGGCTACGGAATTTTTTTTTTTTTTTTTTTTTTTTTTTTTTTTTTTTTCTACCTGTATCTCACATTTATTTTCCATTTTTCGTTGACAACTTTACGTTTCATATTTCAAATCACTTTTGTTTCTCCTCATTCACGTCTGGCAAGTCTTCATAATGAGCGCCTATTTTAGAGTGTCTTTAAGACTTGTCGACTGTTATTTCCTATTTATATATTTTTGAAACGAATGAAGTTTTTTTTTATCAGGTGAATGTTAGATTTATTGATATTTCATGGAAAAAAGTTTTTTTGTTTTTTTTTAACTTCAAAAATAAAAATTTATACATTAAAACAAAAATTTTGATATCACTGAAGGCACTTAGCCTCAATGCCCGTACAAGTCAATTAATATTTTAATTGCATAAACGATATATGAATAAATGAGAAAATTAAAAAGTACCAGAAGGTGTGAGAATAAAAAGTGCCACAAGTGTGAGTGCTGTTGTCAAATTGTTAAGAAATTTAAAATTTTATGAGTGTCATGCAGTTAAAAGCAGATCATTGAAACAAAATTAGTTTAAAAACAACCGTTGCAATGCCAAAAGAAATATTTTCCACTAAGTCTTGAGGTAGCGCTTTAAATATTTTAGGCCAGAAGTCTTGTCAGCTGTCTTTATGCAGCTTAACGGTATCCATTAATCTTAACTAATGAAAAAGAAAGCTAGTTTCGTTCGCATTTTAAGTGTTTTATTTTTTTCGTTAGAAATCCTAAAAATGCCAAGAGAAAATCAAAATAGATACGCGACACTTTAAAGCTCAACGAGAACTATATTTGTTTTTAGATCTTCCTGCAGATTCTAAGAAGGTGTTCTCTTTTTCCATTTGTTTTAAAAGTCAACACATGAAAAAATTTGCTGATATTTTTTCATTTATTTCTTTTTTGCGGATTTATATATTTACTTATATACAGACTCTAATAGTAACCTATATTCGTACGAATTTTAAAATTAATAAATTTTAAGAAATCGAAAATATTTTATTTATACTGCTAATTTTTAAGGGTAAACAGTAGGGGAGAGTGGGGTCAATTGTAACATTTTGTACTTAACTATTTTTAACTAACAAAAAATCCAATATATTATTAGTATTAATTGACAGACGAGTAAAGTGGACTATCCTCTACTAGAAAAAAAAATTAATACCTTATTTTAAATGTTATTATATTAGTTATTAACAATTTTTGACAGTCGTGCACTTGTTACAATTGTCCCCACTTACGGGGTCAATTGTAACAGTTCATAAATTCAACTAAAACATAGTTAATTATACATATTATCATAGTTGTAATATAGTTTTTTATTGATCAAAATAGTAGTGATATTTTAGGAGTAAAAATAATAATGAGCCGAGACCTAAAGGGTTAAACTTTTAACTTTAAGAGGTTAAAATTTTTAATTTATGCTGTGAAAGGTGACAAATAAAATAATGCACATGCAACATAATATAAATGATATAGGAAACTATTGGTGGTTCTTAAAGAGTTAAGTAATGGCTTGTAAACATAAGATTATTTATTTTCAGCTGTTACATTCGTCCCTTTACTTATTGTTACAATCGTCCCCAAGACGCCATTTCAGCTTCATTTGCTAAAAACAATGCCAGTTAATTAACAAAACTAATCTTTTTTTTTTGAAATGTTAATTAAGGTGTCCACTTACATATTCGGTTAATAATTTTTATTTGTTAAAACAAAATTACTTTGTTACAATATAATATTCTAATACCAAAAAAAGTACTTACATAGCATGAAAATATCTTTTGTGATGTAACTCTTTCAAAAGTACATAAAAATGGTTGCAAGCAGGGGTATACATGTAGATTTATTAAATACACCTTGTGCGCCACCTAAGAACCAAATCTAGAACCCGACACTCAAAATTTTTGCTCTGTTACAATCGTACCCTGTTACAATTGACCCCACTCTCCCCTACCTTTGTTTAAACTCAAATTTTGTTCCAATTTTTTAAGATTTCTTCAATTCTGCAACGAAAAAAAAATATGTTTATTTTACAATAATATTTGAATGATTCATAACTAAAATTTCATATAAGATTTGCATCATTTCATAAATCAACATATATTTTAGACATATTTCAAAAAGTTTTAGGGTCATTTGCAAGAAAAACCATTTCTTAACTTCTGAGACCCTATTAGACAATGTTATTTGGTATATTTTCTGCTCAGTGTTTGACTTGTGGTTTAATTAATCTGATTTGAAATAATTTTGACCATCACTGCACATAAATCGTTCAAACATATGTGTTATTGAGAAGTGATGAACCTAAATTCTGAAACAAATGTTAAGATATGTTTCTACAAGCACTTTAATGCTTCACTACTACTTAACCATTTAAACGCCTATGATACATTTTTGGAACATTTCGCTTTTTTGAAATGATTAAGACTGGCGTAATTGTAAACTGGCATAACTGGTGTAATACTTAATTGATAACATTATTCTTGGATAAGCAACACATTCATATCCACCAAAATAGTTTAATTATACTAAAACCTATACTTGGTTATGAAATCAACCACTTTTTTTTTAAAAAAAAAAAAAAGGGGGGGTGTAACTGGAGTAATAAATCATTCAATTAATTTGTCCTAAACCTCAGATTTCGTAATTCACGAACATTCCTAAATTCCCAGCTTAGATCTCTCGCTATCAATCCTCTCGCTATCAATCCTCCCCCTTTCCCCCCTTAATGTTATTTTTTTCTTCAGAGTTAATAATCCCCAGGATTAAAAACTCTGGTCTCAATATTATAGTCAGTCAATTACTTAATTTAATCGAAAATGTGCTACTTTTTTTTCATTTGGCATTCACGATGTTCACATTTCTTTCGCCCTATATTTGAACTCTTCTTTAAAAGAGCATGCCTTATTTTTTTGTAAAAAAAGGGGTAAAAAATGGTAGAATGCCAGGTATTAGTAGTTAAATAAGTAAATAATTAAAAGAAAACCGAAACCTTTTCCATGAAAGAACTTTAGCAGCCGTCATATATTTACTAAATTAAAAAGGGGAGCAAATAAATTAACAATATTAAAGGGGGGAGGGGACTTGAACATTCCTGCATAAACAAATAAAAAAAATTTTCTGATACCCTTTTTTTTTTACACTGAATTGAATGACAACAAAATCAAGTGGACGGAAATAATAATTTAGAATATAAGAATAAAATATAAGAAATTAAATACAGTAAAACTTGTGTAAGTTGACCACTTGTGGTGCATTGTTTTAGCGGTCAACTTAGACAAGTGGTCAACTTATAGAGGGGGCGGGTCATTGTTTACTTTTTCATTTCCTATATCATGTTGCTATATATTTATTATTTTTTTTATTTGACTTTTTTATTTAGCAAATAACCAAATGAATATCTTAAGAAATGTGTTTAAACCTGAATGAACTTCAATTTGGTACAAATACATAATTCTAATATTTAACTAACTTTTTAAAAAAATTATTTCGTTAGTTATGCATGTGGAGAGTTTAATAAAAATAATTTCTTAAAATATCAGAGCACGAAGACATGTAATTTGAAAACTTTAGCAAAACAAAATTATTTGAGCACTTTAAAATTTATTCTGTTATTATCACATTTACATACCTATCTGCTCACTATTGCAACTGGAAGAGCAACTTTTCAACTAACACATCTATTTTCAATGATTGAATGAAAGAAATGGTCAAAAGCTACCCCCCCCCTCTACAGTTTCCCCAGATGGTCAACTCACAAAAGGGTTTAGATTAGCTTTTTACACTATTTCACCAAACAAGTGAAATTTTAATATACATTGCAAAATGACAGAACATTTTCTGAATTTTTTTTTCTGGTCAACTTATGAGGATTTTAGAATAGAATTTCATAACACTCCTAGACAAAATTGACTTATTTCAGTGGTCAACATACAAGATAGACAGGTGGTCGAGTTACAAAGGTTTTGCTTCTTTATATTGTATAGGAAAGATTCCGTTCTTGATAATTGAGGTCAACTTATGCAGGTGCCCAACTTACAAGGATGGTCAACTTGGCAGTTTTCACTGTACGTATACAGTATATAAAAGAGTACGAGTTAAGATTATACTTAGTTGTACATTTGAAATACCTATATAGACAAATGAGGAATTATTTCCTATATGTTTCTTAAGCTGAGGTGAATGAATTCAAAACAGAATCAATGAAAAATAAATTTTTTTTTTTTATTTATAAATTGTAATTTTTTTAAATTTAAAGTTTATAAAAAGCACAGTTTTGTACTTATACCTACCTTTGTGTCTGATATACTATAAATTACTATGCATTGCTTTGGGTCCTATGTATTGTTTTTCTTTGAATCGAATGAGACCAAAAACTGGCAGATATTGCTAATAGTTTAGAATTATAGGAATTATTAAGTTCTCATGCATATAAAGTACAATTTTTTTATATGAGTTCGATACATGAGTTTTGTATTTATATTTATATACTATGTTGTATTCATATCTATATAATATGTTATATTCATATCTATATATAGTTATTTCAGACGTTTAAAGACGTAAAATAAAAAAAATATGCTTTTTACATTTTTTACATACTAAACCCCTAATAACTTCTGAACTATTAGTCCCTTAGACTTGATTTTGAAGTTTTTCGATTCAGTGCAAAAATAACATATTGTTGCAACACATCACTTGTCTATATAGGAAAGTTTAAGTTTTCTTCGCATTTTATTGACCTCCTCTCGCCTTTAGTAAATTCAAAATGGCGGATAATGCTCAACATGGAGAAAGGGAGCAAACTTTAAGGTTTTCATATTGAGACCAAATCCTACCTTCTTAGAACAACTTTAATCTTAATTACTTCCGTATTGAGACTATTTTATGGCACGGGAATCAGCCTTTGATATAATTATTTGATTTTTAAAATCTCTCAAAGATAAACAAAATATCAGATCGATTTTTAACAGTCATTCAAAAATTTTTAATAAATCTCAAACAAACGATTAAGCAAAATCTCCCAACCCTTTTCCATCAGAGATATTATAAGAGTTCGAAATAGATTCCAACCATTGTTATTGGCAAGAACTTCGCATGTCTCAGCAACAGACACTAAAGGTCTGTAACAATGATCTTCAGGTGTAAAGGACACAAGCGCCAAATTATTTTGGCTCCTTTCCCTGCATCCAAGCATTTTTAGTAGGATGCCCATTCATTTTTAAGTCATGAGAGAACTACTGTTTCAGTTTTTCTCTTCTACAATCAACCACTGTTTGGCGTGATATTTTTCTCACCTTCTATATTTCATTCCATAATGGATTCCACACTTTTCGAAATAACCATCGCCAATTGGCTCAATAATCTATAAATATCTATCAAAAAGAGTCAGGAAGGAATTTTAACATCAAGATTTACCATGAAGTGTAATGAAAGTTTTTTTTTACTTATAAATAATATAGATTTAAAACAGTTTTTAAAAAATCTTTTTTACATGTATATCCATAGCTGCCAACTTTTACGAATTTCTCGTAAGATCTTATTTTTATATTCAAAATGTATGCTTTTGTTTTAGATTCTTGAATTTATAAATTTTATTTAAAATTATTTTAATCACCCCTACACATAAACAAATTGAACATTTATACAAATGCCTGATACGCACATGATGGTTTGTTAAAGCTCAGGCAAATCAGAGAATTATTTCTGCGTACAATTGTAATTCAGTTGCCATATCACTACCACTTGAGGAAATCATCTTCGAAAAAAGTAAAAATAGGCAGGTATGTAGCAGAGCACATACGCCCCTCTTCTTTAGAAATTATTGAAGAACTTATGTCTGTTCTGTTATATCTGGCCTAGCTGGGCTCCTGAAGCCAAATATTGGTCCTTTTCCCATTCATCATAAAATACCCGATACTGACATACATAGTACTGCTGTTCTACTGGTTCAGAAAGACTTGAAAAATAAAAAGAAAGCATCTCATGGGTGATATGTCGTCATGATGGAAATTCTAAGAAATTAAAACGTTATAGTAATATTAATATAATTTTTTTATACTATTGTGTTTGTATCTATCAGAATATCTTATTTTCTCTAAATAAATATATACAGATCCCAAAGTGGTAAATTTTATTAAGAAATTTTTAGCTTCTTTACAGCAAAATTGATACCAGTTATAATTTTTTTTTTCATTTGCGTAAAGACCCTGTATAGAGACTCCAACGACTTGAGGCTCTTTGTGAGTTATTATTATTGATTTTTTTTTTTTTCCTGTAGTGGCAAAATTTTTATGAAACAAACAGAATTAAAAAAAAGAATTATTTAAACTTAAACATTCGTTTATTTGAACTTATATGTATCGGTTTAAATTACTTGAGTTTAGTAGTGAACGAAATTCTTTTTATCCTAATTTATTAAAATATTAACGCATTACTTTTGCTACCACTAGGAAAAATATTTCCTAAAACTGCGGTGGATCAGTAGTACTTGATATCTCCGATTATATGCAATAAGGTAAATAGAATTTAAGACATTTATGTGACTAGAAACATATTTTAAACCTTTGACTCCTTGCTTATAGTTTTAATCGTCTATATATGCTATATGCCATCATAATTTACGATAACTATACCTGCCAACGCATACAGATTTTCCGTGAGATTTTACTTTTATGTTTAAACGTGATAATCATATTATAGTATGTTTAAGCTCTGACCAAATAAAAATGTCTAACTACAATTTATAATTCAATTGTCATTTTACTGCCACTTAGGAAAAAAATCATCTTCTGAAAGATTATGAGATGTCAACTTGCTAGAATTGGAGGGGAAATTTATTCTGGTAGTAAAAAAATTTGGGTTTTAAAATATAGTTATTGATTTCGTTCATTTGATTTATTGTGAATGTACTTATAATAAAAAAAAAAGCATGACTGCAAATAATATTGAACAACGATTAAAAGCAATATAAATCTATGGTTACTAGAGCCGGGAAAGCCTGGTAGATAGGGCGTTGGGCCCACGTCCAAGAGGTCGTGAGTTCGATCCCCGCCAGTCGAAGACTCCCCGTGCTGTAAATGCTGGCAGGTGCACTTAAATGTCTCGGGTCACAAGCCCCCCATGTTCCCATAACAAATTATACGCTCTGTGGGTGAATGAATAGGTCAGCCCTTTAAACGGGCAATAGACGAGTGTGTTTGGCTAAAGTCGTATTCTTGGCCATAGATGGAGCCACTGAAAAACAAGAAACGCACCCTTTGCCTTAAATTCGCTTGCAGGCTTGCTGATATTGGCCAGTTTCGTTAGAAACAACGATTACAAGTAATTATGATCTACATTAATAATCCATAACGTACTAATGTATCATTTTTTAAATCCTAAACTAAGTTGAAAAACGTTTCAAAATATCTAGAACACCTTTTTTTTTTTTTTTTTTTCGAATAACAAAGATCTATTCAGAACAAACAACACTCAAATTCAAAAAGAACAGAATTTAAAATTATTTTACAGTAACTGTTAAATTGTTTAAAAATTTCCCATTATAGTTAATTTCAACATATGCCATATGGAAAATATAAATTCAGATATTTCCATTCAATATTACATATGTATTGAAAGACATATAAGACAAAAATTAGAAACAAAAAAAAAAAGAGAAAAAAAGCGTTGTTTGTGTATAAGAAGGGATTTCCTATTCATTAGATGGCAATAATGCTTAAAAAATCACTCGAGACAGCAAAGTAAATT
Organism: Parasteatoda lunata; assembly: GCA_949128135.1. Lineage (NCBI taxonomy): Eukaryota > Metazoa > Arthropoda > Arachnida > Araneae > Theridiidae > Parasteatoda > Parasteatoda lunata. The sequence goes on along the minus strand of OX421975.1, from coordinate 60,457,303 downwards.
CTTGAGAAACACAATTTAGTTGTTTACACTTTATAGGAGTGTTCGATCTCCGTGAAAAATCTTGACCCAGAGCAAACAAGATACACGATACCCAATATTAAAAAAAAGAGCTGAAAGTTTCTTATCAATGATGTCTTTCATGCTTTATGTGACTGCCCTTTATTTTTAATTATTATCCTCAGAGGATGCATAATAATCTTTTTAAAAAAAGATTTTAAATTGCTGTTTCTCTGTTTCTATTACTTTTTTAAATTAAACATTGATCGATTTGTGCGTTTTTTAAAGGATGGTTCCTTTCTACCAACCAAAAAATAAATATTTAAATAAAGGGTGTTAGCACAAATAGTTCATTATTAGGTTGTTTTTTTTTTTCACACCATAGTTAGTACAGTACTCATAAAATTTAGTGACTTGAAAATTAAGAAAAAGTATGTTTCAATAAGTTTGAAGCGACCACTACGCTTAATATCTCCAAAGAAATCTATCTAAAAGCGAAATCTTGAGTATAGAATTTTCAACTTTAAAGTGAAAGCTAACAAATAGAAATCTGTAACTTAGTTATTAGAATATTTACTCCGCTCTTTAAATCTTTCAAGGACTGTACGAAGATTGGCAGAAACAAAATAAATATGTTTACTTTCATAAATTAATAATGTAAATATTCATAATTGGATTTAAAAAATGAAGCATAATTTTTTTTAAAACAAAAGTCGTAAAAAGAAATAAAAAGTATTAGATTTATTATAAATATTTATCTACGGGCTATAAACAAATACCAACCATCCCATTTTTCATATAAGAATTAAGTGGAATCACGTTCTCTTACTACGCTACTTAACTAATTAATCTATGCTACTTAACTAATTAATTGGCTTTTTTCATTTTTCAAATCATCTTTTATTCATCCTTGAAACTGTATCTTGAAGTAACATTTACTTACTAGTGTACTTTTTACAACATTGTTGCATTTTACGCAGAGGTGAGATAATAACTTCCCTTAGTTTGCATAAATTAGTTAGCTTAATTTTTTCATTTTTCAAATCATCTTTTATTCATCCTTGAAACTGTATCTTGAAGTAACATTTACTTACTAGTGTACTTTTTACAACATTGTTGCATTTTACGCAGAGGTGAGATAATAACTTCCCTTAGTTTGCATAAATTAGTTAGCTTAGTTTTTTCATTTTTCAAATCATCTTTTATTCATCCTTGAAACTGTATCTTGAAGTAACATTTACTTACTAGTGTACTTTTTACAACATTGTTGCATTTTACGCAGAGGTGAGATAATAACTTCCCTTAGTTTGCATAAATTAGTTAGCTTAGTTTTTTCATTTTTCAAATCATCTTTTATTCATCCTTGAAACTGTATCTTGAAGTAACATTTACTTACTAGTGTACTTTTTACAACATTGTTGCATTTTACGCAGAGGTGAGATAATAACTTCCCTTAGTTTGCATAAATTAGTTAGCTTAGTTTTTTCATTTTTCAAATCATCTTTTATTCATCCTTGAAACTGTATCTTGAAGTAACATTTACTTACTAGTGTACTTTTTACAACATTGTTGCATTTTACGCAGAGGTGAGATAATAACTTCCCTTAGTTTGCATAAATTAGTTAGCTTAGTTTTTTCATTTTTCAAATCATCTTTTATTCATCCTTGAAACTGTATCTTGAAGTAACATTTACTTACTAGTGTACTTTTTACAACATTGTTGCATTTTACGCAGAGGTGAGATAATAACTTCCCTTAGTTTGCATAAATTAGTTAGCTTAGTTTTTTCATTTTTCAAATCATCTTTTATTCATCCTTGAAACTGTATCTTGAAGTAACATTTACTTACTAGTGTACTTTTTACAACATTGTTGCATTTTACGCAGAGGTGAGATAATAACTTCCCTTAGTTTGCATAAATTAGTTAGCTTAGTTTTTTCATTTTTCAAATCATCTTTTATTCATCCTTGAAACTGTATCTTGAAGTAACATTTACTTACTAGTGTACTTTTTACAACATTGTTGCATTTTACGCAGAGGTGAGATAATAACTTCCCTTAGTTTGCATGAATTAGTTAGCTTAGTTTTTTCATTTTTCAAATCATCTTTTATTCATCCTTGAAACTGTATCTTGAAGTAACATTTACTTACTAGTGTACTTTTTACAACATTGTTGCATTTTACGCAGAGGTGAGATAATAACTTCCCTTAGTTTGCATAAATCAGTTAGCTTAGTTTTTTCATTTTTCAAATCATCTTTTATTCATCCTTGAAACTGTATCTTGAAGTAACATTTACTTACTAGTGTACTTTTTACAACATTGTTGCATTTTACGCAGAGGTGAGATAATAACTTCCCTTAGTTTGCATAAATTAGTTAGCTTAGTTTTTTCATTTTTCAAATCATCTTTTATTCATCCTTGAAACTGTATCTTGAAGTAACATTTACTTACTAGTGTACTTTTTACAACATTGTTGCATTTTACGCAGAGGTGAGATAATAACTTCCCTTAGTTTGCATAAATTAGTTAGCTTAGTTTTTTCATTTTTCAAATCATCTTTTATTCATCCTTGAAACTGTATCTTGAAGTAACATTTACTTACTAGTGTACTTTTTACAACATTGTTGCATTTTACGCAGAGGTGAGATAATAACTTCCCTTAGTTTGCATAAATTAGTTAGCTTAGTTTTTTCATTTTTCAAATCATCTTTTATTCATCCTTGAAACTGTATCTTGAAGTAACATTTACTTACTAGTGTACTTTTTACAACATTGTTGCATTTTACGCAGAGGTGAGATAATAACTTCCCTTAGTTTGCATAAATTAGTTAGCTTAGTTTTTTCATTTTTCAAATCATCTTTTATTCATCCTTGAAACTGTATCTTGAAGTAACATTTACTTACTAGTGTACTTTTTACAACATTGTTGCATTTTACGCAGAGGTGAGATAATAACTTCCTTTAGTTTGCATAAATTAGTTAGCTTAGTTTTTTCATTTTTCAAATCATCTTTTATTCATCCTTGAAACTGTATCTTGAAGTAACATTTACTTACTAGTGTACTTTTTACAACATTGTTGCATTTTACGCAGAGGGGAGATAATAACTTCCCTTAGTTTGCATAAATTAGTTAGCTTAGTTTTGCATAAATGTTTTCAACGTTTGAAAACATTGTAATTTATTAAAATAATACCTTAGCTACCATAAAAATAAATAATACTTCATGAAGCGCAAATTCCAGAATAGATGGAGTTTATGAATAATTCTAAAAATGAATGTTCATATCTATCGAAAAGCGCAATTCACCCCAATATGCATCAGAGTTCTAATTTTAAAATTATATTGTTTTTTTTCACAAACACATTAAAGGTGGTAACTTAATTTTTTTAATTCTTAGCATAATCTTTATAAATTAATACATTCGTATTCTCCATAATATATTAATAATGTAGATATATTACTAATACAACTATCTTAATAATCGATCTAAAATCATTCCATTACAATTTTAACTAATAAAAATAATAATAATAATAGTAAATACGAATTTCATATAAGCAGAATTGATCTACCACTATAATTTTAATATAAAGAACATTTTTCCGTTACTACAGAACGTTTCATTTACGTCTCCTCAGTAGGGTAATAGGTAACCCACTGTTATTTTATTTATTAACATGTTCATAGCCAGCCGAGGGCATGGGTTACATCTTCTATCATTGCAGAGTGGTGATGTATAAAAATAAAATCAAAGTTAAGTTTTCTAATTTTAGCAACCACTTTAAATTTTACAATACGTTTATTTTAATAAACAATACATTAATATCGTGGGAAATAGTTGAAACATGGTGCAGCAAATAGTGCACAAAACTACACCACGACAAAAGTTTATTCTTAATCATAAATAGTAAGAAAAAACGACAAAATACTCCCCACATCTATCTCTTCAATACTGAGATCAAACCAGTGAAACACGTTGAATAACTTGGCGTCACGATCTCATATAATTTGAGCTGGAGTACTCACAAAGGATGACATAATCAAAAGAGGAGAGTTCTTTGCTCTCAAAGTCCTTCTGAATAAAAATTCAAAGCTTGATCTAGCAAATAAAAGAACCATCTATATACAAGCGATCCGACCAATTCTTACATATGACTGCCCAGCCCTCACTACTATAAGCAACAACCTAAAAAAGAAGCTATCTACAACTGAAGCTAAATTTCTACGCACAATGACTGGCGCCCCAAGGGCGATTAGCAATAGAATACTTAGAAAAGACTTAATCATTGAAAATATCAATTGCTTTATAGCTAAATTGACCACAAAATTTTATGGCGACGCAAAAACATGCACCACATCCGACTTCAATAAGCTGTTCGATATTGATATAATCAGTGACAATTCGAATTTCAGCCCAATTACCGCCTTTTTATGCTCAGACTGCATATGATCAAAATACTATTAACTTTAATTTCGCTGGGTGCGAGGCCACCCCAGTAGAAAAAGATAATGACCTGAACTTTTTTTTTTTTTTTTAAATTTACTTCATGAACTCTAATGTATGACTTCCAAGAATATGCCAAACTAGTGAAGACGAATCGGTTAGATAACCCCAAAATCCAGCATCCCGTATATCGTGGGAAAACATATTTTACGTAAAAAAAAATAATAGTTGGATGTTTAAGCATCTTGATCTATTTTATTGACACAAACTGTAGGGAAGAATTTCATCTTGCTATATCGCGTGATCGACACTAAAGGTATTAATCCTTTCCTTTCAAATTATTATCACTGCATCTGAATTATTTTTATCGAGGGGGAAGTAAAAAGTGATAAAATTTATCATTAAAAACAAAAACATTTAAATAATTTAAATAATAAATAACTTCATTTTTAAAATATCACAATTAAAAGATTTCAGCTTTAAATCTGTTCTAATAAGTTGTAAATACATTTGTTTAACCAAATAACTGTCTTCTCACAAATCATTTATTTTTTCTGAATAATAGTTAATAATATAAAATTAAGCTCCATTTTTTTTTTTTTTTTTTTTTTTTTTAAATAAGAAAATTACATTTGCGAGAGAAGCACGTAATACAAAAATCAACTCAAACAATCAAAAATGGTACAAATAACGCTGAAAGAACATAAGCAGTTGGCAAGTATTGATGCAATCATAAAACAGCAACACCATCAAACAATGAAGATATACGAAATAAAGAAACTAATGCATACACCCGGTGTAAAATATTTACCCATTCCGCACTAACATTGCGTTTACGCAACAATTGTAACAATGCTGTAAATGTACCCTTTCAAAAAATGTTAATTAATTTAAAATATCATTACAATTTTAGTTTTAAAAAAAATATTATAAACTAATAATTTCTATTTTCTTTTATACATATGATTAATGTCGTTAAACCGAAAAATTTTGAAAATAAAATATTTAAAATACTGATAGGTAAATCGATTTTTTTCATTATTAAAATTTATATCAAAGGAAATTGTGCTCCCTATATTATACTAAGATCATAGATAATATGTATATTAATCTGAAATTATACCAATGTTAATATATATTTCAAAAATTACGGCACTGCGATATTTTAAACTCAATAGGTAGTCAACATTAGAAAATATCACATTTTTCAAAGCATAATTCCTTACTACTTTTAACATCACTGCCAAATATTGCGTTTCGTAACAATAGTCCGGAATGAGTAAATTTAAATTGATTACATAATTGATGTATAACTAATATATTAATTTATTAACAAATACGTATCAATTACGCATTCATTTTCAGGTGACCTTTGGAAGTCCATCTGAAGGTGAATTACAGAGAGGTGACATAATCCTACGAATACGAGACACTGATGCAACACGTTTATCCCATAAAGGAGCCACCGATCTTATCTCAAAAGCTGGCAGCACATTAAAAATTGTAGTTGCTAGGTAAGTGACCTATTGAAAAATAAAAAGTATATTGAATAAATTTGGCTAACAATTTTATATAATGCATTGCAATAAATATTGCAAATAAACATGTCTTTGTTAAAGTGACTGACTCTTAACACTAACACTTATACAAGTAACACTTTTTTAATATTCAGAGGTGAAAGTAAAAAACGTCATGTCGGAATACGCACAAAACAAAATCACATATTTTGTGTTTTAATTCCCTTTCATATCATTTTTTTTTTTTTTGAAAAATATTTCATCTTAAAAATAAATTACTTTAATTTTATAGTTTGCCTTCTAAACTGAATTTTAATTAAAAGTATATATTTTTCAACACTGTCAAGCATGTTAAAAATCATATTTCATTTTCACGAAATAATTTTTAAAAAATGTTACCAGCTGGAGTCTAACCAGTCACTCTCCGTTCAAGGTTTAAATTGCAATAAATGCAAAATATTAGTAAATTTTTGGCATCTACAAACCTGCAGTAGGATTTAAAAGAGAGAAAAAAAGTTCTAATGAGCAATTAAAAGATATATTCAATCTATTAAAATTTTAAATTAAAGCTTACAGAACTTTTAATTTATAATAATACAACTGAATTCTATTTTAAAAATTAAGTAGTACCAATTGCTAGAAGTTATTGTTTTGGTATAAATTAAAATTTTCTATCATTTGTTTCATACGGACAATTTTTATATCACTGCAAAATGATGCGTTTACGAACTTTCGAAGCAGTTGATTTAAAATGAATGAATAATGCTGCAGTCTTCAGAAAAAAAGAAATAACAATCAATTTCTTTCAAATTGAATTACATTAGAAAAAATAACCTATAGTTTTATATGACACAACATCGAACATGAATATAGATTAGTCTAAGAGCAACTAATTACAAAAATAATAATAAAAAAATAAATAAATAAAATTTCCTATTTAAAATAAAATTCTTCATCTTTTTTGTCAAATGTTCCACCTGTTTCGTAATTTTCGAAATGATAACGTTTAAAAAGTTTACTTTTTTTCTCTGTAACTAAAAAGAATATAATTCTAATTTTTTAGTACACCTTATAAAAAATCTACTTATATTTTTCAATTAGAAATGAAAACTACTTATGTTTTTCAATTAGAAATGCTTCTGGCATGCAAATACCTACATCACCCACACCTCAACTTTCAACCATGCCATCTGGAGGAAATCCATTTATTTACAAACCACTGCCAACAACGAATTTCGCAGCACAAAGGCAAAGGAGATCTTCGGTAGAATCATTCACTAGCACAGCCAGTAGTGATACAGAAAAAGAAGCCATTATTAACCAAGTAATACTGATTTTAAAGCATAATCTGTTTATTAATAAAAACCGCTTTAAACATTGCGCTACATATGCCTACTTTATTTTACGCCGTAAAGAAGACCAATGAGAACAAACATGAAAGTGTATATACGGAGGCGCCGCGAATTTAGATTTTCGGTAGGTAGGAAAATACCATTTTGTCGAATGAAATTCCTCATTTGACCAAATAATAAATAAGCAATCATTCTTGTTCTTCTTTATTTAATAAATTTGATTTAAAATGGTCTTCATCATCATTATACCTGATTGATTTAAACTCACGAAAAACTGTTTGTAATTATTGATTTAGTTCATAGTAATTGAAAAATATTTACTTCAGAACGACTAAAAAAAACTTATTAAGAAAGTGCAAATGTCAGCAGCTAAGAAATAATTATGATTTGTCTGATATAATATGAACAAACGAGCATATACAGTCATTATCAAGTTTACTGACAGCAACCAAAGTGAAATAATTTTTATGTATAAAAACCGATAGAACTTTAAACGCTTTCCTTTAATTAATCAAAATACGAATAATATGATATTTAATGCAACAAATATAGTCGACTATTGAATATAAATTTATTGAAATCTTTTACAATACATTTATTTGTCAAATTCTAAAAAGTAGGGTAAAAATGAGCCGCAATCTTCATAGAATTAAATATGTGTAAGGATGCTTCAATAAAAGAGTAAATTAGTTTGTTGCTAACATTAATGTGTTAATTCTTTCCATCGATTTTATAATTTATTCTAGTCAATTCAATCGAAGAATGAATAAACCATTTGATATATAAATATTTTTTAAAAATTAATTAATTCGTGGATAAAGTCACGTTATAGTTTTTCAGTATCCCACAAACCGAATAACAAATAATTTGGTGATCAAATCTCGTCGAGTACCGAATGTAGAATTGGTATTCAACGGTAGATAGATAGGTAGATCAATCCCCAGAAAAGAATATATTCTAGGAATCAATCCTTCTCAATAATATAATGCCATTTTTTTTTCTTTTTTAATGAAAAAAGAATGATTGGCATTCGTTGCGTCAAAGCGATGTATTATATATCTTACTGTGAATGACCGAAATTGGTGGTTTTATTTTATTTTATAACCGTCGTTGGACAACCGACCCAATTACGGGCTTACAACTACTAATGTTCAACTCCGTAGCCCAGTAATTTTGAACCAATCCAGAAAACAACGACTCCTGGATTAGTAACCCCCGAGGTATGATTTGTTATGGAAACATGGAGCTGATTCGAAAGATTTAACGTGCATCAATCCCTATTTACTACACGGGGAGTCTTCGGCCGGCGAGGATCGAACCAACGACCTCTTCGACACAGGCCCAGTGATCTACCAACCAACCGAAATTGGTGGTTGTTGACTTCCAACGGTGAATGATTACAATCATAAAGTCTCTTTGGTAAATGTCCGAAATATATACTAAGTCTAGTAAGTGCCACTGCCCGGTATACATTTGACCGGTACTCCGAAGCTATCCTAATCTATCCTCAGCAGATATTAAAACATCGAATAAATGTAATAATATCAACGAATAAATTAATATCAAATTCGAATAAATTAATATCAAATTCGAATAAATTAATATCGCCGGCCGAAGACTCCCCGTGTAGTAAATAGGGATTGATGCACGTTACATCTTTCGAATCAGCTCCATGTTTCCATAACAAATCATACCTAAATATATATATATATATATATATATATATATATATATATATATATATATATATATATATATATATATATATATATATATATATATATATATATATATATATATATATATATATATATATATATATATCACCAAAATTTCTTTTAAAAAAAGAGGGCACCTCTCTTTATAATCAGTCATAATAACGGCAAAAATTATAATTTTAGTGCGTTTAGTTTTCGTGAAATTCGAAAAACAGTCGGTATAAACTTTTTAGTCACTACAAAACTAATCCGAAATTCAAACATAGTGAAACGAGTTACCCACTTTCAGACGAAAAGAGCTGTATTTACAAACTATATTTACCCATACACTGTCACGTTCTTTTTTTTTTTTTTTTTTTTTTTTTTTCCCTTTATAAAAGAAATGTGTGATGGGATTTTTGAAGATAAAGCCAATTGGCAACTTATCTCCCAATTTCTGATGAAACTGGATAGTGTATATTCGGAAATAGGTGCTCCATGACAAGCGATCGGAAAATGGACTTTTCAATGACGAAAGGGGATTAGATATGCTGAGAAAGATAAAAGAATTGTGTAATCGATCCCTGAAATGATATTTGTGTTTTTTTTTTTTTTTTATCATTAAATAATAAATGTAATTTTCCACTTGTATATGAAGACCTCATTACGCGATGGTGATCAGACACTAAAAGAAAAAAAAACTGATTTCATTTTTATTTTCCAAAAAAAAGAGAGCGAGAAAAGGATATTCCGTAAATATACCGAATAGCCAAGCGAAATTTGCTGAATAGTGAAAATATTCGAGAGATAACAATAAATTTCCGATCCCGGCGCTCCTGTGTATATAAAAAGTAAAGCATTATTAAAACTGGCTATTTTAGCCAGTGGAGTTGTGGAAGTTAAAGCTCCAAAATTTAGAAACCAATGGCATGATGTTGCTGTTGTAGTTCCTTTACGTCGCACTAGAGCTGCACAATGGACTATTGGCGACGGTCTGGGAGACATCCCTGAGGATGATCGGAAGACATGCCATCACAATTCAATGGCATGATGAAGACAATGCAATCAGAGCTTTACTTCCCAGCAAGAAGGTGCCCATAGATCTGAAGCTTAGAAGAATACAAGCCGAAATTGCTGATAAAATTCCAGTCTAACACAGTGACTACTCATACCAGCGCCTTAATTTCATCACCAGCTCATCTTTAAACCTAAATATAAACTCACAAAAGTTTTGCGAGCACGTGCATTGTATCCCGACTAGTCCAAAAGTTTCAGGGTAAACTTTTATATTTCGAGTAGGAGATATTCTCTCTACTCGTATATGAAATCCTTATTGCGAGGTGACAAGCCACAAAAAGAAAATAAATTATAAAATTACAGCAAATTTTTATTATATGTAAGGAATAATATCTTGTTTAAGCTACCGCTTCAATTTTGAAAATATTACATAATTTTTTTAATTTCATTTCAGCCTTATCGATCTATTCCTCTCATTTTACCTGGTGCCAAGGTTACAAAAGATATTCCAGTTGGTTCCTACCTGAGGTTCGATCCCTTTAGCCGAAGTAGTACAAGCTCACCTTCTAGCTATGATTCTAGACTGGGAGATCCATACATGCTCAACAAGGTTAGTTTAAAATCTGCTCGCTATTATCTATAATAAAACGAAGAATTTGCAGAGGTGTGTCTTATAACTTCTGAATCGTGGGCACAATGAACAATTTTAGTCAAAATCATTCAAAAATTTCACACAATTAATTCGGCATAGTTTCATAAACGCTTGAAAAATGAATTCTGTCTTAAAACTATCAGTGTAGTTTGCTAGTTTACAGCTCTATTTAATCAATTTTTTCTTTTTATTCATTATTTGATTCGTTATGTCTGGTAAATTCAATGATCAACGTTATCTGAAACCGCGGGTTAATTTCATTTGTAGTAACTCTTTTAAAACGTGCTTTTATAAAAGTGAAATAATTTAAAATCAAACGCAATTTAAATAAAAAGTAATAAGTTGTGTACTGAAGAGAAAGGAAAAATATTGGAGAAATGGTAGTAATTCGTTTAAGAGAAACCGTAAAAAGTCTCTGCACCATTATTGACAACAATAATGCTTAATTAATTTTGGTAATAGGTTGTGGTGCTGTTGTAATAAGTACCAAATATACTAAGATAGGTACCAAGGTATTCAATATAAATACCCCCGAAACGAAAGAAAATAGCTCGATTGCGGTAAATTTTGGCTATCATGAGTTGGCTTCGAGTAACAGCATCATGCCAAATAATTCTTCATTATCTTTATTTTAATGGGATGAACTTAAAAAAAAAAAAAAAAAAAAAAAAAAAAAAAAAAAAAAAAAAAAACGTTTTTCCTAACCTAGTAACGTAAAGCCACCGTGAAGGGCAACAAATGACAATGAAAAAGGCATTACTTTAGCTATATTAATCGTGTAGGTATGTGTCTTTTAGTTTTGTGTATGATTTCGTAGCTTTGATCAATACCGATTCATCAATTATTTACTTTTTGTTCCCGCACGATAAACAGGAATTTAGTTAGTACTTAGGAATTCAGTTAGTACTTAGTAGTCTTAAAAAATGACTCTGAACGCGAGATTTATTTCTTCAATTTATTTCGTGTGTTAATATTTTTCATGTGGGCATACGAGAGAAACTTAAAACACGTTTTGCGCAAAATTCAGACTTTAAATTAGGTTCTAGGCCAAGATGCCAAAACGTCTAAACAGATTTCGAATTTAGATCAGTTATTGTCATTACTGCAATTAAGGATTCACTTACTATTTATATTTTACACCCGAGGGGGAAAAAATTCACAGGTTTTAAACTATTCATTTAAGAAAATATAAAGCTTATTCCTCAATTTTGAGATATTTATCAGAAGAAAAAAAAAGAAAAGATTTACCGCTTTTAACTTAAACATGCTTTTTTAGGTACAGCACGCTATAATGGAAGCAGCTCAAACATCTTCTGGTGCATCTAGTCCAGGCAGAACACCAACTCCTGATTTTATTAATCAAAATGGAATTCCTGTTTACTTGAAGCAATACAATACTCCCATCAACATGTATTCTAATCAAGCCATTGTTGAGGCTCTGGCAGCTCAATCCGTTAGCTCAAGAACACCCCCGTGAGTGAATTGGAAAGAGTTTAAATATTAAAATTTCTTCCATGTGGGATATAGAATCTCAAAATAATAATAACCATAAGTTTAAAAAACTATAATTTTTTTGGCTAGAATTGATTGAAAAATATACTTTGAAATTAAAAATTAAAATTAATTTTTTTATACATATATATTTTTTAAGTTTCCCCCAAAAATTTAAAGAATTTCTAATAAATTTGACAAAATCAATATCAGAATGCTTAAAACTTAACAGGAAGTTTTTAAAACTCATTTTTCTGTTAAACCACATTAAAAAATTTTATGGGATAAATCATTTTTTCATAAATAAATACTCATACAAAATATAAAGCATTATTATTAAATTTATTACAAGTCTTAGTTCTGATAACAAAATATTTTTTTAAATATTTCCTGGCATTTAAATCATTTCAACTTTTAATGACAGAATTAAAATATGTCATATATTTAAGAGTAAACACATTTAGATAAATACAGTGTCTCAAAAATGACAGACGATATGAAAAGTCTACAGAAACATATGGTTTGCTAAATTCTGCTTAGGAAACGAGAATTTTTTTCCCATAAATTTTCAAAAGTAGTTGTTAAGTTAGTAAACAGATAGCGCTGCTAGCTGAAAACTATAAAACAATCTTCAATGTTGCATATCACACCATTTGATGGGAAAAATTTGCGTAGATGACAATTAATATTTTCCTGATACTGTATCAACGCTATTCTTTTTCCCTTGAAAATGGTGGTTATTTTGAAAATATTCTGTTATAGTAAGTTTCAGTTACCATCTTTGTTTGCATCATCAATGCAATCTGTTGGCTTATTTTGTAATTAATTTAAACATTTGGTGAATAAACTTTCTTAGTTTCCTAATAAAAACGTTGAAAAATATGCATTTTCATTTCCCAACTATTTTTCTTTGATTTTTTTTTTTTTTTTCAAGTTATTTGTGATGCATATTAGATAACAAAAATATTTATTTATTTATTGCAGTCGCCAAAAAGTTCTGCCTCCTTTAATTTTTTTCTTAATTTCATATTATTTTCAGCCTGAATAACGCAGATATGTTGGAAAATAAAAAATTGACAAACATCACTCAGTCGCCGACCTACCAAATGATTCATGACGAAGAATGGAAAAGAGGGAAAGTGGAAGAACATGGTCCTTTAGAAGAACATGTCTACAATGTTGTTCCTCACGGCGGTAATTCTTATAGACACGAAATCCACCAATCAGAAAGCTTTAAATCTATCATGCATGACTTGAAGGGAATATCTGATATGTGATAGGGAACAGTTTCTTCTGTCTTACGGAAGAAAAGATTGAAAGAAGAAAATTCAGAAGTAAGACAAATTTAAACGTGCCAATTCAAACGGTAAATATGGTGTATAATTTTGTATAATTTGAAATGTATTTATATATTTATTGATTTTAAGTTCCAGTATATAAATAAAACGTATTTAATATACTTACATACCACAGCCATGTGGTTAAATATTATGTGGTTTTTCCTCCCATGTAGATGGTTAAGTAATTTTCGTTCAAGTCAAAATCATTAGTCAAACTATTAATTTTAATTACTACAAGCAATAGCTAGTGTTCGTTAAATAGTATGTGGTTTTCTATCCCATTGTAGGTGGTTAAGTAATTTTCATTAAAATCAAAACCATTAGTAGAACCATTAAATTACTTCAAGCAATAACCAGTGTTCATTAAATAGTATGTGGTTCTTTCTTCCATGTAGGTGGTTAAGTAATTTCCATGTAAGTTAAAACCATTAGTCAAACCATTAATTTAAATTACTGAAAGCAATAACCAGTTTTGGTTAAATATTTTGGTGTTTTTTTTTTTTCCTCCCATGTAGGTGTTTAAGTAATTTTTTTTATTAAAGTCAAAACCATTAGCGTTTGATCTAAAATAAAACACATGATATGTCCCATATGATTTCCTATTTTAAAATCTAAAATTTTCCATACTATTTTAATACAAAAAAAAATTCTACTGATACATAAAAAAGAAAATTTAAAAGACAAATTACTTATAAATGATAATAAACAAGTATTTATTAAATAATCTTCGAGAAATAAATTTTGGGCCAAGATAAAACCAAGAATCTAACTTATTACTCTATTTCAGTAACAGAATTATTTTGTTAGTAATTTTAAGAACATAAATGGAAAATAACTTTAAGAACATAAATGGAAAATAACTTTAAAAATATAAGGAATTAATCCTTTGGAAATGATGAGTTTCTTTCAGGTACAACTGTGACTTTAATTACCAAAAATGTTACAGTTTTTACATATTTAGCAACCACTTTATTTAGAGGTTTCCATGCATTATATGGTTAGTATGCAAACCATAGGTTTTGTCTTGTAAATTTATAGTGGTTGTGCCTGTTTCTTAAATCATTGAAAGAAACCTGAGAGCAAAGGGTTAAAAAAAATCTAAAATGTATAAAAACCAGTTTCTCTCCAACTTTAAACTCCAGAGTATAAAGAAATCAAACAAGTTTATGATTTGAAATGCCATTAAACTTACAGTAACCTTCAGCAGAGATAACAAAAAACATTTTTATCATTATTTTAAATCCAGACATTTTATCATCGTTTTAGTCCTAATGATGTAAAATATTTATTTATTTTATCACACCACGCTGTATTCATTTTAACAGTAGAAAAGAAGCAAAATTCAACAAAAATTTTGCCTTATAGCCCTAATATTAAAAACTATGTCCAAATGCCTTATGCTCAAAAATTACCTTTCAAAACAAAATATATAACCTTTTATTGTTTACTACAATCAATGTTATGATTGAAAGAAATATTGTTATGTGACATTTTTTTACACTCAACTTGAAAAGGAACTAAAGCTCACACACTATAACAGGATACTGAACTTAGAAAAACAAAACTTTCCTCCTAAAGTAATAGTTGTAAAATGTTATGAAAGAATATTTTTACATAAAGAAACGAACTACACTATTGTTGTCAACAATGCCTGAATGTTGCATTCTAGTAATTCTATACAGTTTTTCTTTAAAAAATGATTGCACTCAGAAATGAAATTATCACTGCAACAGTTGATAAATGGTGATATACATTTAAATTTTGAATTGTGTTTTATTTTTATAGTTGTGACTTTTAATGGGTTGTTCTCGTATAAATATATCTATTATGTACAGCTATCAATTTGAATAAAATAAAGAAAACCTCACAGTGTCTTTCTGACATTTATTCCACAAATTTTCCTGACATACGATCTGAAATACCAAAAGTTTTAAAATGGTATTAAGGTAGTTATTAAAAAAATGTATCAAATCATCATCATGAAAAGCATGCTTATTAGACTTATATTTTCAGAACTTATCAATGATATGTTAAATATTTAACATAACCATACCTACGGTATAGTTCTGATAATATAGAATTTTTCTTATGACACTGTAAAATTACTTAACTAAAGAGAAATTAATTTCATCCAACAGAAAGATCAATCTGCCAATTGACGAATTAAAGAATATTATAAAACTATGTTACAGAAAAATAATAGTGAAATGTATTTTTTTACAGCAAACAAATCAACTTGAAAAACTTTATTACAAGAAATGAATAAAAAAAACTTTTAATTTTCAAAATGTAAATTTATTTAAAAACAAATTAACAACAATAACAAATAAATATAGCATATTTTAAATTTATAATTTTTTAACAAAAATATGGCAACTGTTATAAAACAAAAACAATTATATTAGTTTAAAAAAAAACACATTTCAGTTAGATGCATAACATTTGTTTTGAATGAAACAAGATTTTTCTGAGTAAATCATTACCATGCATTTTTTAACTATGCTGATTTAAGTATTATTAAGTATTTGTTTTAGACAAATTTGTTAAGTTTATGAAGTTTCTATCAAGATCAATTATTTTAGCTCTAAAGATTTTTTTTCTTTTTGCCTATACAAAAGAACATCTTTTTAATATAATTATCCATTAAATCATAAATATATATTAATTTTTATATATATATATATATATATATATATATATATATATATATATATATATATATATATATATATAGTACTTTTACATGTCATACACATTTACATCATTTTATTTAGTGCTTACGCATGTAGAATCATTTCACAAAAATTTTCACGTAAGCGATTATAGTCAATAAAAAAGTATATTAAATCATATAAGAAGTAGGTTTGATACTACAATATACAATGCATTTGAAATACTTCAAAGTTATATAACAATGATAAGTTCACAAATTTCTATTACAAACGCTCCTCAAGTGTTTATAAAGAAAAGTATTAAGTTAGTTTAGTAGTTATTTAGTAACAGTATTTGTACTAATTGCTTAATTATAACAGTATTGTATATAATTAAGCAAAATTTGGCAACAGATTTTACATTAAAGTACACAATATTTAGGAAATTTTACATAAAGAAAAAATATTTAGAATTTTATTGAAATAATATATATACATATAATATTCAATCAACAATAGCAATTATAAAAAACTATAAAACAATCTAGTCTCAATAAAAAAAAAATATATGTATTCTTTCATATTGGCAACTATATATAAAAAGGCACTGTAGAAGTTACTGAAGAGTTTATATTCCTCCAACCAAAGCACCATATTTTTATTCCATATTGAGAAGCAAGAGTACTCAATACCTGATATGGGGAAAAAAACAATAAGTAGTACCAACTTAAAATACAGATTTAAAATTTTATCACGAGACAATATAAAAAATTTACAGTTGATCATTAACATTGAAAATTTGTTATTTCATTTTAACTTTGTATGTAATTATTTTAGTTTTTTTTCTTCTTCTAATTAAAAGATACAATATATAAATCCTTAGAGTAAAAAGAATATTTTAAATGAAGCTTTGTTAATAGTAAAAGTATGAAACTGTAAGTTAAAACTTAAAATATGAAATTGTCTTTTAATATAAATGACAATGTTTTTGTTATCTATTCAAAATAAATGACATTTAATAACTACTAAATATTACAGCAAATTTTAAATAGATACAAACAACATATGTCAATAATTTAACATCAGAAAAAGCATTTTATTTTCTTTTATTGTTATATTTAATTTATTTTTTATTTAGCAAAAGAAAGGAAGCACTTTTTTTTAACAAAATATGTAAAGTGGTATTATTAGATAACTACCTTCAACTAAAAATATTCCACAACCTGCATCACCATAAATATATTTATTATATTTCCATCAACTTATTTTTCTGATAAATTATGTCAAATTATATTTTTATAACTAAAACTATCCTACATCACCTTAAATATTCTCAAATATGCAACATTTTAAAAAGAAACTACAATTTTACAGGAAATCAAAGAATATTTGCCTAAAACAGCATGCATTTTGCAACAGAATATTGATTTCATTACTAAAATAAATGTGAAGTAAGTTTCGTTAGTTAAAGTACATTCAAAGCTATCAAAATCATACAAAGTCATAATAAATTGATTTTAAATAGAACAGCTTTTTAAAATTATTAATTCAAAATAAACAAGAGATATGAAACTGAAAACTTAATGTTACCTAAGAATATTCATTGTTTAATGCCCTTCCAATTAGCATACGCCTTATTTCACTAGTTCCAGCACCAATTTCATATAATTTTGCATCTCTCAAATATCTCCCAGTAGGATAATCATTAACATAACCATTTCCTCCTAAATGGTGTAAGGACATAATTAATAATAATTTAAAATCTTAAATGTATATAATATTAAATATTATACAGCTATAGCTTGCATAGAAAATATTCTTCAGTTTTGCCTATAAATGAATTACAAGATTTAAAAAAAATCTTTAATTACATCAGATAATATCAATCTAATTAATTTTGCTTTTAAAATAATTTAAAAGCATCTCATTTTGTAAAATAATTCATCATTTTTATTGGACATAGATAAAGTCTTACATTAAATAATACAAATAAAAAAATTATCGTATTTTTTGTAGCGTTCAACATAAATTTAAAATTTGAGATAGTAGGTAGGAGAAAAAATTTCAAAATTAGTTTTTTTAAAAAATGCTAATAATTTATATTATACTTCAATGATTTGAGTTCACCAACCTTTATTTTTTTCAAGGCACGAGATTTTTCTTATTATAGTGTAACTTTCAAAGGTCTATACACATTTATTGGCTAGTAAGATAAGAGTTTGCCTTTTCACAGATGATTTAAGTATTCCATAACCAAATTGTTACCATTTTTTCCAAAATAATATAGTAGGTAGATACTACTTTATTTACATCACACTAGAGCTGCACAAAGGGCTAATGGCAATGGTCTACGAAACATCCACGTGTATGATTCAAAGACATACCATCATAATTTCGATCCCATACAAAGGGGACTTTAAAGGGACAAATATACAAAATTGAAAAAAGAGTTAACTATATTTTTAACTTAAAAGATAAAACTTTTTTTTTTAATTTTACACAAAAGGACATTTTTACTATTAAATTAGCATACAAGAATCTATAAAAAATTGACCATGATGTTCTATAATCTACGGTTTAAAACTAATCAATCACTAACATTAATTGCTCTTTGGCATTAAATATCTGTTAAAGTAAAGCTCAGGTGGTCTTTTCTAGATTCCCAAGAACTTCTAAAGAATCTAGAGGTTCAAAATTATTGATTTCAGCCATGTAATCAATTCGATTACTATCCATTGTTCAAACTGTATTAAAGAAATCTGTGAACAAAAATTAAAAAACAAATAATCTTACCAAGACACTGAATTGCATCTAAAGCAACTTGTGTAGCTTTTTCTGCACAGTATAAAATGACTCCAGCACAATCCTAAAAAGAATTTTTTTTAAAAATATATACAATCAGATAAAATGTCTGTTCCTTTTTATCAGAATTAACTAAAATAAACATTTCAATAGCTGCTTAGTTATTTTGACATCAAATTGATCTTTGGTATTGTTCCCAGAATTGTTTATCATTGTCTGTTATGACAGAAATATTTTATAGCGCAATCGTTATTTTAATAGTGCTGTTAAAAAATTTGAACAGTTTGAGGCTTAGCATCTTCTTTGTGAGCATCAATGACTAGATCTTTTAAAACTGTTTTGAAATTTTCTTTTTTCATTATTTAGTTAAACGGGACAACTAAAAAAAAAGAAGTATACAGGAAGACAGGATTCTTTTCAACACTTCCTTCCTATTGTATTAGACTCATCAAATCGACCTTCAGTACAACCAACTGGTTTTATTTCAGTTCTGTAAACCTAGTGAGGCGGGAAATGGCATGATTCAACTATTATCACAATATCAGTATTGTTTAAATAAAAAGTTTTCGTGTACTTTACATTCAGTTTGTAGTGTTAACATGTCGAAATAAAAAAAAAGAGTCATTTAACAGAAAGATGGAAATAATTAAAAATCAGAAAAATGAATAAACAGTTATGTTATTAATGTGTAAATTTGAGATCGGTTATCAATTTGAGATCGGAGACATTATAAAAAAGTTAATACATTTTCTATAATTTTTTTTCCGTCAAAATTTCCATAAATTGGATTATTCAGCATATTCGCTTATAGGGGATGATAAATGAAGAGTCTACTATAATTTGTAAGAATAAACAGTTTTATATTTAATAAAACAGAAACGCTTTTCAGAAAGACTTTTATTCTTGCAAATTTTTATCAATTTTATAAATATAAACACAAAAAATCAGAAACTGTCTAGTCAACTTTAATGCTTATAAAGTAATCATTGCATGAAGAATCTAATTCTTTTTAGGTTTATCTAATTTGTTTGTGCTATTCTAAAATCATTTCAGCTATTTTAGTTAATGAGTATGATTGAAATTAAAAATATGTCACTTTTATTCATTTGTGAAAGCTTCAGAGGCAATCACCCAAATATCTGAAATCTCAATGCAATTCCAGATTAACCCATATACGTGTGTTAAAAAATCATTCATTTATTGGATTAGAAGGGTTTTATCATTTATTATTATATGGATAAGACTGGTTTTATGATTTTTAAAAATCATTTTACTGGATAATAATAGTTTTACATGTTAAGAAAGCATTTTATTATTAATTTTCAGCACTTAAACTTTTCACTCATAAAAATTAAAAATTCACTCAAAACTTCAAAAAAAGATGTCTAGTGTCAAGGCTGTTTTAAAAATGATAAATTAATAAATTCAATTCAATAGATTTTTTCTGACTCGGAAAATTAAATTATCCATAGTATCTCAAAGTCCTCAATCAATTTTAACTACTTTAGTACATCTTCCTCGGTAAATAACTTAATTACAAAGGGACTCAATTACATTAAATTCTCAGTATTATGAAGCTAATTCAATAGAACAGTCAAATGGTTAAACAATGCCTTCTGTTACACTTCAATTTTATGGGGAATTATTCCCAGTAAAAGCATATTTCTGAAAGTGGTAACCGGTTTTTCTGAATGAAATCAGCTCTTTAATAGAAAGAGTTGAAGTAGTAGTGTTTTTTTTTTTAATTATATACCTCATTTAACTCATGATCAACAAACTGACCATACCACAGAATTACACAGTTTATCATGCAATAAAAATGATATTAAATAATCATAGGACTAAGCTAAGCAAAACAGACTTAATTCAGAAAAGTACCATTAAAATTAGTAAGGGTCTTTTAATTTCTTAATTTATAGTGTTAACATATACTAAGTGTTCCATTCTATATTTTTCCTGGATAAATTATAATGCATCCTCAAAATTAAAATATGTCTCAACATTATTATGTTAGTTGCATAAACAAATAAGCATAATTAAAACAAAAATATAGAACAGTTAATTTGCATATATTAAGAATGTTTACTTTTAACCTTTAATTCCTGCCCAACTCGTAGCTCAGTTTGTTTCAGGTCTTTGTTGTCAACATAAGAAAAGAAATTTCAGCAGTTTTTTGACATTAAACACGTTTTTTTCCTTTATAATATGAATATTCTTATTACATTCTCAAAAAGTTGTTATTTTGCAATGAAAACTAATGAAGTATCAATCGATTTACAGAAATCTATGTCGCAATAATTTCTCATACCAATTGTTAATTTTTTTAAATTTTAGGTTTCTAAAAGTTGTGATTTTTATTACCTTTAAACAAAAACATTTCATTTTTAAATAAAAATTTATGTAGAGTTTCCTCAAAAACAAATTAGCTTTATTTTAATGAGCTCTTTTTGTATAAAAAAAAATGAAAGGACATCATTTTGCAATGAGTATAATTTTTCTTCACCCTAATTTACAAATGCTTAACAAGATTTGTAATAAATTTTTAAACATTATAAAAAATATAATTAATTAACAGTTCATATAAATTACCTTTGAGCTTACATGTCCACTATCAGTGGCTCGAGCAGTATTATATAAATAGGATCGGCAAGCATTTAATGTAGTATACATATCAGCCAGTTTTCCCTGAATTAGCTGTAAAAAACTTCAAAATTTAGAAAATATAAGATAAACTTAAATAATATAAATATATACAGATCAAGATATACACTCAGCAGAAACTGATATCACTAATTCTAAAACCATTCTATCTAAAATTTATTAGATTGTTTTGAAAGAATAGCAATATAACTCATATCCACTTTTCCTGCAATATACAACTCTTGTACTTAAAATTATTTTGAAAGTGATTTAATTTAAAAAAAAAAAAAAAAAAAAAAAAGCTTTTCATATTTCACAGATTTCTTTTTTGTTTTATTCAACATTGTTATAACTGCATATTAACTTAAATTAAACCTTTTTTTAGAAATTGTAACTTAATTTGGACCTAAGTCTAAATTAAAATCACTCATAAGAGCCCCTAATTCCAATGGCAAATGCAATATATACTTTATTTAAGCTTAAAACCATTAAGCATAGCTGCCAACATGAATAAGAAAAAATCCAGTAGATTTTATGAAATACTAATAAATTTCATGATAATTGTTGAATAATATACTAAATATTTTACTAACGGGGAATTTTCGGGATTTTTATAGTCATCAAAATAGAAAAACTGCAATATTTTCCAATTATGATTTCACATTAAATGATCTTGAAATATTATGTAGTATTTTTATTCATAATTTTGAATAGTAATAGGCATTTAATTCATCAAAGATAGTTTGCTGAGTTTTATAAATGAGGCTCGCTTTATTGTGTATTAGTGACACTTTTTAAAATATTCAAGCTAGGAATAATCTGTACAAAATCCTATTTCAATAGGGATTTTTTTAGGAAACTTACTCAATTTTAGAGAATTTTCTAAAATCTACTAAAACCAGGAGAATTTTAATTAAACCAGTAGAAACTTTCAAAATCAAGTAGTCTACTGGAAAATCCAGTAGAGTTGGCAGTTATGATTAAGTATTTCCAATTTCAATAAAAAAAAATTTCATCTTCAATAGGATCTTCTCAATACTGTAAAATATGGAACTTTTCAGATTTCATTAGTTATTACCCCAAATGTTTATGCAGTTTGAAAAAACACAAAGTATAAATCAAAAGAATGATAATTACATGTGAGCATGATTCATTCAATGAATAAAAATTAAAGAAGTTCTAAGAATGAAATAATATAATAATAATACCTATAAAAATTGAATAAATAAATAAATAAAAACAATTTTATGATCATTCTAAAGAACTTAAGATAATAGCTTTGCAATGGATTAATAAAGTACAAAATCAGTTACCTCAGAACTTATCTAGGATTAAAAAAAAAAAAAAAAAGCTAAAACTAGAAGTCCGCAATCTTACTTTAAAATTAGATATTTTAATAGATAATATTAAAAAAAAAAAATTATAAGATGTGCAGTGCACAAAATATAAAACAGAAACTTTGATTCGTGGATACCTAACTTTTTATTAAATTATATGATTTTCATCAACAAAGATATAATCATAATGGATTAAGGTTCTAATTTTAAACATACCACTTTGTTTATACTGAAAATATTTGCAGTTATAAATGAGACATAAAATCTTACATTCCCTAAGTAAAATAAACATACTTTCTTTTAACTATTTAAATTTTTGACAGTTAAAATAAGGGAGGCATTTTCAGTCTGTAAAATATGGTTCCAATATTTGAATCAGGAGAGTGATGGAAAATTCAAGCTTCTTAATGATAATTAGACTTTTTGGATATTTCATCGTTTCACCTAAACTATTTGAGGAAATCAAAATTTTTTTCAAACAATTATAAAACTTGTTTATTTAAAGCTTCTACTGAAAAAAACTTTTTTTATAATTATGAATTTTTATTTTAAAGAATAAATCATAATTAAAAGATATATAATAATAATAACAATCCTATAATCATAGTAACAATAATAATAATAAATCGAAATAGTTTTGAAATATAAGGCATGCAAATTCTTAAATTTTATTTTATTTTAAAAATCATTCAATCTCAACCTAAATTTCCTTAATCATTTTAAACTAAATTATTTTATACATAATGAGTTGAATAGTTCTTGAAAAAAATTTTAAAACGTAACTTTTTTGAAATATTATTACTCAGAAAGTATACAACCAGTTTCGTTTAAATTTTGTGCTTCATTATTGAAATTTGCAACATTTAAAATAAGGTAAAAATTTGCAATAAACTTTTTAATTCCATTCCATCTTTGTAAAATTAATTAATAAAAAAAAAAAAGTAATTTTAAAAATTTTCATTTTGCATGAAGTTATTTACCAAAAAAAATGAATTTTATTATTGTGTGTAAAATTTTTTTGATTATTTTAAATAATTCCAATGACAAGGCAGAATACATACTGCAAAATTTCAACCACTTTCCAGACTAAATTTCAATTTTTTAAAAATATAGAAGCATATTTTTTGTTTCACATCCCAATTTATGTCTCTAAAAATTAAATCAGTCTTTAATATAAACAAAGTAGCACTTACACTAAAATTAAAAGAAAGCTAATATTTTTCCTTACTAATAAAGTACAAAACCATGAATCTTATACAAAACCTTTAAAATAAGAAAATCAGAAAGGAAAAAAAAGATGACCTCACTTTGCATTATCTGATGTTTACTCTAAACTGTCCTCTAATACTGAAAAATTAAACCACTAACAAAAATGGCTCTCAGTTTGTAGTGCATGTTTCACAATGTGCAATTACTATAGGGGAAATGGTATTTAAAAACTTCTTATACTTTATTAAAATATCAAAAAATAAGTAAAATTCGAAAAGAAAAGAAAAAATGTTTAAAAATTTGTGTAACCTAGCTACTAAAAAAATCTGCTATTGTATGGACTAAAAAAATCTCTAAACAAATGAACTATTCACTCTTTAGATTACAATGACAATTATTTTAATACACATCATTTTCAAAACAATAGCTTATCTAAACACTAAATTTTACTCTCGATGGTTGCCAAAAGAAAACAGATGAAACTCTATTTACTAAAGATTTAACAAAAACCGAACAAAATCTCTAACTATAAAGAATTTTCATAAGACTTTCAAGTTGACATAAAAAAAATATATAAATAATAATTAAGAAAACATTTAAATTAGGTCAACAAACCTGGAATTCACCTATCCTTTGTCCAAATTGCTTTCGCTCGTGAACATATTGGAATACGATATCACAACAGGCTTGCATAAGTCTAAATAAATAAAACTTTATTCATTTTAAAAAAATTTACAGTAACACTTAAAAGAATAAGAATAGAATAACTATATTTTCAGTTAGAAAATATAAACCAAAAATTCGATACCTTAAAGTACAACTTATTTGCCTAGTGAAAAAATATAAGAAAAGTAAAATATATCATGTGTATCATAAGAAAAACTAAAAATTTCTATGTATAATTTACTTTTAGTACACCGAAACGTCACGTTATGGACGCTCCTGCAAAATTATTTCTTATGAACCTTCCATGAATAAACTATTACATTCCCCATCCTCAAAACGGATACTCCTGTGACTGGAGGTGGACAGCCATTTATACCCTAAAAGTTGCTTTCAATCTCTTCAAACCGGACTCTACTTTTTTTAAGTTTGGAAAGAAAAAAAAACTTTCTACTTTAAATTCAAAAAAGAAATGTGCAGCTTTATCCCATTTCTTTAAGCATGTAAATTTTTTGCCTCATTAAGTACTAAAAAGATTGTTAAACTGTTCTGCTACTAAAAAATCAACCACTCTCTTGTCACCTTTTTGTTATCCTTGAAAAGAATGGAATGAAAATGACACTACCCATGGGAAATATTTTGGAGAGTGACATTTTTTTTATCATTTCATCAGGACAACCCTGTTATGATGAAAAACAATCAAGTATCTGAGCACACAATCCAAAAGCATCTGCAGGCTCATAATATTTTTTGAGTACAGAATGATTTGATTACATTATAAAAATGACAAAAAACATTTAACTATTCAACATATTTATTTTTCCTGACAAAAAAAACAAACAATATATACATGCACATTAAGAACATTAGAGGAAAATTAATATGAATAGTAATAAACAAAAATGAAATTAAAGAACTGCATTCATATTATCACTAAGCATACCATAGCTGTCAAAAGACCTGTTATGGTATTAAAAGTGTTGGTACGTTTAGTGTTAAGTAATTACTATCATATCAAGAATTAAGTAATAATAATATTTCTTCAGCACCATATTTAACTTTTTGTGTTAAACTTGGGGAACTATGTTTCATTTTCATTACAAACGAAATTTCATTAAAATATTTCTAACTGTCACCGTAATTGTTTATTTTCGTTGTCAAGTGCTAATAGTGTTCAGTTGTTCATTTGTCCACTAATGATGATGGGATCACAAATTTTGAGGCTAAATGAGCAGCTTTATCTTATCTATTTTATCTCTTTGGTAGCAGCATTCATAAAACTAAACAACCTTTATCTATCTTGCCTAAATTATGATTATGTTGTCGTCTGCTTTTCCCAGCAAAAGTTTTTTTTTTACTTTTTTTTTTTGTTACTTTTTTTTTGTATTACAAAAAATATTAAAAAAACTTATCAGCAAAATTGGAGAACCTCTGCCAATGTACCCAAACACGGCGTAATGAAAAGTAGTGACTGAAAAGTTATGAAAAATAAGCATAGAAAGTTGGATATTGCTCCATTAATTATGGTATTGCAACTAAACCATGTAAGTCTCAAAATATATTCAAACAATAAAAAATTTTCACAAATTGATAGATATCACAATATGGTTAAGTATTTGAATTAAAATAACTGATAATAAACTGAATCTTTTAATATCTGTACATATAAAATGTGAAGTCCTCAATCACTCAAAGTCCTCATTCAATCACTAACTAATTTTCCCACTTTCCATGAAATTAAAAAGCTAAAATTTGGAACAAGTATTCTTTATGAGATAATTAGAAAAACTAAAAAAGTTTCAATTTGATATTTTGTAATTTCATAGTAATTAGCTAAATTGATAATTGGCTAACTAACTGGGAGTCCTCGAGCAGGGTGTCAAATACAGTTAATCTTTATTTTGATGGGATGAAGAATGAAAAGAATGTTTTACTAATTCTATTAACGCAAAGTAACCAGGAAGGACAAAATTTAATAATAAATTTTAAAATGCAATTATTTGAGCATAATTAATTATGTCAGCAAATATCTTTCAGTTTTGTAATGTTGTTCAGCATTAATATATTAATTGCTTCCTTTTCTCCACCCTGTACGAAGAACATGCATTCAGGTAGTAATATACAAAAGAGCAATAACACTTTAAGAGGATTGAGATTGGTCTTACTGTCTGTAACAAAAAAAATTATCACAGATAAGAAAATTGGTTAAATTATTTCATTATATAAATTCTATGACTAGTATCAACAAAATACATGTATTAATTATTGCTGCAGTATCACATAAATATTGTGATTGGCTTTATAAAAATATAAATAAATTCATAAATTTTATAAAATTTATAATATCTAAGTTTAATTAAATGTTAAAATCAATGTTGTAATTATACAGTTAAAAATTTTTAATTAAGATAATTGACGATGACAAATAGATAATAAAAAAAATTTTGATTTTCTTACTTATTAGAACATCTATAATTCATAAAATTTAAAAACTTAATTAGTGATAGTTGCTTTTTATTAACATATTCATTTCTTAAGAATTTTTTTTTTGTCTTTGATTTTTTATTTTTTATTTAACTTATCTAAAACAAATAGCAACAATTGTAATGAATTAACATTACAAATGCTTACTAAAAACTTTTGAAGCTAAGTAATAGGAAAAAAAAGTATCTTCCACATAATAATAAGTATTTTTATTTCCAAGTCATATCTACTTGCATTTTAGAATTTAAATCATATTGAAAATAATACCAATTAACCATAGCTTACCCAACTGGACCAGCTGCTAATACCAATCTTTCATAATCTAATCCGCTCATTAAGACATACACTCCTTTCCCTTCTGAAGACATAATATTTTCAGCTAGAAAAAAAATGCTTAAAATTTCAAAATTTTATATTATTAAAAATTTCAACTACTAGGTAACTCATATCAATAATATAGGGATATCAAAAGGAGTACTGTGATTTTAAATCTCATTAAATATTCATTGTGAGTGTACAGAAATAATCCTTGTGTCGAATTCAAGTAAACAAATAAAGGTTTTGTTAATCTTCTCAAGAATCGCATTAACAGTTTTCTCACATAAAGTTATTTTTCCAGTCTAAATGTTTAAAACAAGAGATTTAGATCCCTCAGAAATAAAAGAATTACTACAAAAACTTCATCAAAATTGATGGAAAGTTATGTTTTTACCCAGTTTGATGTCTTGGAAACTGTAATTATAAATCATGTGATTTCTCTTTATCTTAGCATGATACTTTAAAAGGCTGTCCCTGTGATGTATAGAATGGGAACTAAAAGTCAGTAGTCTATAGCAAGCTTTAATTTGACCCCTCTGAACTTTCTGGGCATACATTAAAATTATTGAGTACAGTGAGATAATCACTGATATAAACACCCTAAAAAATCCTTATCATTTGAAATTTTAACATCAGAGATGCTTCACAAAATATGATAGGAGATTGATTATCATCTTGATACCAGTTAGGTAACTAATTGTGTCCATATTGAAACATGTGGAATTACTTATAACACATAATATTTTTTAATATCAAACTTATGTTCATGTTCATTTATTAATTTGCATAATTGCATTTCGTGATAACCCATTTTTTATGACACTGCATACATCATATAAAAATAATTTTATTAAAAAAATTATATATCTTAATAATTCATAGCTGAAATTTTGGTATCAAAACAGAATTCAAAACATATTTATTTTTAAAAAATGAATAATTAGCAATTAAGTATGCATGCGATTCAGGTAAATTATTTAATTTTCTGTTCTGTTATAAATAGAAATTCTTCTTCTTCTCATTGGCACGACAGCCCAGGATGGGCCTTGGCCTTCTCAACAAGCCTATGCCAAGACATTCTTCCCTTAGCCAAGGTTCTCCAGCTTCTTATCTTTAAAATCTGTAGGTTCTTTTCAAGGCAGTCTAAAAATCTTAGGTTCGGCCGTCCTCTTTTTCTTGTACCTGTTGGCCTGGCACTGAAAACTTTTTTAGTTGTCCTGCTATCCTCCATTCTTACTATGTGGCCTGTCCATTTAATCCTTTGAATTTTGATAAATTTAATGACATCAGGCTCTCTATATGCTTTGCAAAGTTCCGTGTTTGATCTTCTAAACCAGGTACCGTTTTTATTTATTCCACCAAAAATGCTTTGCAGTATTTTTATTACAGAGTAGCACTTTTGTTTTTCTTTTTATTAGGCTTGACTTAAGATATTTTCTTAGACCATAAAAACAATTATTGGCCATCGTTATTCTCGTGTGTATTTCTTGTGTAGTGTCGTTTCTGTTGTTAATCTTAGACCCCAAATAGGTAAAGCTATCAACGGCTTCTAATTTGTATGCTCCAATTTCAAAGTGGGTTTCTTCATAGCCAGCTTTTGTGCAGGGCATATATTTAGTTTTATTTTCATTGATTCTTAATCCCATCTTAATGGCTTCCTTCTCCTGACATAAAAAGGATTGTGTTAGTGAAGTCTGCGATCTAGCGATAATATCTAAATCATCGGCAAAAGCCAATATTTGAACTGATTTGTTGAAGATATTTCCTCGGGTGTTGATGTTTGAGTCCCTTACTATTTTTTCTAATGCTAGATTAAAGAGGAGACATGCTAAGGCACCCTGTCGTACACTATTTTTAATTTCTATTGGATGGGAAAGACTATTCTGTATCTTGACCATGATTTTGGTTTCACTTAGTGTTAAGCTAATCAGCTTCACAAGTTTCTCCGGTATATTAAATTCTCTTAAGGCTGATATTAGAGTTTTTCGGCTAACACTATCGTAGGCTGTTTTAAAATCAATAAACAGATGGTGCGTGTCAATACCAAATTCCATTGTCTTCTCCAAAATTTGCGGTTGCTAAAAATTTGCTCTGAGGTGGATCGCCCCTTCCTGAATCCGGCCTGATAATCACCAATTATATTCTCGACAAGTGGAGAGAGTCTTTTGAAAAGGATGTTAGATAAAACTTTATAACTTGTACAGAGCAAGCTAATTCCTCTGTAGTTTGAGCAATCCAGTATATCTCCTTTCTTATGTATCACACAGGTCATGCTGGTTTTCCACTCTTCAGGGATTAATTCTTGCTCCCATATAGCTCGTACCAGATCATATATTTTCTTCGTGACACTAGTTCCCCCATATTTTAGAAATTCTGATGGGATTTCATCGGGGCCTGGTGCTTTATTGTCCTTTAGCTTTTTTATTCCGTCATCGACTTCTTCTAATGTTGGTGGTTCCACAATATGTTGGTTATAAATTCCAATGTTTTCTGTTGATGGTTCATGTTCCTCGCTAACTCCATTCAGTAGTTCAAAAAAAATGCTCATTCCATCTCTCCAATAGAAATTAGCAGAACTAATATTAGAGTTTTTTGTTACCAAGAAATTTCTAGAGAAATCTGCATGCAGGAAAACACATGAAGGTATCTGTACAATAGTAAAACTAACAAATTCAAAACAATACATTATTTTTTATTGTTAACAGATCTACAACTTGATACTAACTATTTTAGCATAAGTGATAATTTCCATGAATTATAATCAAGGAAACAGGTTTTGTATGTATATAATAAACTTACATATACTATGTATGATAGATACATATATACACACAGATGCAAGTAATGTATATATTTCAGCAAGTTTGTTTTCTTCAGGTTAATGTAATTAAGAGAAAAACCATTTCAAATGTGAAATACTGATACACTGATAAACAGTGCAACCACCAGAATTTTGAATGCAAGCATGTAAAAGAGCAAGCATTGGGCCATACAGATGCCATATGCTATTTTGTGGAATGGGGTTGCATGCCTGTTGCACGCCATACACGACAGTCTTCCCTCTAAGCAGTGCTGCGTGGCCATCCAGAACGTGGTCTTCTTGAAGCAGTATCTTCCCTTGACCACTGCTGCCAACACTCATGCACAGTGGATACAATTCTCCTCAGTCTTTCTGCATTGTTGCGGAAAGAAAATAAACCTACTTGCAGCCCTATTACATGACCATGTTCAAAGTCAGTAAGCTGTTGATAATGGCTTCTTCGTCTTTTTAAAGGTGTTCTCGACTAACAGCAACTCACCATGTCAAAATTTAATGAAAAATAACGTTTATGAACTGTAGAACACGTATTTAAAGCAACCCTGATTTGCATATTCACAATGGTATTACTAGACACTTATGCGCAAAGCACGAAATTTGAATAGACATCATCTTTTAGTCATAGAAACAAACCTACCAAATTTAGCTAATCACAACTCCTACTTGGTGTTCTAATTTTCTTCCGTAAGTGTATATAAATATACATATAATGAATTAGTACTTAGAAAATATTTATAATTTTTTTAAAATTATAAACAGCCATTATACTTTGATAAACACATGCAAAAGCTACTGACAAAATTTGGAGCAGATATATAAACATTAAAACAAAAAGATATAAATAATAAAAAAAATATGTAATAAAAAGTGTTATAACTCATCAGCAACAACTTTACATATCTTTAAACAAAAACAAAAATTTTTGGTTTCGTTTAAGCGAGGTGGCTAACAGAAAAAGTCACTGTAGCTGTCATATTATATGGCCATGTTGCTATTATATTAAAAAAAACCTTTTGGCATAGTTTTTGACAATTGTAAAAAAAAATCATGACATTTTTAATAATGTAAAACAAATGGCGTTTTCATACGCTACAAACTGACAATGTGCTGAAATAGATTGGAGTTGAATTAATTGTAAAAACATTGAATAGAACAATGTGAACTGTGTCTTTTTACTCAATTCGAAGCAAAAGTCAACATAGTAAAAAGAAAAAAACTCATTTTGAAAAAGGAAAAATTAAGCACTTTTTAAAAACGCTACACACCCTGATATATATATATATATATATATATAAATATATATATATATATATAACACATAAAAACAATTGCACAGTAACTAAAGAAGTAACAGCAGATTTTAAGCATTTAAGAATCTTACCAGGGACCTTGCAATTTTCAAATATCAATTCACATGTCGGTGACCCTCTCATTCCTAATTTATCAAGTGGTTTTCCTGTACTAAATCCTGGCATTCCCTGTGAAACAAAGTTTGTATAATTGTTTAACCAACACTGTCAATGCACAAAAAAACATAAGACTGTAGAATTGGACAAAACTGGGATCTGGCATTTTTGACAAAATTACTACCGTCATTAATCAGAAATCACTTGAAGCTAGTAGCAGAAAGTTTGCATACTATTTGGGAGATAAATGAAAAACAAAGTAAATTATTTGTTTAACAACACCAGTGTTTTTAAAGGTTGAATTAGAAAAGTTATGATCTTCACTCATTATATTTATTTCTGAAGTTTCTAATAGCAGAAAGATTTATTTTATGTGAGCTCGATATCTGATTATGCCTCTTTTTAGCTATTGCTAAAATAGGTTTTAAAATAAACTACATTTTTTTTCCTGTTAAATGTCAGTTAAAAAAAAAATCAAGACTTTTTTAGGTAAACATGGCTGGGTAGCTGGGAGGTTGGGTGCATAGACTTAACTGTAAAGGATAGGCATGTGAAGCCTGTAGGAATGCGGAAAAATATGATAAAAGTTATGTATTGATTTCTGTTCTTAAATTACAACTAACTTCATTTTCAATAAATTTCAAATACAATGAAACTTTACATTACAAGCACTCTTACAAAATAGACGCCTCTAATTATGAATAATTTTTTTAAATCCCCATGAATCTTATATGAATAAACCATTATGCACCCACTCAGCAAAACGAACACAACAAATTTTAAACTATTAGTATATAGTATTGTATACAGTATTGTAAGGTAAAAAAAAAACTGTAATATAAACTAGGTCTGAAGAGAGAGAAAAATGAAAACTGGAGAAAAGATCAGCAGAATATCTCCATTTTTACCTACAAAAGGCTAACCCCTTGAGAGGAAAAATATTCAGAAAATCTAATATTAACTGCATACAATAAAAAAGAAATTAAAGAACTACAATAAACATAGTATAAATTTTAAAACCCCTGCAATAAAAGCTTCTTAAATCTAAAACTGAAACATTTTATGAGAATGAAACAATTGCAATTAAAATCAACAGTTAGAAAACTTAAGTGTATTCACCTTAACTTTACGACAAAATATTAGTAAAATACTAAACATAATCATTACAATTGAGGGGAAAAAAAATAGATAAGACTTACTTTTTCAATTAAAAATGTGGTGATTCCATGTTGAGGTTTGTCCGTATCAAGCTTAGTTTTGGCATATACAACAAGAACATCAGCAATTGAACCATTGGTTATCCAGAACTTTGAACCATTTAATACATAATGATCTCCTATTATAAAGATATGAAAAATTACTTTCACGATTAATTTTTAAGAAACAATTTTAAATATACTTCACAAGGTAGCATCCAATTAGTTAACCAATAATCATAAATAACCAAACATTTATTTTTTCCTTAATAACAAGCAACTTTTTAAAGAACTGTAAAAAATTATAATCAAGATAGATTTTCTAAATTTTCCTATGATTGCATAGCCATTTCAAAGGAAATTTTATTAATATTGAATTTTACTAAGAATTTTTCATGTTGTTCAACACACACACAATCTGCAAAGTCATTGGCTAGTAAAACAATAATTGAAAAATTAGCCATCCTATCAAACAAACACAGTAAATAGAGGTTTAGCAAAAACTAATCATCTTAGACATAGAAAAGAAGAGCTTTACAAGCTACAATAGATGGGAAACAAAATACTAAGCATACACAATAATTCAGCTAAACCAGGGGTTCGCAATTAGCGGCTCTTTTCATGTTAAGTTGCGACTCTCCAGTACTATGCGAAAAAATTTATAATGTATTATCAAAACAATTTATTTTAAGAAAAGAAAAAATATTTTTAAGTACCTAATTTCAAAACAGCATCTATTTTCATAATCATTAATTACAAACCGCTAGACTTAACATGACCGTGATGAGATAAATTTGAACTATTGCTTTGTTCTTAGAGATGAGAATAGAGATTTGTTCTTAGACATCAATTCAGCAGAAAAAAATAAACCAAGAAAGTCTAACTTTTCACTGTATAATTCATCAAGAAGCGCTTTGTGCCTTAATATTTCTAGCCGAAATAATTGAGGTCACGAATTTGGTAATTAAAATTATTAACAGCAACTTGGCAAAACCACACTACCATTGCCAGTTTAAAGATTTCCTTGAAGAAATAGATAGCCAGTTTTCATATTGATTTCTGCACAATAAAGTGCGATAGCTTTCCTAAGATAACGTATTGCAACTACGTATTGCAACTAAGATAACGTATTGGAGTTGAAGTCTAACTTTTCACTGTATAATTCATCAAGAAGCGCTTTGTGCCTTAATATTTCTAGCCGAAATAATTGAGGTCACGAATTTGGTAATTAAAATTATTAACAGCAACTTGGCAAAACCACACTACCATTGCCAGTTTAAAGATTTCCTTGAAGAAATAGATAGCCAGTTTTCATATTGATTTCTGCACAATAAAGTGCGATAGCTTTCCTAAGATAACGTATTGCAACGTTTTGCTTTGTGCTTGAGTGAAATAAAAACATTCCTCAATGATAAAAGCATTGAACTTCACTAATTGGGAGAAGACAAAGAGCTGCAAAAATTCAACTTCATGGTAGATACTAGATGAAATAAACCTAAAACTGCAAGAAATGGGCAATGCAGCCCATGCCTTGCTTGAAGAAGTAGTTTGTTTTGAAGAAAAAAAATTACTTCTTTTTGTTGAAGACAAGGGGAGCAGTAAATGATTTCATTTTAAAAATAAGACAAATAGAAAAAATTATAAAACGAATTACTTCAGCATAGCTTTAAAAAACATGAAAGATGGATTCGCTGAGAGTTTCAAGCATTCCAAAACAAACATTTAAACAACAAGTTATAAGCCAGATTTAATCAAACTTTTAAAAGGCATGTAAAGCCAATGCTCCCAATGATGTAACTATCTATATTTGTGTTTTTATATGAATAAATATTATTCTGCATCTAAAGCAGTTTATTTTAAATCAAAAATCAAATATATGTAAGCAAATACTATAATCCTAAATCAAAAATTTTTAGTGGCTTTTTAAAAACTGGAATATTTTGTAAATTGTAACTTTTGGCTCTGCCGTTTCAATAGGTTGCCGAGCCTTGAGCTGAACACATTAATTCAGCTGAACACATTAATTCAGCTGAACACATTAATTCAGCTAAACACAATAATTAAGCTAAACACAATAATTAAGCTAAGCAAAAACAATTAAGCTAAACACAATAATTTAGCTTAAGAACAAATATAAAACAAAATTATGACTTAAATACACAACATATTCATTAATGAGAAATTTGTTAATACTTCATTCATTAAAAATACTTCATTCATTAAATACTTCATTCATTAAAAATACTTCATTCATTAAAAATACTTCATTCATTAAAAATACTTCATTCATTAAAAATACTTCATTCATTAATAATACTTCATACATTAATAATACTTCATTCCATCATAGTAATTTAGAATTCATTAATGCTTCATTCATTAACAAAGATTCTGAATTTATTAATACTTCATTAATGAGAGAGAAAGGAGTATTTTACCTGATTTCTCAGCTTTTAATTTCATGGAAACAACATCGGAACCAGATCCGGCTTCACTCATAGCTAATGCACCTACATGTTCTCCACTCATC
Source organism: Parasteatoda lunata (assembly GCA_949128135.1). Classification (NCBI taxonomy): domain Eukaryota; kingdom Metazoa; phylum Arthropoda; class Arachnida; order Araneae; family Theridiidae; genus Parasteatoda; species Parasteatoda lunata. The sequence goes on along the minus strand of OX421975.1, from coordinate 60,421,740 downwards.
AGCTAAAAATGAATATGGACTTAAAATATAAAGATTCAAAATGAAATACAGTGACTAAAATAAAAAATGATTAAAGAACATAAAGCATAATACTGATTTTAGTATACCATTAGCTTTGTCTAGAATAAAAAGTAAATATTGAAATGAAAAATGGTATTGCTAGAGCAGGTAACTCCGAAAAAGACTGTCATTAAGAAGTGTCAAAATAAATAAATAAAATGTATCATAAATATAGTGTAAGTGCTATATAAACAATGTTCTATTTATCAAGTAATTGAATGACATTCATAGCTAAAGTTGAATTTTATGAAATTCACAGAAAACATATGATCAAACATACTTTATGTGTTTGGTCACATATTTGCTTGCAAACACATTTTATGTGTTTGATCATATATTTGCTTGCAAACACATTTTATGTGTTTGATCATATGTAAGGCCCGGATTTTGATGACATTTGCATTTTTTTGCATTTTTGGACATTTTTTGTCCTTTAGAGCATTTTTTAAGATTTATAGGGCATTTTTCTTTAAAGTTTGGGGCATATTTCGCATTTTAAAGCATTTTTTAAATTTTTTGTTAATTTTTTCTAATTTTTATTATTTTTTATCATTTTTCATTATTACACTGGCTTCCAAACAATGAAGAAAATCTCTAGGATTTTAACAGGTGAAGCAACATCTTTTCAAATTGAAGAAGAATTGTCAGTAAATGAGACAGTCTTTTTCAAGTACGCACCAATAACATCAGTAGACGTTGAAAGAAGCTTCTTCGGGTATAAAAATCAACTTTCACACAAGAGACGCTCGTTTACATTTTAAAATATTAAAAAAAAAATTAATAATCCAATGTAATTCTGATATTTAGTAATATTATGAGATGGAAGTTGTTATATTCATTAAAGTTTCTATACAAAATGAAAATGTTTCGGAGTCAATATATTTTCCTTTTTTATTATTTTTTTTTTGTTGTTAATTTAGGATATAAAATATATTTTTCAAACTTTAATGAGCGTAGAACAAGTATTGCATTGCTTTATATTTTTAGAAATGACTCATAATAATTTTAAAGAGGAAAAATTTTTTTTAGTTCAGTATTTTTACTTTATTTAAGTCATGTCATAAGGCATTTTTAGCTCAATTTTCGCATTTTAAGGGCATTTTTTGCACTTTTTTAGGGCATTTTTTGCACTTTTAAAGGGCATTTTTTGCACTTTTTAAGGGCATTAATTGAGATTTTTTAGGTCATCAAAATCCGGGCTCTAATCATATGTATCATGACAGCTCACTTTTCCTTTACATTGAAAAACCCATTTCCTAAAAACTCTTCATAAAGACACATCCTGGATAACTTATGTAAATTTAGTACCACTACACAAAACAAATATAATAAGAATCATAGTACCTTTGGCAAATACTTTGCTCTCTGAGCATCATTTCCATTTCTAGCAATTTGGTTAATGCAAAGGTTGGAATGAGCACCATAGCTAAGAGCAATAGCAGAAGAAACTCTAGACATTTCCTCCAGGATGATAATATGGTCCAAAAATCCCTGGCCTGAACCTCCATACTTTTCTAAAATCAATTGATTTAAAGAACAAATTAGAAAGAAAAGTGCTACATTCAACTGTGCCTCATAAATTAACTTTACTTTAATACTTACCAGGTACTGTTATTCCATGAAATCCTAAGCTTCCCAGCTTTTGAAAAAATTCCTGAAAAATAGTTAGAAATTTTAGTGAACAGATAAATCAACCAAAATAATTACAAAAATATTAAATAAACATATTTATTTATTACAAACTTAACAATCATAGCTAATCAATGTAAGTATAAAGCAACTATAAAATTGTTCTAAATGTAGTGAATATTTTCTTAATTATAACAATATTTAACAAATCAAAGAAATTAAAAAATTTTATTTTTTAAATAATATCCAAGTAATTAATGTAAAATAAATAATTATCTAATGCAATTTGGATAGAATTTTTAGAAATTACTAATTAATTACAGTATTTACATTATTTATGCTCAATTGATAAATTTATGTTGAAGTGCATATAAATGAAAATTTATTATAAGTAATTAACTTTTTTCTAAATTACTTTTTAAGAATACATATTACTAAAGTTATTGCTATCTTTATTCTTTTTTTAAATAGTTAACAAAACCCATCTGTTCACTTTTTATCCTTTCTGGGATAAATTTGGATTCCAATGAAAGAACGTTATGAGGCTGCCCTACTTTCTCAAGCCCATTGTGTTAAAACTTGAATATTGTATATATTGTGGCACAATAATTTTTATCAGTTAGAAAGACAAAACTAGAAGAGAAAAAAATACTGTGTTTTAAAAAGTTTAAACAATCTAAATTTTTTATTAATTTTAATGCATTTTCTTATTTATTAATTTAAAAGTCTTAGAATATTTCTTCAGAACTATAGGTGCTAGTAGTACACTTTAGGATCAGGATCATGACAAGTTAAAGAAACTTGTAAATTTAAATCTTTATCCTGTGGCTGTTACAAGTGTTTTCATTCAATATATAAGCTTTTAGTATGACTTATACCCAGTGGCAAAATTGTTTCGAGCTTTTTGCTACAATTCTCTCTAGTATTCTGGCCTTTCTGAGAGACATTTTTAATAGTAGCAAATATATTTGTGACTAATTCAAAATAGCAGAAGTGCTTTCTGTTTACAAAAAGAAAAGAAAAGCCTTAATATATAGAACAGTACATAATTTTTGTAATTATAAATGTAAGTTTTTTTTTTTTTTTTTAATCTACATATAAAAGAATACATATTCTAATACTATTGGCGATATTCTCCTGTTCTAAAAAAATATTTGTTAAGTTAACTTTTTTTAAATTTTTGCTATTTGGAAATATTTTTTATATCAATCTGAAATTCTAGGTAAAACCAGTCGATAGGAAATTTTTTACTATCAAAAGAAAGTAGGGGGAAAAAATCACGAACATTACTTCCAACTCCGATATACGAATAAGGTATTTTTTTAATAAAACTTTGCAGAAAGGGGGGGGAAAAGTTCTGCAATAAAAAATATTTAGAAAACTTCTGCAGATAAAAAAAAAAAGGCCTTGCTTTCCAAATAAAAAATCTTTCAGCAAGAACTCTGTAATGATCTGCGACAATGTTGCTGTATTGCCACAATTATGCCACGGGGGACTTATACAAGTAATACTGAATTTATATAGCTAAAAGTAAACTTTAATTGTAGTTTATTATATATTCATCACAATTTGGAATTATATAACTTTTTTGAAATTCATAACTTTGATAAATATAGAGAAGTAGAACTCTTACCGATGCTATCAAAATTACAGCCTCCAAAACAAAACAAAAATAGCACTAATGAAATACATTATGTTATTCAAGTAACACCCGCCACATGCTTTATCAAACAGCATGAAAATAAGACATGTCTTAGACAGTGTGTTAAGTGTGAGGAGCAGGCATGGTTCCAAATTACTGGAGGTCAGCACAATTGTATGCAAATCAAGATTTCAGACACTTGTGATGATCTAAACATGATATCATTTTTAAATATCACACTAAGTATAAAAAAAATATGACAAACATTAAAAACTAAATACGGTAATGAATTAAGTCTACGGCATAATGGCAAAAATCAACAATTATAAACTTTTGCAACAAATATCATACTGCAGTACAAATAACAACTCTAAACTCTCTAATTTACATAATGTATATAATGAATGTTTACCCACACAGGTGTACATAAAACCTGAATTGTAAATAGAACATAAGATTTTTAACAAATAATGTTTATGATCAGCACAATTTGTATCATTGATTAATGGAATGTTACAGTATTTGATTAATTGACTATATATACTATATTATATAAACTGATACTAAATTAACCTTTACACAGCTAATCTTATAAAATTCACTATATTTTGAAAAAATATTTTTTTTTAATAAGAGACCTTCCTAATATATGTAACTATGTTTCGACTGTTCCAAAAATTATCATTATGCTTAGTGAAAGGAAGTAATTAAGTAGAATAGGAAGATAAACAAAAATAAAATATTTGTAAGCATGAAGTAGGATCTATTAGGGATTCCGAAAAGCTCTAAATCTTTGAATATTATATCTTTATATTAATGGCGTTAATGATGTTCATGAAATCATAAAAAATTATGAATACCAATACATATTAGAAAGGACAACTATTGCAAAACAATTTTCAAGAAAATATGAAGAAAAAAAATTGCCCTCCTTGCCATATGAAAATTATTATTTAACAATAAATTTTATGAATAATTCAAAAGTCTTACCCTAAACTGAGGAAAAGAATTGTTTTTATCAATTTCATAAGCATGTGGTGCTAGTTCTTTTTGGCAAAAATTGAAAGCAACTTCTCTTAACTAAAGTAAATGAGAAAAATAAGAAATAAATCTACACATATGAAAAACAATCAATAATCATGTATACATTCATGTAGATCTTATTTTCACATTATATAAAGAATAAATCTACTAGTTATATTTTGTTGATGACATATGCTCAATTTCTGGCTAGAGAAAACTAAAATGCAGAAACCCCTCAATCCCAAAATTTAATGATTGAGAAATACAATTTACAATTAAATTAACAATAATTCTCACAAGCAAGAAAGCAAGTTCTAGTAACTATTTTATATACCAGAATTGGGGAGCCTACAGCCTTCATGAGTTTCTTGTGAGGCATCTAGCTCTTTCATTAGTTAATATTTATATATATGAATTACAACAATTGGAAAATTAATAAAACTAAATTACAAGCCATTGAGGGGGTAGGTTTATCGACTATGTCAACCTTCATCCATTAAAAGGTACATCAAGATAGAATCAAGTCATCATGTCTCGTATACTAGTGAATCGGTGTTTAATATTTATAGTCGTAGCTACGTCACATTAAATGAGGAGATATATTTATCGACTATGTCAATCTTCATCTATTAAAAGGTACCTCAAGATAGAACCAAGTTAACAAGTCTTATTTTGCCGCCGGCCTGTGTAGGGGGCAAGGAATTGTCCTTGCATCAGAAAGGTTCTGGATTCGAATCCCGGGCAAGGCATGGATGTTTCTTTCTCTCTATCTGTATTCTATGTCCTTTCTCCTCGGTGTGTGAATGTGACCTGCCCTATAAACGGGTTGTGGTAGTGTGCCGTGGGCGACGCTGCTCCACCGTCGTGGCTTCGCCACAGGTGTCCACTGAGTGACGAAAAGAGAGTTAGCAGTTCCGGCACTTTCGATGGCCAATGGACAATAGTTCCAAGTGCCCGCCATTAAAAAAAAATATATTTTCAAAAGTCTTATTTACTAGTGAATTGGTATTTAATGTTTGTAGTGTGGTAGTTACGCCACTTTACTCCCCATCCAGAATTGTATCTCTAACAGAATCCGATGAATGAATACCACTAGTTGCTATATTCTTGTCTGGGAGAATTGTATTTACTTTAACGGATTTTATGAGCAAATCAATTATTTAATGCGGACCATCCATCGATGTTGGCGAAATCAAATCACGTCTGGGTCACCATTGAGGGGGTAGGTTTATCGACTATGTCAACCTTCATCTATCAAGGTACCTCAAGATAGAATCAAGTTAACATAAACTAGTGAATTGGAAATTTAATATTTATACCATATTAAATTTCCGTATATTTACGGTATTATAATGATGGTAGTTACACCATACCATCATTAAAAAACGCAATATTGCCATTCTGGCAATATTATAAATGCAGATTTATCGAATAATACAGTTTCCTTTATCAGCCTAATTAAAATGTGGCCTCGCATGGTAAAAAGGGCACCCGACCACTGACATATAGAATAAAACCTCTGAACAACAGCGCCTTGCAGGACTATGCGTACTTGACCACAATTGAGACGTGATCACTATCAGGAGTCAGTAAAAATTGGTTACCTACTTAAAAAAATTTTTACAAAATTACTAACACCATCAAACAAAAATGTGAAGAAAAAAAATGCCCTCATGACAAAAACTGAAATAAATAGCAATGTTTTCATTACAGAAAAAAAATGGGAGAGAATTTCTCACTTTTTCTCAAAAACTGGGTGAGATTTCAAAAAGTTAAGTGAGATTTCTAAAAATTAAAAAAAGCATGAATAGACTTGGAAAAAAATATATTTCTTTAATTATAATACATTTTTAACATCTTCTAATTTATAAACCATTGAATATTTTTGCTGCATCATCATAAGGAAAATGTTCTATATCTACTTTTTCATCAGCTATTCTCATTAGGTTGCTCAAATGCTCATTAGTCAATCTATTACGATATTTTGTTTTATTTCGGTTTTGGGTGCCAAATGACCTTACAACAAATGCTGAACTATTCGGAATCACTAATTAAATTTGTATCATTGTGCTCACACTTTCCTATCCTCTACATCTGCCAGCATAGGCTTTTCAATTATTTTTGTTATAGAATAGTGAAGTTTGTTGAAGTTATTTCAATGTTCATATTCCTTGTTAGGTCTTCCAGCATAGTTTTCGCAGACTTCAACTTTTACAAATTGCTGTAAATTGCCGATGAGGGAGTTTGGTAATTCATTAACAGCTAAAAATAGAGCTAACATTAAACAACTTATTATAAAGGACTCATTTTTTTTTCTCAACACTTGTCGTAGCTGTTTTCATGTCTTTTTCAAAATGGCAGATTTTATTCAAAGTGGCGGAAGACTAAATTTTTTCCGAAATTTGAGAGATTCACGCATTTTAAAATTGATTAATAGAGTGTGCAAACTTCTCGCATTAATCATTTTTTAATGCAAGAAAAGAAAAAATATGTGAGATCCTCGCGTTCTCACGCTGTAGTGAAAACACTGAATAGTTAACTTACCCTATCATTATTATGATTTACTGTAATGATCACTGTTTTTTAAAATGTCACTGATTTGCATTTTCCCCATCCTTACAGCCAAATTATAAGTTCTTATTCTTTTGTACTATCCTTAATAGCTTTTATTGTATCCTTCAATGTAACTAATTTTTGTTAGTTTCATAATTTGATTAAATTATGTATGAAAAAGAACTAATGGTACTTTCCACATGAAGAATATAAAGGCAATTTATATAGCTGTAATAACTTTTAATGAAGGTTGCAAAAGGTTATTGAGGGCTTTTGAACTACTAGAAATAAATGTAGACCCAACCACCAAAGAATATGCTCAAAATAAAGATGACCACAAAATTTCACGGGCTATTCTGAAAACATATGAGGCGTCACATAAAGGTAGATCGGCAACAAAAAAAGCTAGAAGCATCTTATGGACCTGGAATTGATGCACTATGATTGGTTGCAAAATTTTATATTTTTATATGATTATTGATCACAAATTTACTAGAAACTATGCTTCTCATACTTACTGTAGCGCAAACTAGTACAATTTTAAAATGTTTAACTTCAAACTTTGGCACAAAGTTCAAAATAAGACAGTTTTTGTTGCACATAGGTTTTTTATTTTAATTGGGTTGACCAGTTTTGAATAATCCATGAAAATGTAACTAATTTTATATAATTTTTTTTTTAAATTTTTAGGGAGGATTTCTGAACTATGATCTGTGGCAGAATAATCAGCAATTCTTAGTCTGAGGCAGAATAATCATGAGAAACTAAAAAAAAAAAAAACATTAGAGAAGAAAACAACTCGATAGGTATAACCTATAGCATTCAACACGTCAAACATCAACATGTTTTAGTTTCTTTTAAATTTGCAAATTTAAAATCTATTTGGCACCATGGCAATTGTAGTTCGTGTGGCAGATAACAAATTTTTATTAACAAGACTCTGACATATACTGAAAAAAATATTATTTTTTAAAATTCCTTTATACAATAAAAGTACATAGTTTCCAAAAAATCAAAACGGAATCAAATTGGCATGATTTTCGTTTTCCAATTATAAATACAGCAAGTTAGGAAAAATTTTAAAAATATGTTATAAACATAGCATTGAATAATCTCAATTTTTTTTAAGCTTCGTAATTTGAAACATGACGAAATGAAGATTAAAATATGTAAAATGGGATTTAATACAACTAATCGTCGAAAATTCCTTAAAAAACTTACCTTAAAAAATCCTTAATCTAATAAACGATTACAATAATTTTTATTAAATATTAAAATTATCGTTTTAAAAAATAGAAAAAAGGGAAATAACATACTTGTCTTTGATCAGAATTCAAACCACTTATGTTATCATCGACACGATAAAAAGATGAAGGTCTTATAATAGCATAATTCAACTTATTTGCATGAAATCTTAACAAGCATTTAAAATTATTAGTAACAATGTTCATTTTGAAAATATATTTAACAAACAAAATTAATTTCAGTTAATCTCTCAAAATTTTTCAAATTTATACTTCAATCTCCACCGAAGAGATTGAATATCAAATATTATAAGTGGCCAAATTAAATACTAAATAGCAATCAGATGTCAATTTTTTGATTAGAAGTACGCTTCTGGTTGCCTGTTATTGCTAAACTTAAGCTATGCTCTTCAACACAACCCTGAGAATTAAAAATAAATATTATGTAGATGGCGCATTATAATTAGACTTAATTAAGGTGGTTCAAAACTGCAAGTGCTGGTTCCGATTGGCGAACGCAACGCTCGAATACGCCATCTGGGGAGAGACCGGTTTTATGTCTTTGGCCCTTCTCCCTTCCCTCTTCTCCTCTTTTCAGTAGTATAGGAATATACTAAGATATTTTCCCTTTTATTAATATTTTTCCTTTTAATTTAATAAAAATATCTCTTAAAATTTCCGTGATACTTTTCTTTAGAACTATGTTTAATGTAGTTTTCAGTTCCATATAGTTTTCCAACTTGAAAGATCTTAATCTATATGAAAATCAAGAGAGAAACTAACGTACTTCCTTCCTCTATGACTCTCCACAAGCTTATGGGGAAAGCATGTGAAGTGTTGCCATAGATAGAGAGTTCTGCTCTACCCCACCTGCAGCCCATTTCGATCGCCAATTGGTGAAATATATCTACTTGCGAAAAACATATCGATGCGGTTGTCGTTCGCTTAAAATTCTGGTTCCATTGTATAGTGTACAATGCAATTTGCGAAGTACAGTCATTCGAAAAAATAGCTAAACACCTTGACACTTTAAAAAAAACTTCAGAAACATATATCGTAACATTCAGAGTTGCATTTGAGCCACATGCTCACATTTTTACAAAAAAATTAAGAATATGGAACATTAATGTTCCATATCTACTACAATCTTTATTTTCTGTCCAATTGCACAGAAAATAAAGATTGTGGTAGTAATTAACTGCCCACCACACCCCTCCACAACCACCAAACAGTAGTGGATTACGATTCCTTTTTTAACTTCTTAGCTTCATTTGAGGTGCTTTATTCTTGACTTAGCTTCTGGGAACATTATATTATAAACACCTAGCTTAAAAGTCGCGGTGAGTAGCAAAGAAGTTATGAAGTCATGTTTACATAAATATATATAAGACAGATGAAATTACAAGGAGAAGAATTTATTAAATAAAGCTGGTACTCTTCTGATCAATTATTTTATTTACTTCCGTAATTAATGCTACGTAAATAAAGTATTACAACAGTCATTTAAAATAAAAGCTGAACACCCTGACCCTTTAAAAAAAAAATTTCAAAAGCAACTTATGACTCCAATCAGACTTGCACGGGATCAGACAGTTTCCACAAAAAATAAAGAATATAGAACCTTGTTATTGGTGTTCAGATTCTTTCAACGAAAACCTTTTCAGGTTGAGTTGTGTTTGCAAACTTATACACAATATTTTGCACAATATTACAACGTGTCTGCGATACACAGCTCACGTCAGTCTCACGGAAAAACGATAAAATAACGTTCTTGCATCAAAAACCCCGGAATAGGTAAACCATCGGCCGCAGCAGTCGAGCGTGATACGAACTCCGAATTTGCGTGGCAACCCAAAGAATATTGCGTATTGTAAAGGATACACAATTTTCGTAAATCTTTGACTGTAAAAATTTTTTTATCGTTGAATAATCTGAGAACAGCAGATCAAAGTGCAAATAATGAAAAAAATTAACTATAGTTACATTTTTTCATTATTTGTAAGTAAAGCTGCATTTTAAGTCTACTACACTACGAAAGTTTCAAGTCGAACAGTCAACTGTTCACCTATAGATAACCAAGGTCAAGCATTATTGGCTGTGATCATGGTCAGGGAGTGGGTGGTTGACCGCTTTGACAAGCCTGCGAAGAGACCGAGGTTACGATACTCGCTAAACTACAACGAGCAGAAAATGGGTAATTGAACGCAAATAATACCATTAATAGAAATTTTAAATAGTAGTTTGGAAAAGAGGTCAATGAACCCATATGGTGCAATCAATAAAAATTTTGAACAATGATTTTGAAACGAGGTCATTGAACTCTGATGAGGAATTCAATAAACGGTTATTTTTTAGAGATAGATTTTCTTCCAGAAACGTTTCTACTCAGTGTAGGATCGTATCATGATAGAAATATAACAAAAAATTAATCAACCATAGCCTTCGACATAAATCTCTTCCAGGCGTATTTCTGTTTTGTGACTGTCCTTTTTAGGATTTTCAGAACATCCATGTCCTTTTCAAAACAATCAATCCATCTAGAGCGAGGTCTAAAATGAAGCGTGTAAAATTTCTTTTTCTTTTTTTCAAAGCAACATTCAAATTTATCTTTTGGTGATGGTAGAATTTTAATTCCAAAGATCTTATGCTTTTTAGAAGAAAATTTTGTATTTTCTTTATAATGTTTTTTACTTAAAACATGTAGTTTAAATTTTATTTGTGTTATTGATTTGTTTAACTAGCATCGAATAAATGCTTATCAGTATCTTTAAATTCACGTTTGACATTTCCGTAGCAATTTTCTACAAAAAATGTTTACTGAAAACATTTTACATTTACATTGCAGATACATTATAGATTACATTTACATTACAGATTACATTTTTTTAACTACAACGTAGTTAAATTAATTTGCCGGACACGATTAATAGCTTATAATGCTTTATCGCTCCTTTTTATGTTTAAAGTATGACATTTCTTTTACAATTTACTTAGAAATTTATGTTTATTAATTTTTCCCTAAATTAATCAAAGCTCATAAGTTGAGATTTAAGCACTCTAGTTAGTCAGAAAACACGACATTTTTGCCAGGAGAGGAATCGAAGTTCACGAGATGAAATTTAAGAGCCCTAGTTAGTCGGAAAACATGAAATTTATTGTCAGGAAATGAATCAAAAGTTATGGGTAGAGATTTAAGCACCTTAGCCAGTTGGAAAATTGTCAAACGATTATAATAATTTACGAGTTCAAACTACGGTTTCTGAGAATTTTCGCAATAATCTGTTAAAAATAAGTGTTGTCTTAACTACCATGATTTATGAAATTTTGTTGTTCGTCGCAAATAGTTATAAAAAAGTAGCAAGTATTACTATTTTGTTTAAATTTTATAATAAACTCATGCATAATATTATTATTATTAGGTGCACACCTATATTGAATATAAGTCAGAAAATGAATAATAGCTCATATTATCCATTAGTTTAGATGTAGCACCCTAGCTAGTTGGAAAGCAATCAGTCAAACTTAGGAAATGATTTATTGTTATTGTCACTAGCTGAGATTTAATAACTAATCGGAAAGCAGTTGCTGATATCCTTTAGATTTACTGATAGGTTTATGCCCCCTATGCGCTCTGCTCAGCGGGACACATCCTGCCTTTTTTTTTTTTTTTTTGTAGTTATGTTGCACGATAAAGCCTATAGAGAATAACCACGATATTCCAAAAATTGTCCCCCAGCTGCCGGGAATGTCTATCAGAATCCAGGTAAAGACATATGTAGAGGGCCAGGGCCCACAGCGGGCTGTCGTGCCACGGAAGAATATTTCTAAAAAAGCATGTTTTTATAGACAAAGTTACTTATATTTTTGTTATATTTCTAATTAATTTTCTAACGTAATTACACTGAGTAGAAACGTTTCTGGAAAAATCTGTTCCGAAAATGCGTCGTCTATTAATTGCATAATCTGGGTTCAACATCCAAGTAGTGACTACATAAATTGATTGCATATCGTTTCCAAGATAACATAATGCTTCTTTAAGCATGGCAGCTTAGAATTTCTATTGATTGCATCATCTGAGCTCAATGATCACTTTTCCAAACCACTGTTTAGAATTTTTATTGATTGTATCATCTGGATTCAGTGAGCTCGTTTCCAAAATTACGTAATATTTTCTCAGGCAATCATTGCTTAGAATTTTTATAAATTGCATCGTCTGGGTTGGGATCAATTATATATCTACGATTATTACAATCAAGGTCTCCCGTTATCTATTTTTATATACCTAAAAAATATGTGTATTACAATTTTTTCGAAACAACAAGAGAAAAATAACTATTCTACAATAATACTCTCCCATTCTTTATCATTTATGATGGAATAATTCTCCTCTTTGAACGACGGATCCACTCAAAATTAAAATCTCATTCTCAAGCAGTTTTGGAATCTTTTTCTTGTAAATCGGCAGTTTGCATACTTTTACAAGCAGTTTTTGGATATATGCTTGAGTTGTTAAAATTTCCTGGGCAAATATCGGTATTGCAAAAGGGGCATTTATTATTATCAAATTGAAGCGAGCAAGATGCGTGAAAAAATATGCTCGCAGTATGTTAAACGATTTATAATTTTTTCTTTTTTTTTACCAACAAAGATTTGTCTGTACAAAACACAAATATTCATGGGGTTGCTACACAAATTCGGGGGTTGTATCACGTTGTGGCCTATGGATTACCCATTCCGGGATTTTTGATACAAGGAAGTTGTTTTATCACTATTCCATGTGGCTGACGTGAGCTGCGCATCGTACACACGTTGCCATATTGCGTTGCGATAAATAAAAAATGCATTTAAACAATGTACGTGAAGTTTGCAACCACAACTCAATCTGAAAAGGTTTTCATTGAAAAAATTTAGACACCAATAACAATTTTCTATATTCTTCTTTTTTTGTAAAAACGGTCTGATCCCGTGCAAGTCTGATTGCAGTCGTTATACGTTTTTGAAAGGGTCACGGTATTCAGTTTTTAAGTGAATGTAGTAATACTTCATTTACTTCAGACTAGAGAGAGGGAACATCTCTCAGAATGATTCGAAGACACGCTATCAGAATTTTGATTCTCTGCTGAGAAGATGGCTCCATGCTTTAATTGTTCGTAATGGAAGGCGAGCACTTTACGGTAGAAAAGTTTAGAGAAGACCGATACTTGGTCCTTTCGCATGTTGATCGAAGTGGTCACCCACCCACTCACTGACGGCAGCCAGTGATGTTTGACTTCAGCGATCTACTGACGATTAGTCGAGTGTGGGACTTGAAACATTCATAGAGGAAGACTTGAAAAGAATTATCAGAGGTTTATTTAATAAATTCCCCTCATTATTTTCACTTTGATCAGCTTCATATTTATATAAACATGACTTCATAACTGGTGAAGCTACCCACCCCTTGTTAAAAACTGAGTGCCTATAATAAAATGTCCATAGAGGCTTCAGAGTTGGGAAAACAGCAACTCAAAAGAAACAGAGGATGTATAAAAATCTTAGTCCGCCTGCTGTTTGGCAGTTGTGCAGAAGTGGAGTTGGTGCGGCAGTAGGATAATTACTACTTCCTCCAATATAAAAACTGTAACGTGATCGTGCACTTTGTAATAAGAATGATTCCCACCCAAACCATTAGTGTAGTTCTCTGGTATGAAGTTTCTGCGTTTTTATTGAGATAATATATATTAAATTCAGCCAAATTTATTCGTACGGTGTAAGGGTTTATTAGCTACAACTTTGTTCGGTTTAAAAATGTAGCACAAAAAACTTTTTTTTAGATCATTTTCTAATTTTCTCGTCAGTTCATCAGTCTCTGCGAATGTTCTGAAAAGTTGCGCCTCCAAGTAAATGAAATTAAAATATTTATAATTCATCTACAAAAAAAAAAAATATTTTTTTTTAGAAAATTCAACTTTAATAGTCAAAAGCAGAAAATATTTTTAATTATGTTATTATTTTAAATTAATTTTGGAATAAGAAAATATTATAGAATTTTTAAACTAATCATTTATCATACACTAAAATTATATTTCATCGTGAAAACTAATTTCTTATAACCTAAGAAAGGCTAACTGAAGGAGGAATAGTAGTTTTCCTAATTATCATGTTTTTTTAAGACTTAAACTTCGCACCTCTGTATTCAATTGCAGAACATTTTTTAACAACTTGTGTGGCTGACCAGTCGATAGTACAGCTAAGGTCGAATTTCAGTTTCTCGTACTAAAGGTTGGGTATCTGATTGTACTGAACCTTCTCCAATCTAGTCTAGGTTGTTTTAAATCTAAACTAATGTAATGTAAACCTAACAGTTTTAGAGCTGGTAGTGTGGTACAGAGGCCATGTGTTTAATACCACCATCTGTCCTCTAACTAAACTGTGGTCGGTTAGTGTTCGATTGGGCCAATATTGTCTTCAGAACGTCTTAAAGGAGGAAACCCAGACTATAGCCAAATAACTAAGTAGTTTGACCTTAAAAAAACCAAACCTGCCTTACTGCTACATGCAAACATTTTCAGTTTTATAACTTACGATTTATTTTAAGTTATATTTTATGCAAAAAACAATTACTAATGTGAAGTGCAATTTTTAATGTCCGAAATAAAATTTAACAAAATATAAAAAAAGGATAATTAAAAATGTATAATTTTTTTTCTTCATTTTCTATTAAAATAATTAAAACTTTATTCTTTGGAATTAATTGCAACTGCATTAATTGTTGACAGAAGGGTTAAAACCTTGTGTCAGAATAAATACAGACGGTTAATTAATAAGTACAAATAAAATATTTCAGATGTCTTTTAGTTGTTTCACTGCTTTAATCAAGTAAGAAGCATCAATGATGTCTCAATCAAATAGAATAACAGTGAATAAACCGTAGGGGTGAAATATTATTTCACATGACTCAAAAATAATTAGTAGTTCTGTGATATAGAGGACACCTAAAATTCTGTTAAATGTTGTAATGAATGAGTCCTAAAATAACTTCATTTCAAAATGCTAATTTAATTGCTAAATTTATGGAAAGAATTAAAATCATAATGTATTTATAATTTATCTTTATAAATGTAGTGGTTAGTTCCTTGTTCGGAAAGATGTATTCTGTTAGGTTTCAAAATTTCGAAAAATACTTCCGCACCCAACAATAGGTCAATTTTTCCAGGTCTGATTGATCGGCTAAATAAATGTTTTGAGGCTAATTAATATGGGTAACATCGATATAATTGAACGGGGTGACATCAGTAATTTTTGGAACAATAAGAAGTTCTAAAGATCTCAAAAAACTAAAATTATAATTTGAAATAGTCTTTATTTTAGACTTAACGGTCATTCATAATCCATTAATTCCAGAAACCGCAAGATTTATTTTTTCTTTCTTTAGACCAAATAAATTAGCACAAAAAGTAGAGCAGTAGCTTGACTGACTTCCAAAGTCAAGAATCGCTTTCAAATATAATCTTTCTCCACTTATAGTTCAATATAAGCATTTGCAGTTGCTAATAAAACTGTTTTGCATTTCATAAAAAAAAAAAAAAATAAATAAATAAAAAAAAAAAACAATTTGAATTCGAAACCAATAATTCTTTTTCTCTAATGTGGTTTTCACTTTCACATACATTACTTATTCGTTAAAAAGTTACAAATTTTTTCGTGAAACGCTGCACCGCAACGCGCTCTGCCACTCCACTCTACTGATCGCTCAATTGCGCTGTATCAGTTAATTTGGAGGGAATTTAAAAACCTCAACTAAATTTCGCAAAATAACAAACATTATATTAAATAATAAATATATAATTTTAGGTGAATAATATTATGAATAATTAATTATTTATAATATATTTACATAATTTTTTGAGTTCAAACTTGGAACTAGAAGAATATATTTTACATTTGAGAGTTTCAAAATTTTCAACTAAATAAGTATGGTATTTTCTAGCTCCATTAATTATTGAAGCATTCTAAAATCTTGTTTCCAATTTTTTTTTCTTTTTCATTCTCATGTTCAGTTTTTGTGCAGAAGTCAAACTGAATATTATCGAAAAATTTACATGCCCAATCGAACAATTCTTTATGTGTTGTTATATTTTATGTCTGCAAACTACTCTTTCTCGCTTCCCTCTTCACCGTCCCACCAATACCAATGCCATAAATGTAAATTTAGAAATATCTACGGCAGTGATAATGTTAAAACAATTATTTACTTCTCGGAAGGTTCGTCACAGTATAAAAACAAGAATAGTTTCATGAACTTACTCAATCATAAAAATGATTTTAATATCGATGCAGAAGGGCACTTTTTTGCCACTTCTCATGGCAAAGGGGCATGCAATGGTATTGGTGGGACGGTGAAGAGGGAAGAAAGAAAGAGTAGTTTGCAAACACAAAATATAACAACACCTAAAGAATTGTTCGATTGGGCATGTAAATTTTTCGATAATATTTAGTTTGACTTCTGCACAAAAACTGAACACGAGAATGAAAAAAAAAAATTGGAAACAAGATTTAAGAAAGCTTCAACAATTAATGGAACTAGAGAATACCATACTTATTTAGTTGAAAATTTTGAAACTCTCGAATGTAAAATATATTCTTCTAGTTTCAAGTTTGAACTTAAAAAATTATGTAAATAAATTATAAATAACTAATTATTCATAATATTATTCACCTAAAATTATATATTTATTATTTAATATAATGTTTGTTATTTTGTGAAACTTTAGTTGAGGTTTTTAAATTCCCTCCAAATTAACTGATACAGCGCAATTGAGCGATCAGCGGAGTGGAGTGGCAGAGCACGCCGCGGTGCAGCGTTTCGCGAAAAAAGCTATAACTTTTTATGGAATTGCGATCCATTTTTTTTTTTTTTTTTTTTTTTTTGAAAAGCTATTTAGTTCAGAATAAAATTAACTTTAAAATGAGTTTTGTTTGAATTTTGTGCAACATTAACAACATTTTTATTTTTCATTTTACTACTTAATTTTGCAATAAAAATTAAATTTGTTAAACATTTGTTTTATTATAATTATTTTATCAAAAACTTCAATTATTTCCGCGTAAAATGAGATATATTTTTTAAAAATCCATTCATTCTATCCTTAGATATTTATTTTTTAATTAAAAAGAGCTTCGAAATTTAATTGCTAATATCTTGTAAAATAAATAAAATAAAAAATAAAAAATTGTTTTGTGCTATTGTTTTGTATAATATATACTTTTTAAAAAGCAACAAAAAATGTAAAAATTATGATATCAAATTTTGGGTGTTACCGCTATTAAAATTTTGACTCATTTATAACGCATCATTTAATAAGCAATAGCACACAATTTTTTTATTGAACTAAAAAATCTTGAACATTCAGAGCTAGAAAATTTCGTCAACTATTAACAATGCTTCAGTAGGTAACATTGAAATTTAACATTATAAAAATGCGTTATATTAAACCCACATTTTTATTAAGCGATATTAGGGCGCAATTTTTTATACAGATAGTTATTGACCATATAAAATAGTTGGATTTAATTACGAAAATTCAAACGAAAGCAAGAACGTATTGGCCTTCACAGCACAGCGATTGTAAGTGAACGGCAGATGGACCCGTGAGTAATCACGTGACTCCCCGTTTTAGGTGAAAACGAAAGTAAGCGTTTTTAGATTAAAAATAACTAAATAAATAGCCTTCTTAGGAAAGTAATAAACTGTTTCCTGGAAGTTTTAAGGGATTTTGAATTCGTTAAAATTTTAAAAAAAAATTTGACTGTAATTGTCCATTGATTGAATATGGTTTTCAACAATAATTCGTTTATTTTCATATCTCTCTTCCAATTCTTGGAATAAAGATATAAATATACGGTTTCCAAAAGCTTTGCTTCTCCTTTTAGCCCGAAGATAATGTAATTTTTCATTATCTGACAAATTGTTGTTTCCAATAACACTATTAAATTGATTTTTGAATGTTGCTAATTCTAAGTAATTTCCTTAAAATGTTGGAATAGGCACTTCAGGAATACGATAATTACTGCAATTTGGCATAGAAGATAGTTTATCATCTTTTGTATTATTTATAGCAATAGTTTTTATACAATTTTTAATGAGGTTTTTAATTCTTACCTCTAATGTTTCTATTCTGGAATCGATATCCAACAAATCTTCTTCGACTTATCCATTGCAGCTTCATTTTCTACAGTAGTTGTCACGTAATATGCAAACGGATGATTTAATTTTTTCAGTATTATTTAGTTTTGTGTCCAAGTCAATTTCCTTATATTCATCATCTGGTTTATTCAACAAAGTTTCGAGACGAGTTAGTTTAACTTTGATGCTTCCCATTTTATTATTAAGTTTTTTCCATAGTTACGAAATCAAATTTGCTCTTACACAGTCAAATAGTTCACAAATAATCTATGATACGAAATCGAAATTATTCCAAGTCTCCGGTTAAGAGGACCATAAATGTTTATGACGATATATGAATGGACTGTAAGTTTAACGATTGGTTTTAATAAAGGGCGTTTACCATAGAACAAACGAAACAACGATATATTTTTAATTGATATCCAAATTTTTTATTAGAGGATGCTCACTATAGCGCATCCTCAACAACAACGAACGAAGTAATTATAAACACAAACATTAAGAAGCGCTCGCCAAATTGACGAGCTATCCTTACATGGCGACATAACACATTTAGATACATGACATTTAACACACAATTAGATACATAGAAAACACTAGACTTAATAGCGACAATAATGCATTCTTTAATGAGAAATAAATTAGAGGAAGTTGACGTTTTAGTTTTAAGAATATCTAGAAATAATTCTTTTGCTAACAGTAAAGAAAAAGGCAAAATGTAAAGAAATAGACCTGAATACATTCTGGCATATTTAATAAAAAACAAATTATGAGAAATTCTCTTCACATCATATTGAACAAATTAAAGATAAAGCAAAAAATTAAACAGATTTGAATTATAAATTTTTAGACGTTCAGTGCACACAAAAAATAAATAAACGGACCACTCTGATAACTTTTGATCTAATAATCAGATCTTCACTTTCTTCTCATCTCAATGGTTCAAGAGGGTGACTTAAAATATGATAATTAATAAGTGCAGTTATGATATTTGAAGCTACGAAATCAGATACTAAAACGTACTTTCTCTGAACTTTTTGGTTATTTGTCGATTTGGATTTCTGAACCCCAAAATATAGGGGGAAATCGCAATCTGAAATGTACCTCGAGAGCTTTTCAAGCAAAGTGAAAAAAAAAAAATTTTACACAATTATATTGTAAATTGTTAAAAAATAACTTTAAGTAAATATTTATTATTTTATTTAATAATTGTCGTAAAAAAAATTTGAATTGTAAGGTAAAAATTTCTTACATCGTTTTAAAAGAATGTAATTTAACATGGGAAAATACAATATCTCCGCAAAATTGATCGAACAATTAATGAGAAATCAAATTTTAAATATCCGACTTTTTTAAAATTCGATTTCTCAGGAATCCGAACTCCATATTCGAACTATATGAATTTAGACCAACCTGCAGAACAGTTTCTTTTTTATTTTTAATAAAAAAAAATTTTAAAATAATCAAAATTAATTAGATTTGAAAGCTGTTTTCAAGGAAAAATAAATATATAAATCATTGAAATATTTGAGGAAAAGATTACTTTTTGCATATTTATGAAAATATATTATAAGAATGCGTATGCTTCATAACTAAACAGGCTCTAGTTTTTCAATACATTAGATGTTTATTTTTTAATATATATATATATATTCTTAAAATAAAGATAATTATTTAATGAAAAAATATTGTGAATGTGAATGTAACGTGAAATGTGATTATCACGTTATTGATAACTTTTTTTTCAAGTTACTAAACTGTTGTAATGGTTGGTTATAAATTACATATTATAACTTTAATATTATTTTGTTACCATTTTACTTTGATTTAAAGAAATAAATATAATATATAAATAGAAGACACTTTATAAACCCATTTAAAAACAGTGTACCAATTTTTTTCAAGCAATATGATATGGAGTGACATAAAAGTAATGTAAGTGATATGTATTGTAAAAGACTTATAAAATTAACAAAAATAGTATTTATTTAATCAATTTAAAACTTAAAAAAAAAAATGAAGAAAATGGCGATCTGAAATAAAAGAAAAGATATAGGAGAAAGATTTGCAAAATTTTGTGCTCGAGAAATATGGAAGCGTGCTCCATAACTCTAAGACAGTTTGATAAATATTAAATAAATATAATTTAAAAATTCAAAACAAACATGTCTTTAAAAATTCTTTTTTTCCTTCAATTTGTAAGTAGAAGGATTATTGAAATTTACACTTAAAGCATTAAAATATAATAAAAATTGTGAGTGAATAATATTTCTGTGACTAAGAGTACAAAAAAGAAAAAAAATGCTAACAACTGACGATATGTTCCTTAATCTAACCATTCAAAGGAAAGAAAAAAAAAAAATCGAACTTTTAAAGTGGTTAAACTCAAAATTTATCTATTAATGAATAAAAAGAAAAACATTTTTAGGTAGTTGGCAACTGCTGAACTTAATAAATGTTACTTACTGAATATACACAAAATAATTTACTTATCGCAATTAATTTTCAGGAAATTCAAAAAATTATGTCTCCAATAACATTTGAAATTTTAAAATTTTTTGTTTTTTTATTACATATTAATTTTAATAATAATGCATTAACGAATATTTACTTTTATATAATTATTAATACAAAAAATATCAATGTGCATATTAAATGTTTTGTCATAAAACAGTAATAATAAACACTAAAAAAATATTATAAATTCTAATTTATAACATTAAAAGGGGGGAGAGCCAAATGACCCTCTCGATCTATATATACAGAAATGCCAACTTGCTCTGTTTAACGGGAAACTTTCTTCCAGTAGTAGCAAAATTTATGTTTTGTTTCTTGGTTTCTGTAAATTAGATACAAAATTATTTTTTACACCACTACGTATGTATAATTCGAGATTTCGTGTTAAACACAATTTCATTCCAGTTTTCTAGTGGTAAGCACTTTAAATTTAACCAAAATTATCTAAAATCTTGCGAGTTTTGGTTTTTAACTCTCTACCACTTAATATATCGGAAAAATCTTCGCAGTTCGCATCCCTTCATATAGACATCATTTCTAGAAACTAATAATTTATGTATAATGCATTAATTAAATATTTAGGAAATGATTACTTACAATCAAGGAAGAAAATCATACCACTTAAATAGTTGAATGAATTATAAAAGCTGTAACCTATCAAATTAGATTATAAAATAGACTTTAAGTATTTATTTTCTTGAATTCAATTTTGAAATAACAGCTAGAACGAGCAGAATTTTTCAAATGAGCGTGAACACCTAATAACTTACAATTGCGTCTGTCTTTATTTTTGAAAGCAGAAAAAAAAGAGTTAAAGCAAAAAAGTATGATGAAAAAAAAAAAAAAAAAGACTTAAAAAAAAGCTTAAAAAAATATGAGGGAAATGATTAAACAAAAAAACGCGATAAAATAATAGTAATAAAACATCATCGGATTACCTAATGATAAACATTTTGTCATGATTTAGACTCGACGATCAAACTGTGAGAATTTTTTATTTATTTTTTATCTGTATTCAATTCAATTTCATGACAGAAAAAAAAATTTAAATTTTTCCACATTTACTGTAGTTAGATGTTATAATTCCAAAAAAAAAAAAAAAAATCCTTGTTTTTAGACATTTGTATGGCCTATGAATTCCTAAAGAGCATCAAAAATTCTCAAAATTAAGTGTTCCTTCACTTGGTTATCTTACCACTTATTATTAAAACCAAAAGCTTAAAACAACATTATGACTTCTCTAATTTTTTTTTTTTTTACAAAAATTGCATTTAATAAAAAATATGTTGGTACTGTCATTCAGCTAAAATTGCATATTTGAAATTTTTTTAAAAGCAAGCTAAGCTTAAGTGTTCCTTCACTGGTTAGTTAACCCTAGAAATTATGTAGCAGCGATACTTCTTTTTCGAACAATTTTATTTAATATAAGAGCAAATTTTACAGCTGGACTGCACAGTCACATATTAATAGGTGGAATAATTGCTTAGTAAGTAAAATATTCATTGTTATTCAAAAATGTGTCAAATTAACCAATCTTTCCTTCTCATATTATAAAATACTCATTTATTTGTGATAATTTTTTTCTTCTTTTTCTTAAAAAAATGAATTCCCAATAGTGTTTTGTATTATGCACTAAAAATTTTCTTTTCTTTTTTTCTGCAAAACCAAGGAAATAAAAATATTTAGTATTTCTAAAATACCTGTATGATTGCCCAGCTCCTTTCACAACAATAATCTGTGATTTAATTTATTTTTAAAACACTTTCCTATCAAATTGTACCATTTTTTTCTCTCCAGAACTAATGATAAAATACTTTTTTTTCTTTTTGAAAACACATTTTTTAATATTACAGGGTGCGTAGCAAAATTATTTAACAAAAAATAAGCACCTTTTAAGCACTTCTCAAGTACTCAAAAAATATTTTTAAGCACTTAAAAAAATATCATAATTAGGCAGGGTTGGAAAGTTTTTGACAATTGACGGTTTTATCTTGTTTTAACCGTCATGTCAAAAAAAAAACTTTTGGTATTGTTTTTGACAATTGTCAAAAATCATGACATTTTAAATCATGTAAAACGAATGGCATTTTCATACGCTATGGATTGGAGTGACAGTACGCTGAAAAAGATTGGGGTTGAATTAATTGTGAAAACGTTGAATAGAACAATGTGAACTGCGTCTTTTTGCATAATTCGAAGAGAAAATCAACATACTAAAGGAAAAATCTCATTTTGAAAAGGGGGAAATTAAGCACTTTTTAAAAACACCCAATGAAAAAAGCACCTTTAAGGTTTTAAAGAAACGAAAATAAGCACCTTTAAGCACTTTTTAAAAACGCTACACACCCTGTATTATATTCCATATTAAAAGTGTACAAGACAAAGCAATTTTTTTTTGTATTTGATGACCTAGCAAAGCTAACAACATAATTACTGGAGTGTGCTCTTGTCACATGAAATAGTTGAGATATGTTATGCCATGCCTGGTAAATTGATTTAACCTCTTTTATTTCTAAAGTTGTAGATAACAGAAATTAACAATGTTATAGGCAACCTACAACAATCTAAAGCAATAGACAGCTAACAAAAACCCATGTCTTAGTGAGCAGTGGATATACATTTCAGTCAACAAATTTTTTTTTAAAAACAATTTTTAAGAAAAGAAACTACCATGCATACAGATTGCATTAATACAAAATTCCAATAATTCATATTGATGTAAATATTTGAAAATTACAAGTGAAACAACTTTTAAAAATATTCGCAAAAAAAAAGAAGCAACGGAAAATGAAAATCAGTCAATACAACTAATGAACAAAAAATATGAATTAAGTTAATATGATTATTATTTTAATGTGATAAGTATGATCCCACAATAGCTTCAACACATAATTGCTTTAAAAACAGTAATTGGTTTGCATTTAAATGTGTAAACCGAAAAACTCATGACCTAATAAATCTCTATAAGACAAATCAAGCAATTCTACTTTAGTTTAATCAAATTTTACCATCATTACATTAGTTTATTAATGCTGAAATTAACCGAATTACAAGTCAAACAACAAGTTCTAGAAATTTCAAACATAATATTAAAATTTTGCATTATGATCTAACAAAATAATCTGATTGTCCCCGTAACAAACTAAAACTAAATACACATATAATTTTTCTTATAGAGCATTTTATGTGCATAATTTAAAATTTTCTAACTCTTTCAGTTAAACTCAACAGTTAAGAAGAATCTTGGTTCACTTTTCAAGTCCACATAATCACTTCCACAAGAGCTGCAAGCCTAGTTTGTCGGAATCAAAAACTATGAAACTTTATATTTTTAAAATCAAAAAGAAATTAATAATTAAAACTAAGAAACTTATGATACAAAATCTCTAAAATCTAACTAAGAAATGAATGACTTTCATATTAAGTTCTTGATAAATGAAGATGGTGTTATTTAGAGCTGAAAAATGTTTTTTTAAGTATAAAAGTTAAAAATAAAATGTTCACATAATAGATATTTTGAAATAACAAAATCTACAACATACAAAATTATTATTTTTATTTATGTATCATGTGATATAAAAGGATTAGGTATAGATTCCATTCCATCTGTTGGACAGATAACAACAACAGCTGTACCACGACAAACAACAAGACCAAGGGACCGTCGATCATCAGTTAATTTGTAAGCATCATCAGGATCTGGAGAAATAGAAAACAAAAATTGAATAGATTTAAACTTGTAAAGAAAAGACTTTATTAAAACAACAAAAAAAATTCATAAAAACTTTTTTCCCTTCTGGTATTTATTAGTCTAATCCTCCTATTAATTCCTCTGTCCCTCAGTAATTTTTTGATTAGACAGAATAATAATCCAACTCATAATGATGATATTTATAGACTTTTATTTTAAATTTTTTTATATATGGGCAAATCTCAGGAATCATGAACTTATATGTCTTCAAACTTTTCTTATAAACGTCGAACCGTAACCATCGAGAATCGAAATAAAAAAGGTCCAATTCGGCGTGTTACAAGTTAAACTAATGATACAAGTTTTTTCTACTTTAAATAAGCTTTTGAAATATCACTAACATAAAATTCACAGAATTGGATTGTATACCTTTTTTTTCAATTTTCGATGGTTACGTTTTGACGTTTATAAGAAAAGTTTGAAGACATATAAGTTAATGATTCCTGAGATTCGCCCATATAAATAGCTTAACTTTTACAATTAACCATCTGAAGGAAGAAAAACCACAAAGTGTAAAAATATTCAATACTGGTTTAAACATGGCTAGTGAACCTCTCAAAAAATTATTTAAATACTGTGTTAAACAAGGCTAGCAAAATTATTTAATACTGTGTAAAACATGGCTTGCAAACCTCTTGCATACGAAACATCAATTGTTTGACTAGCGAGATAAAATGTGTCATATAATGTAAGCAATATACACAATGCATAACTGATAAAATTTTTTTGCACAAGTGAAATTGATCGGTAAATCTACGGCTAAGCAAAGGTTTAGAAGAGAATAAATAAAGCTAATAAAAGCTGGGAAAAAAAAAAAAAAAAAAAACAGAAGAGAAACAATGACTCCCATAATATCAGAACTGTCTGAAGCAAACGTCACAACTGCTTTACAAGTATATATTATTTTGAATTTTCAGTTTACAAATACAGTAGAGAACCAATTATCCGGGATGCTCGGGACCATCTCTATCCTGGATGTCTGAATTTCCCGGTTTCCTGGATTGACCAAAAAGTGGTGTTAATTGATGTTTTATCGAACCCAAATTACAAGGAAAAAGTGTAACACATTTTAAAGTAAGAGAAAAAAGAAAAGCTCTCCTAAATTTAAAAAAAAAAAAAAAAATGGTAGAGAAATAACATTTAAAAGAATAAAAAAATTTGCAAGTTTAGACAAGAAAAACAAGTTCAAAAAATACAAAATTCTCATATTTATTTCTTTTAAATAATAAAAATTCCTAAATTAACTAATATAAAACAAAAGCAATGATTAAAAAACACAATATATTTCATACCTAATTATATGAGGGGGGGGGGACGATAAAATAAAAGGAAACGAAGCGCTACCACTCAGCCACTGGGTGTCTCTGATTATTTCTAAAATGATTAAATTTAGCTGAACTATTTTCTTCCTTTATTATTGAATAAAAAGTAGCTGTATTTTAATAGTTTTCGAATTTCGTTTCATAGTAAAGTATGGGGATATATTTTTCTTTTTTATTTCTCTTTCATCTTCTGTTCACTGATATGCATGCAGGCCTGGACTGGGATCTAAAATCGGCCTGGGCATTTTAGAGATATCGGCCCTCTACTTCACATCGGCTTCTAATGTATCATTTTTAAGCATTTTTTACTTCTAAACTCTTATGAACGTAAGTTAATTTATCGAAGTAAGAAAGTAGATAAAAATTGCTTAATAATCCTTTATAGAATATATTTCAGTTTAAAATACATGGTTCTTATAAGGAAACATAGGTTGATAAAATCAAAGAGAAGGTGAAAGATGAAGAAGTATGTGTAGAATAGTAAATAAAAATATTTATTATACTACACATACATGAATGATTTATATAAAAAAAAAATTTAAAAATAGATTTAGTGCTTCTTCAAAAGTCATTAAATTAAAATTTAATTTAATGACTTTTGAAGAAGCTCACTATTTTCTGCCACTTTATCGATTATGTCGCCGCTATCTAATTTCATTAATAGATATTTTTCTATTGCCATTACCACGAGAGCATTCAAATTATCCGAAGATAAAGTACTCCTCCTTCGATTTTTAATTACTTTTAATGTGGAGAATGATCTTTTACAAGCCACCTGACTTATTGACAATGTTAGTAAAAATTTTAATGCTAGATCAATTAAATTGTAATAATTGGTCAATAAATTGAATATCTGGAATATCTTGTAGCAACAAATAACACAATTTTTGCACGCAATACGTGTCTCACATTTTAGACTTGCTTTTTCTTCTGTTTCCAAAGTAAAGCCGTTATCTTCATTTGTATGATCTTTTCTGATTATTTTTTAATCTTCTAAGTCTGAATTTTTCAGTTTTTCCCAATGTAAAGCTAAATTTTTTAGTTCAATCTGCAAATTTTCACCTATAGCTGTTTCATCAAATTTTAGCAAGAGTTTGCTTAACTCATTTAATTCGGCAGAATGAAGCTTGTTAAGACGTATTTCAGGGAGATGTTTCGGATCTAGATAGGAAAAATCGGCGTGCAATTTTTCATTTGCGGGAAACCGGCGTTCCATTGACGCTACAACTGTGCTGAAACTAATGTTATGGACGTTTATCTTAAATGCAGTTGTTTCATCATCAAAAACTGTTTCATTCGACGATGTCTCACCCGGCATAAATTTTCTTTTCTTCAATCTTTTTTGTGGAAACTTTGTTTGAATTTCAGTTTCTTCAAATTCCTTATTTACGCGAATAATAAAATCATCTGTAACTTTTTGTACACCTTCAAAATCTCTCACTATTTTTTCTTTCTTTTTTTAGTTCTGAACACATTTGTGATAGCATTTCAAAAGCTTTTAAGATGTCTAAACCGAAGATTTGCAAATATTGGGAGAGCGGTGTTGTTACTTCAAATATTCTTCAGAATATTTTGGCGGTGATTACTGTTTCATATTTCCAAAATGATTCTAAAATATTTTTGCCTTTGCACGGATATCTGGCTTGAAATTTGAATTTTGTTGTATAGTCTCTAAACTTGTAATCAATGTGACATATAACGTCTTTATAGTTAAATCTGAGTTTGAAAATGAACCAAAAAGTTTCCTTAATGCAGAATCTTTGGACCACCAATGTGTTTCTCCAATAGTTGCGAGCCTTTTTTTATTTCCATGCTTGTTATTTTGTTCCCAGATGTTCATGCGTTGGTATGATTCACGGAGAAATACTGCGACGCTATTTAGTAGGCTGAAAAACGATGCACTTTCAATTAGTGCCTTCGTGGTATCTCCTAAAACTAAATTTAAGACATGTGCATATTGTTAATTCCCGCAAGTAGCTGGAAGTACCGGAATTTTGACACAACTTTGATTTTTTAAATAGAAACCTATATCTTATTTGGCATCCTTGGAGAGAGTTTTTGAAAAGAAATTACTTTTATTTAAAATATTTTTTAATGTCTCTTACTATTTTCAAGATAATAGATAAGAAAAAATACATAATAAATAGATTTTGACATATTCACTAAAAAAAAATTTGTTCGTCATTATGTCGTTTACTTTCATTAAAACACATTTGTGCTTTTCTTCCCATGTTTTATAAAAATTGAAGCGATTTTGATAATTTAAGTTAATTATTTTTGGTAAAAATGATAAATTGAAGTAAATAATCTGAATTTTTTCGTATCTATTATCTTGAGAACAGTAAGAGATATAAAAAAAAATTTCAAGTAAAAGTTACTTTTTTTTCGAAAACCCTCTCAAATGATGCCAAATAAGATATAGGTTTCCATTTAAAAAATCAAAATTGTGTTCAAATTCTGGTACTTACGGGAATTAACAATTT
This sequence comes from Parasteatoda lunata, assembly GCA_949128135.1. Taxonomy (NCBI): domain Eukaryota; kingdom Metazoa; phylum Arthropoda; class Arachnida; order Araneae; family Theridiidae; genus Parasteatoda; species Parasteatoda lunata. The sequence goes on along the minus strand of OX421975.1, from coordinate 60,393,351 downwards.
CACTATTGAATTCCTTGGGTTCGATTTAGTTATTAGATATTTTATTTCAAATCGATTATTTGCTCCATTCTCGAAAACAATGGGTGGCAGCGCATGGTCTGAATCACCCTGTATATTAAAACAATATTATTATTACATGTATCATATATATGTTATTTATTATTATTATTATTATTTGCGCAATATTATTTGAAATTCATGCAATGTATAAATAAAAAAAATTGTGCTGCGGCCTCGGCCCTCAGGCCCACCGGGCATTTGCCCGGTCTGCCTACTGGCCAGTCCGGGCCTGTATGCATGTGCAACGCATTTTCCCCACCCCCTTGTAAATCAAAGAGAAAACGAAATCAGCATGCCACTCCTTTGAGTTTATTGACGGCAGCTTATCAGAAAAACGATTCTTTCAGACATACAGGAGAAAATGAAACATTCGTCCCTTCCCTGCCCTCTCTGGATCGAAATATCTTCAAGGTCATGGAAGAAATGACGTTTCTTTGGGCAACCGAGAGAAAAATTCCCCCTTCCCCTACATTTTCCTCTACTCAACTTCAAGGATGAGTCAAATTTTCGCTTTTTTTCATAATCGTTCTAGTTTAAAATGACGGGAAAACCGAGCAAAATTTTCCCCGGTGTTCTGGATACCGGATAAATGGTTCTCTACTGTACTTTTTAAATAGCTACTATTATAAGTTAAAATTTCTTTTACTTTAAATTCTTTAAAAAACAATATTTGGATAAAAAAAATGTTTAATCAATACTCAATATAATGATCCCTGTAGTCTGAACAAAAATAGACATTAAAACGCGAGGTCCATACATCCTGAGTACACAAAACTTAGCAAATATTTAGTTTTTACTTATAAATACTGCACCTATTTTGTATAAAACATCATTTTTCTATACATTTCATTAAAAAAGTTTAATTTCTGTTCTAAGCATACAACCTTATGCCAATTAAATATAAAACAAACCTGATTTAAATAAATCAATTTTAAAAAAAAATTAGAAATTAATTTACTTAGAAATTCTGCAACTTTTTAATCACTTTAAAGTAAACTGCACAAAATATTTCTATAGACGAAATGTTTGAGGATTCACATCTTTGATGATATATTTAATGCTCAGAAACAAAACTTAAGAGAAAGTAATAAATAAATAATACTTCAATTAAACAATTACCTCTTAAATATTCTGTAGTATTATCTAATACAAGATTCAATAGAGGGTCATATCCCTTCAATATACCAGATGCTATATAAATTTTAAAAAAACAATATTAATAATAATACATATATTTTTTAATATTTTCCATAAAAAAAATTCATAAATAATTTGATAACACTATTTCTTACAGCTAATATATTATACAAAAACTCTATATGAATTACATTTCAGTGATCAGGTTATTAGTAAGTTTGTAATAGAGGTAACAAATAATCATTTGACTGGAATTGAATATGTAGAAAACATCAAATAATCAGTTATTTGATCACCGAATAATTGGTCTACAAAAAAAATATGATATGCCATTTTAGTCTAGAAATAAAATATGGCTTACAATCTGCATATAATTCTTGTATATTTTTTAATCGAAATAAATTACACTTATAACTCTTAGTTTACACTTAAAAAAGTTGATCTTTAGTTATATTGCGTTTAAAAGTATCAAAAAGAAGAAGAAAAATTACATCAAATCTTTTTATGATTTGATTTCGAGTTTTGTACATAAAAGTGTAAAATTATTTTATTTCCCCATCAAAGCAACCTTTTAAAATATATTATAAGAAATAATAAAATATTTCTCAGTCTATCAAACTTAATATCGAAATTTTTTTTCCTCTCATTTTTGCAACTACTATTTTAAATTGATTCTATAAAATGTCAGTAATTGCAAAAACAAAAACATGAGAACAACTTCTGAGATTTAGAAATAACAGTAAAAGAATTTTTAAATTTTTCTTCATTTAATGGTGGCATAAAACAAAATTAAAAGTTTTGTTAAAAAATGATACAATAAAATTTGATATATAATTTGATTTACCTTCTCGACCTCCTTGAAACTTAACACGAATAGGCTTCTCTAAATATTTTGAAAGATCAACAATGCTTTCTTTTCTCTTCTTTTCTTTGTCAGCTCCAGCACTGCCACGCTCCCCACCACCAGATTGCTATCAAAAAATTATAAACTTTGGTTAATTTTTTTTTTTACCAAATATTTATAGCCCCCAAAAGGGGAAAATATTTGAGATTCAATAATTTACTAAATTAGATGATGGTCAACTGTCTTTTAGTTTGTCAATGAAAAATACAAAAATCTGATAAATTTAACAATCAAATACTTTTATTTATTTATTTTTTTTGCATACAAAAAAAGTAGTAATAATATAGTGTGGTGTTATTGTCTCCATATTATTGAAGCTGTTCAGCACAGTAATAGATATTTATTAAGAATTTTATTGACGATGAAAACCTAAGTGTCCAAACTTTATTTATATACTCATGAAGCAAAGAAAATACAAAAATAATAAACAAATCATAAAACAGATAAGACTTTTTTAAAATTTGATTTCTCAGGAACAATTCAACCAGTTTTGCTTTATTTGGTATTTTTCCATGTAAAATTACATTCTTTAAAATGTTGTAATAAATTGTCTTCCTTACAATTGAAATTTTTTTGATCATATTATTATATAAAATAATAAACACAAGGTGAAAAATATATTTTTCATGGAAATATGTTTTGATGAATGAATTTTATAATTTTATACATAAAATTTTCAATTCGCTCAAAAAGTTCTTGAGATAAGGCAACTATGCAAAGAGTAAAAATTAACCTAAAGGGGTCCTAACTTAGGACTTTCCTAAGCAAACTATTGGGACCATATTTCCCAAATCGCAGTTACCCTTATATTTTAGGGGTCAGATATCCAAATCTGGGGAAAGGCAAAGTATGATTTTTCAGAGAAAGTATGTTTTTGTGTCTGATTTTATAATCTTAAAATATCGTCTGCACTAATTAGTTAGTATATTTCAGGTCACTCCCTAGAACCATTGAGATTAAGTCCTAGAAGGTAAAGATCCTATCATTAGATCAAAAGTTATTCAAGGTGGACTGTTTTTCCTTTATTGTGCTATACATCGTTTCATAAAATCTGCCATGCAAATCATAAAAGCAAACACAACACATATAACATTTCAGCAAAAAGTAAAAAAGTGACTATCTAAAGTAACACACTTTTATTTTTAAAAAAACTGATTCGAAAACTATTCATTTAAGTTTTAATTCAATTTTACACTAAACTAAGGATAAAAACATAGCAGTAAATTTTTGTATGAATTCTTTACATATTTTGAATTTAGTCATTTGTACGATATTTTTCTTTATTAGATGTCACTGATACTGAGCAAATCGATTGATATTATATATTGAATTCAAGAGTCTGTCTTGTCTATCAATTTTAAAACAAGTTAAATAATTAATTATTAATATTTTAAAATGATATAAAACTAACTGCAAATAAAAATCATTCTTCTCTTTTTTTAAAAATTATTATTTTTTTTTTGTTATAAGTTATCTTATTTAACTAAGAAACAAAAAAAAACAAAAAAAAGGGTAATTGATTTAAAATAATTTTCTAATAAATGAATAGGAAGTTAAACTTGAATTTAGTTGATATAAATGAAATCTACAGAAGCCTTTCATTATAATTAAAGCTAAATGTTAAAATCAAAAATACACTTAAACCTAGACATGTTTATCCTGCTGATAAAAGTCCATTATGTTGCACCAAAATAAATCTAGGCTTTAATTAAATTATAATTTGTATTTTTCACATTATTTTTACTTAATCAGATATTCATGATACACAGGAATACTACCATGACATTTGCACACCTCTATTGACTGAAAAAACAAAATTTTACAGGTCAATGGGCATTTTATTATGGGTCTTTTTCTATGGGCATTCAACATTCTCACCAATTGCACTATACCAGTTGCTAAGATTAAGACTAGGGATATTTCTGTAACAGTATCTATTACTGTGAATTTCCATTGTCGAGAAGCTAAGAGGATTTTAAACTTAAAATGAATAAACACAGAAGTTTGACAGGGGTCCCTTTGAATTGTGTCCATTTAATGATATTTATTTTTCGCTTCTTATGGGCCAATGCCTGGAAGTCGTCAAAAGAGAGGCGATTATTTTGGCTACAAGGACATTTTCCTTTCTGATTTAGTGCATTTTTATTTACACAGCGAATCACGTTTCTAGATGGTTTGGTCAAGCTTTGGAGCCGCAGTGGCTCAGGGAATAGAGCTTTTGCCCCCAATGTAGGACCCAGGTTTGAATACCTGGTTGATAAAGCTAACCACAGAGTAAGATATAAAATATCCTCAGTGAGTAATGAGTTAGAATTTATGTTTTTTTTTTTTTCTTTTTTAATTTTTTTCCATTTAAAATCAATTTGGCGCCTTGGCAATGTCAGTTGGCATGGCAGATCACAATACAGAAATATCCCCTTTGTCTTCTGGATTAAGTTCAAAATTACAAGGCTGTGGAGTTCATTGATAGTAGTAAGTCATTATTAGGTTGGTTGTTCACCCTAATTATGGCCGGTTATAAAATATAAGTCAAAAGCTATATTTCCTCCTAACAAGCTGCTGTGTACTTTCGTTAAGTCAGGATCATCGACATTTAAGTGTTTTTGAATAAAATGTATAAAAAAAAAATTCTAAGTATCAACGATACATTTTCATGTTTTAAATATAAATCTAATTAATAATATACAAACATACAACCACAGTATATTATAGATATACCAAGAAGGATACAACTCCTAGCAACCTACATGCAAACTAGTACATGTTTTTTTTTTTAAATTTTTGATGTACAAAAACTTTCAAATGCCTTGATGATGCTAGATGGCGCGAACAGGTACCAATAGGGAATTCTCGAAATTACTAGGATTGGATATAAGCAAATAACGATTATCTTAAAAGAGTTGACAAAAAATTATCCATATTTTATGATAAGTTTCAATTAAATAGCAATATTATTGAATCTTTTGTATTTTTAAAAACATTCTCTTTTATTTTTTCAGTTATTTTAGCAACTGGGAGGCAAATAATAATAAACAATGTCTCTATGGCAAATAAAATTTAACTATGACATTAAAAATAAAAATAAGATTTATAATTAAGATTTCCATACGTACGTTATACATTATTGAGTAAACTTATTTAGTAAATATCGCACTTTATTTCACAATGAAAAATTTAACTTTTTGTTTTACCGGTAAATAAATAGCGTTTAGAACGCATTTAACTACTTATTTCTAGTTAATATAAAATATATATAAATTCTACCAAAAAGGATTTTTCGAACTACTCATTATATTTGAAATGCATTAAATATTCATTAAAAATAATGTTTTAAATAATTGTTCTGTTAAATTTTCCAAATATTCATTATAATAAAACTTTTTTACAGTTAACTGTAAATTTCATATCAGAATGAGTGCAGTTCATATATCCAGATAAAATTAATCTTGAGCAACTCATTGACATTCGAATACTTTAAATGTTTAGAACTTTACGTATGAAAACTCGAAAAATCAGTTATTAAAAATCGACGTTTTATTCGGAACTAATCTTATACAAAAATTTGTTGATCCTCTCGTGAGTAAGCAAAATATCAAATAAATTTCAGGATAGAAGCCAGTTTTCTGTTCTCTTTTCTTCAAATTCACTTAGATTTGTAGATTTTAATCATGGTAAGTGACAATAATGAAAGAGTTTTTGTGATTAATGACATATTTTCGTTTTGTTTGTATTTTTAAAGATAACTAGAGTGCATAAATTTATTCACTAATACTTTCCCTCATGTTGACCCGGCTTTATTCAGGTCTATTTAAATTTTTACTTTTTACAAATAAATTTATATTCATTTAAAGCAGTTTATAAGCATGTTAAATAATATTTCAATTGCAAATAATATCTCCTTGCCATTTTTCTAATTTCATATTTGACACTTCTCTTTTAAAGGTAAACATGTTATACTGATCACTATTTTCTTGTATGTGTAATATAATTTATCTTTATTGAAAAAAATTTAAATGTTTCTATATCAGCAGAATCTGTAAATATCGATATGTTGCGATTTTATATGTTTATGATAAGATACTTTTCAATGCTATTGTTTTACTTATAAAGAATACTATTTCTGATCTGAATACTATCTGATCACGCCAGATGCCTTCGCCAAGAATCTAAAGAATTTTTGTTATTACTTAGTTTTTAAAAAAAAAAAGAAAATATGTAATTGTCTGAGGGGAGCAAACTGTTTCTTATGATCTTCGAGTTGATCCTCTTGTGTTACCCATAACTTTTTCATGGTTGTAACAACTGCTATTTTTGTTCCAGAATGAAATTTCTGCACCAGCTTGCTCCAAAATACTTTTTTTTTTTCCTCCAAAATTGCTCTAAACTCTAATAACATTAGTTGAGAGCAAGAAGTGCTACTTTGGCTACAAATTTGTGTGCAAAAATTAGTTTTATTGCCAGAGCCTGACTAAGGCAGGGGCATACGGGGCAGCCGCCCTGGGCCCCCACATCTAAGGGGGGGAGATCGAAGAGTTTATATTACATTTCCTTCTTTAATGAACTTTTTTTTAAACAAAGTATCAGTACAAAGTAAAATCCGTCAGTTTTATGTTAGCTTAACTTCATTAATCTATCGTATGAACACAAACTATATTTCGTAAATCCATAGCTTTCTGGGGCGGAATTCAGCTTAAATTTCACAACTATGATGGACAAATTTGGCCCATCAAAAGCCTGTATTTTTATATTTCGCAAGATGCGATATTCTTACAAAAATACAGGCTTCTGATAGGCTTAGCTAAGCCATCGTAATTGTGAAATTTTTGCCGAATTCTGCCCTAATGTCAGCAAGGATATGAATTTTTCACAGTTAGATGAGAAAGTTAACAATCAGAAAAATGCATTTGGCTTGATGGACATAGAATTGTAAGAAAATTAATAACAAGGACAGAATGATATTTCGCCTGACCATTGGAGGGGGTGTGGACTTAATAGCTATTTTAGGTTCTAGTCATTTTTCTTGTTATTTTCAATGAGGTGAAAAATTTAAATACTTCCATAAAGTTAGGTTCTTCATTACTGCAAAAGTGAAGCAGAGGGGGCCCCCCAAAGAGGTTTTTGCCCCAGGCTCCAATTAGGCTAAGTCGGGCCCTGTTTATTGCTCCAAAACACCTAGCAATTTTAGTTTTTCATCTAAATGTTTATTTAAGAGAGTACCCATCACTTGGAGCACATTAAAATTTTAATATTATACTAATTATCGAATATCACTTGTTATAAGAATGTTTTAAGCATTGTAGTGGAAAATGCTGTGTTGAAAGGGTTGGCAAAAAAATCTAAATGTAGGATTTACTGTAAAATTAGTGCAAATAGATCGCATTCAAAAGTAATGTCTTAAAATTTGACAAACATGTATTTTAATAATATCATATTGAAAAAATCAAGTGGAAGTCGCCGGGGGGAAAAATAATTGTGAAATATAAATTTTCTTTGAAATCAGGAGATTCAAAAAGTGATTTTCCAATAAATTCTAAGCAAATAGTTGTTACTCCAATCCCAAATTTAGGTGTCTTAATAACATTGTGCATCATATGTAATTAAAAATATGAGAAACCACAGAAATATGGAAGAAAAAGATCAGAAAATGATGCATATTTATGATATTATTGTCAAAAGTTCAGCAGTTCAAAAAGAGAATTGAAATCTTAAAATTTTATATTATAATAACATTATATTAACACTATCGTAATTTGAAAAACCATGTTTAAATAAACAATAAACGACAAATAGGGAGGTGCGTCTTGCAATCCCCTTTTAGAATTTACTCTGCATTGATGATTTCAGTTATGGAATTTTTCTATTAGTTACGCGTTAGCCATCCTATCCTTTTAATTAAATTATAGTCATTTCTATTTTTTCAAATATTTTAAAGTAAACATCACTGGTGTTTACTATATTATAGTAGCTCTAATTCATGTAAAAAGGAATTAGTTGCTTTCTTTAATATTTTATAATTTTTAGTTGTTATATTTGGTAAACTAAATGGTCATTTTGAATGTGGTAGCAAAGGCGGATGTAACCACAATAGTAAAATAATTTATTTGAAACCATGTGCTTTTTTTTTTTTTTTGTATGGATTCACATGTTTTATTTATAGATTTTTCACCAGTTATATGCAATTAGTCTTTTTCTTGTTGTCTGAACTATAAACAGTCTTTCCATGAATTGTCTAATGAGCAGTAAATGTATGTAGATATTAGACATTCTGATGATTTTTAAATCATAACAAATGATTTTTCGTGTGGTAATTAGATATGTGAAACCAGAAACATCTTACTCTTGAGTATAAGCATCTAAAACATATTAATTCTTTAGATTTTGGCACCTTTTCAAATTTAATTGAGACCTATTTTATGTGATTTTGTCTAACGAGAAAATTTATCTGAAAAAATAATTTTTATTTATTTTTTTGAAGGGGCACTCTTTAAGTCTTGATTATATTTTAATTAATTAAATTAAATTTATAAATGATCTTTCCCTTAAAGGGTTTGAAATTTTATTTCATATGGAAACTTAATTTTAATTTGTAAATATGTTGTGATTATTTAGATGAAGAAAAAAAATTTATTGGAAATAAAGAGCATTCTTATATTTTAGGCTCGGCGTTATGATTCTAGAACAACAATCTTCTCTCCTGAAGGTAAACAAAAAAATTCTTACTGTTTTATAATCAAAACTTTAATTTTTCAAAAATGTTTTACTTCTCTGTGCTGCATTTTGTACTAAGATCTTGCTTGGTATACTTGTTTTAGCTTATTGAGTTTTATAATTTTTTGGATTACTTCTCAGAAAATTATTTCATTACTTAATGATACAGTGTTGTGTTGCCTATTTACCTATGAGTAATATTGTCCAAGTATGTGAATCATTTGTTTGAATTATGCAATATTTTGAATCATCTGTGTTTAAATTAAATATTTTATGTAAAAAATTCAACTATTGTTTATATTTACAAATAAAATTCCCAATTATACTGTAATATTTTTCTAACTAAATAAATTTTAGTTATGGGATTATTTACTGATAATTTAAAAAAAAAACTTATAAAATAACTGAACTTAAACAGATAAAAAAGCTTACTTTTTTATAAATAATATTTATCATTTTATTTTCACCATTAACCATTTGTTCAATTATGTATTATTTTAAATTATTTTATTTTCCATATTTCAGGAAGATTGTATCAAGTTGAATATGCTATGGAAGCTATTGGTCATGCTGGAACATGCTTGGGAATTTTGGCTAACGATGGAATAGTTCTTGCTGCTGAACGTCGTAATACTAATAAACTATTAGATGAAGTTTTCAATTCAGAAAAAATTTACAGACTGCACAAGTAAAAATTTTAATTTAGCTTTTTTTTATTTTAATTTCTTTTTATGCTTGTTAACTCATTCTAGAATCTTTTTTAAAGTGTATGAAATTCAAAACCAAATGTTTATTTCTAAAAGCCAATGTGTTATTATTTATAATTATGATGATGATAAAAAAATTCAAACAGAAACTCACAAAACTTCTTCATATGTAAATCAAAACTGAATTTTTTCGGTAAAATATTTTGTTAAACCAAATATAGATCATAAATATAATATATAACCATTATATAAACTATAAATAGATAATATATAACCATTAAATAAACCATAAATCTTTTGTAATTCATATATAAAATTTCTTAGTTTAGTTTTCACTTTTTAACTTGAAAAAAAAAGTCTTAAATCTGCCATTTTTTCTTTTTGATATTTAAAGTTTTCTTTTTAACTTTTTCTAGAAGATACTTTATTTTCAGTTTTATTGTTAATTAAAAGTTCTCTCTTGTTAACAGTTTTGAATGTGGCCAAAAAGTAAATCTCAGTTTTCCTATCATTTTATTTCTAAAAAATGTCATGAGGTATCACCATATGTGAGATTTGGGGAATAACAATGATTTAAAAAAAAAAGAAATCATATGATTGATTTTTTTTTAGCTTAATCAAGTTTTTTTTTATTTTTTTATACATATATATATATAATTTTTTTACATTTTTCAATCAATTTATATGTATTTATAATGGCTAATATTATTTACGTATAATATAACAAAAATACATAATGTTTATGACTAAAATTATTATTATATAGCTATTATTAACAATCTCATCTCTGACTAAATAAAATCATAATTAGTTTTGTTAACACCCTCATGTTTTTGTAAAAATATGAACCCAATTGTCAGTTTAATATAAAATGAAGAATAGAGTAATAAAGACCAGAAAATATCAATAATTCAAAAGTACTCTCAGTATATTAAGTTTTAGCATTACTTGTATTTAAATAAGGATAAAACTGAATAAGCATAATTAAAATGTGTTTATTAAACAGCAAATTATTTTCCATACAGCTAACGGAAAATTATGAATTAAGAGTTTTATAGCAATTTTATTCACATTTAGTTTTATTATTGAACATCTAATCATAATTTACATACATTCTCTCATTGTTTCTTTATGTAAATCCTTCATCCTTTTGAGCAGTGCTTGTCAACCTTTTTATCGCTGTGGACCAGTCAACATTGAGGGAAAGACATTTATTTTTTACAATTTAGATTATTTTGATTTAATTGTATTTAAACGTGGCTTCGAAATTAAATACAATTGCATACACAGTATTGGTGAAGTTTCTCATCTCCTGGCTAGTCTCCTGCTCACAAAAGTCATACAAATCCGAGAGAAATACATCACAGTAAATTAAATGGAATTAATTTGATGTTTCTTCGGCTGCCCGATGGTTGGAGACCAGTGCAGTTATATTACTTTAAAAAATATAATGAGAAATATCTTTGAATTTCGTATCATGCAGTTATGTTTTAAACTAAATAATTTCAAAATTTTCCTTTTATTTAATAATATTTATGATTAACACTTTGTCTCTGTTCTCATTTTTTAGTGATATGTGTTGTAGTGTTGCTGGTATTACTTCTGATGCTAATGTTTTGACTAATGAGTTGCGTCAAATCGCTCAAAGGTATGTTAAATCATTTACTTTTTAAGCTATGATCAATTTAGTTTTGATCATTTTCAAACATTAGTATTTGCAAAAAAATTAAAATTATGAAATGCATATTGTTATCTAATACTATATTTTTAATACATTTTCAAAAACTTAACTTTTCACTTACTAAAGAAGAGACTAATTGTTTAATTCATAAGCTCGGAAAATAAGGAGACCTACAAATGTTTTACCACAATTAAGGAGCTACACTTCATTTATTGCTCTTGTAGGCAATCTAATTTGTATCATCTAATTTGTAGCACTTCTGTCATGAAATATCACTCAATGTTATTTTTTTTCCTTTGGAAAGAAAGTAAAACTTTTTTACATTTTTTTTTTTTTTTTTAATTTCAAAATTATGTTCTTTGAAAAATATTTTATTGTTGCCTAAAATGTAAATTTTTTTATTTGAATAAAGTCTCGTTTACACAACTTAGTATTAAAACTCTACATGGAATAGTTACTTCCAATGTATATAAAAAAATGTGATAGTTTATATTTTGATTTGCTGCACCTTTTGATCCTTTTACAGTACCAAGTGTGCCTTTTGATTTGCTTTTAATCAAAGCATCATTCAAGTTAAAAGCAACTCAAAAGTGAAAATATCAAAATAAAAATTAAAAACAGTTGGGAGTGATGATACCCAATTTGAGAAATTTTTGGTTCTATTTCCATTTCAAAATTTGCACTTATTTCAAAACTATTTCTTGGATAAAAGTTTCAATTAAATTACATTTTTAAAAATTTATTTCTATGTTTTTTTTATTTTTATTATTATTAATTTTTTATTTGGTTGCAGTAGCATTTGACGAGCAATGTATTTAGTTCTGAAAATGGCTTAAACAATTGCAGACCTGCCAACTCTCCTACTTTTAGCAGGAGTCTCCTGCTTTTGCCTCAAATCTTCGCCCTTAGGCCTTCAGGGTGTTTTCTCCTGCTTTTTTCTATTTAGTGCATGATAGAGGATAAAAAAACAATTTGTGCAATTTTCTTCCCAACTTGTGCTTCAGATCATGCTGGGTATTCATTTGGAAAAACTTTTCCCCGATAGCAACATCGCTAAAAATTACGGTGTGCGCGAACCAAAACAACAGCAATAACCGATGAAATAGCAAGATCGGAGAGGAAATATATCTTGGATACCATTAGGCAAAATGTTTTTTCACTTTCTATGGATGGCAGTTTTTTTAAATAATGCTAAATCCGCAACATCTGCAGTTTTAAAACAGTAGCTGTTAAAAAAAAATAAGAAATACAATTATAAAGTATTGTATTCATTATTGACATATTTTGTTAATTTTGCACCTCTTCCTAAATTTTAAAAAATCAAAAGATTTGTTTTAATATAATTCTATAGAACCTTAAATTTTTTTAGTAAGAACACATATCTTTATTAGTCAGTGTCAGAATCTTATTGTGGTCTATTTTATGTAATGTAAATAATATATTTTGAAATAAACTTCTTGTAGGAAATGTGAATCAGGTTTAATTTTCAATATTGCGCTATGCCGTGATACAGAAAGAGTCTCCTGCTTTTTTATTTTCTAAGGTTGGCAAGTCTGCAATTGGTAACATTCTAATATGTACATTTTAGAACACGAAAATAAGTAAAGGCACAGACAATGCTTTACTTGTCAAGAAAAATTAATGCTGGGCTTTCAATATATAGAGTTTTAAGAGTTCTAATCAGATGAATAACCAAATCAATTATTGGAAAAAGCTATTGAAAAGAATTGTAAAGTAATAATAAAATTTTTAGTCTTGCATTTCGTGGAGATGATCAAACAATTAAACCGCAGTTTAATAGAAATTATTTGGGAACTTTGAAATATTAAGTAAATTCAGCCATTTTCTTGCTGCACTTATAAAAAATTATGAGAAAAAGAGCAAAAGACATACATCCTATTTATCAGCTTCGATTTGTAATTAATTTACATTGAATATGGGATATTAAGTAATAAACAAAATTATGGCAGAACTAAAGAAAGCAAAATATTTTTCAATAAGTGTTCATTCAACACCCAATATTTCCCATGTAGATCAGCTGATATTTGTTATCCAATATGTGAGCGACAGAATTTCTGTTGAACATTTTTTTGGATTTTATTCCAATTGAAAGTCATAAATCTGAGTACTTGTCTGGTATTGTATATTTTTTCAGCGACAAAGACGTAAATATGAGTGACTGTCATGGACAAACATACAATAACTCACCAAATATGGTTGATAAGTACTCAGGTTTACAAGCAAGGCTGAAAAAGAAATGCCCTGCCGTCATTTTTGTACCATGCCTAGCACCTAGCTTAAACTTAATTGGTGCGCAAGTGGTGAGTGCAGTAACGACAATGTGAAAAGTTACAGTTTAGTTTTGAGCCTTCTTCAAATGTTCGAAAAGAACAAATAAAAACTTCTCAAAACTAGATGTTGTTGGCCTTCTAAGAAAATTGAAGAAGTTTGAAAATATTGTGTTGACAGAATTTTGTTTTGGCATCAAAAATTAAAATATTCTTTTGTTATTAATTATATCTAGATACTTACTTCGGTATGGTGAATCTATCCCTTGTGAGCGATTAGTTAGTTGGTTGTGTGATTTGAAGCAGGCATATACTCAATATGGAGGTAATCTATCTTTATATATATATATATATTTTAATTTAAACTCTTCAGAACATATCTATAGTGCTTTAACGTTGTAAATCCATTTTGAATCAATCTTTTAGATTGAATTGGTTGAATTTATATTAATAGTTAATTAATCTATTACAGAAAGTTTAATTTTTTATACTAATGTCTTATATTATTAATATATGAACCTATATTATTAATGTATCTCAATATTCTCATATCTCAATAAAAAGTGTGGTACTTCGAGATAGTATATATTATTAATCAGGCTTTAAAATTAACAGTGATCTGATGGTCCAGGAACACTAAAATTTGACTATGACCACCATAAAGTAGATTATCAATGTAAATCAAGCAAGCAATTTAATATACAGTAATGACATGCTGTTTTGATTTTTTATCTGTGTTTTCTACTGAGAATAGCATATTTTACTAAATTTGTAAACATTACACATTCTCTGCATTGTAATTTTTCAGTTAAATTTACTTTATTGACATTTTAAAAAAAGAAACAGACCAGTGAAAATGTAAACAGAGTTGTAACATCTTTTTCATTTTCTGGTCCTTTGGGCTAGTGATTAAGTTTTTTCAATTTCTACCCCTGATAATATTGTATAATATAATATTTTCTCGGCATTTAAAAATAAACCTTTATCAAGGGGTGTCAATTCATGTTACTGTAGTCTTAGAAGCAAAAAAAAAAAAAAAAAAATTTTAAGCTTAAGTACTTTTTCTTTGAAGAAAATAATATAGTGATTGTGTGCTTTGTGATTGTCAGGGGTGATTGTGCTCTGAAAAAAATCCGGATTTTTTACTTACCACAATCCGAAAGTTTCCGGAAATCCAAAGTCCAGAAGTTTCAAGAAATCATCAATCACATTTATATGTAAAAATTCTAGTATATTTTATTTAAAAATATTAGAACTAGAAATTATACTTGGCATCTCTTTCATTTGTAAATATTTTTTCTGGTAGAATAATAAATGTGATTAGAGACAAAGGTAAACTTACACATAATTATTCACTTAAATTGTGCTGCATATAATTGATTTAGAATCTGCCTTAAATGTTCCTAAACAAGCATTTTTCTTCTTCTTTTTTTTTAAATAAAAAAAAATAGCCTATAATGTTTCCATTTTATTAAGTGTATGATGGTGTAAAACTATAAAGTAGTTCATGCTTATATTTTATTACATACCTCAATCATTTGCTGAAATCTTTTAAAATAAAGCCTTCTCATTTCTGCATGTTTAATTATACTGAAACATTGGCATATTCAGATTCCAGAAAAGAAAGATGTATAATGCTCTTTGACTAAGCTAACAATGAGAAAATTAATAATTGTAAAGTACAACGAAGCAAACTTATAATAATTTTGGTTACAATTGTAGTTTATTTTTTAATTTACTCATTTATATTGGTTTCTTTCTAACTCAGACTTGAAAGTAATAAACTATTTACATACAGGTGATTTCTATGATTCTACAAAAAGTTAATTTGTGAAAATAGTTTTGTGCAAGCTTCATAATTGTTTGCTCTTTTCCTAGATGTGTTTTTAATTTTTTATATCATTCTCTAAATGATTTACATTAAGTTTACACTTTCAGGCAAACGACCTTTTGGCGTGTCTATATTGTACATGGGGTGGGACAAGCATTATGGTTTCCAACTATATCAGTCTGATCCTAGTGGTAACTATGGTGGATGGAAAGCCACTTGTATTGGTAATAATAGTGCTGTAAGTATTACAGTATATAACTCTTCATGTGTAAAGCTAGGGATTAGAAATTGCATGATTTATATAATTTATTTGTTTATATATTTATTTACAAACTGTTCAACTTAACATTACTTAGATAAAGAAAAAAATTCTTCATTGTTAGGTGATTTATAAAAATAGTATGCAATTTTCGAATAAAACACTTGAAAATTGTGATATTGCATTTTGAATAATTTCGGTGAGCAAGGTAATATGTTACAGTTATCTCTTTTCAGTTGCTACAGATCATGCCACTTACTTGGGTTTTAGTTTATAAATTCACTTTATTTCCTTTTTATACTAACAATTACCCTCTACATTGCATTTACAGTATGAAGTTTATGAAAGCAGTTTAGAAGGGAATTTATCACTAAAAGTTTTATTTAATTTCTGCTACAACAAATTATGTTATTGAGTTTGTACTTTTTCACTTTTGCTTTTTAAAAATATAATTAATTTCTAATTATGGTTCTTGGTATTCAAACATTCTAAAGTTCTTAGTCATTAGTAGCTTCTTTTTAACCTGCTGCAAATTTCTCCATTAGACTGGCACTTTAACAATTCAGAGTAAAATGACATTGACCTCTCCTCATTGCTTTAATTTATTTTGTGTGCCGAATTTCATTACAATCAGGTGAAAGATATAGAGGCATACATGAAACAGACAATCATTCGTTTTTATGTGTATAAATAGATTGGTCTTTACAGATACTATTTCCAAATTTAAAGTTTTTGGTGTCATTGATTAGATTATTGTCACTCTTAGTAAAGAAAAATACTATGAAAGATTGTTTGACAATATGAACAGAAGAAATATACAAATAAATGAAATACATAGATCTTGCAATAGAAGGGTGTATGATTATAGGGAAAAGTTATTTAGAAAAGTTGGCATATAAACTCTTTGACTGATACCATCAGGCTAAGTGAATCCTGATGTGTAAAAGAAATTTAAATTTTGTTAATTACTTTTGAAGGTTAGAAGGTTCGCTGAACTTAAGTTACTTGTTAAAATTATTGAAATTCATGTTGTAAATATAAAGCAAATATACACAATATTTACATATTATTTCTTAATTTATAGTTTCATATTTCACATGCTACCAGGGGTCTGCCCAGGCCAAATTTACTACCGTTTAGCGGTACCTTCACAAATTCAACTTTATGAAAAACAGTAATTTCACGAAATACTTTTTCTTAAAATTTTATTTCTGTATCCCATAAGAAACGATAAATCCATACTTTTATCATATTTTTGTGTTGATTTTATTTTTGTATCCCATAAGAAATGATAAATACTTTTATCATATTTTTGTGTTGATTTTTTAATATAATTTTTAATTTTCACAAAATAAGTACCTCTTAGAAAGACCTAGACAGACCCCTGGCTACACATTTTCTTATTTTTATGAAAATGCAAACCATTTTAAATGTTGAATACTTTTTATTTAGTTTACAAAAATAAAAACAAACATGTAATATAACAATATACAAAAATGTTAATAATTTTACTATTTTTTATTTTATTTTTTTCATTTTTAGTGTAAGTATAAGAGAAACTGGAAGAATAAATACCAAAAGCTTATGAAAGAATAAATGCCTGTCTTTATAGAATTATTCCATCAATATTATGAAATCAATATTTCTTGTTTACATATACCCAAGCTCCATATTTTGTGACATTAAATTTAATATGAAATATCTTATATTTTAGGCTGCTGTATCTATTTTGAAACAAGAGTACAAGGAAAATGAGACTTCTCTTGCAGATGCTTTAGCCTTAGCTGTGAAAGTGCTTAGTAAAACTTTGGACATGACTAAGTTAACTGCAGATAAGTGTAAGTGTTTTTATAATAATAATAACATTATTCAATTTAAACAGTCATTTTCTTTTAGCGAAAGTAGACTTTTATTCATTACTTTATCATTAGTCTGGTTTTGTAGGTTTCTTAAAATGATGTTTGAAGTTTTATTTTCATCTAGATAGCATGAAAAGAAATTTCAATCCTTCATAAAGGAAGGGAGAACATAATCATGTGGAACTAGAAAAAACAATCATTAAAAATAAAATTATTAAATTTTCTAAAGATCTTTATAAAGTTATTAGAACAAAGGTGTTAATCACAAATTTAATAACTATTAATGTGTGCCAATGTTAAAATTTCTATACTTGTAAATAAAAGTAATTTATGAATTTTCATATTTTTTTCTAATATGAATTTATTAATGTATGTATTACCCTTACTGCTCCTGGATATAAATCATTATACAAAGGAAAAAAAGAAGCTAATCAGGTGCAGCTGTAATATAAAGTACAGAAAGACTGCATAACTAAGTCTTGCTGGTGAAGCTGTCGAGCACTTTTGTTCATTCCATTTCATTATTATTTTGTTAGCATTCTTTAGAGTTCCCAGGAATTTTCGATCTAGTATTTCATCTTATTTTATATTTGCTTCTAATATTTTATTTTAGTTATAGCATGCAACTTAGCACTGTTTCACTTAGAAATGTTTTTAAATTTTAATATCTATTACTGCAAATATATATATATATATATGCAATGTATATGTATACCAACATAACAGCAATATATATTATTACTTCTGTACTCATGCAAATGAATTTGATTTTTATCCTTAACTGCATATAATTTACAGTTGATACCCAGCTGTTTAGTTCTTCAAAATTGCTGCATGTCTCATATCAAAAAGTAGTAACGTATTTAGGATTCAATTTATAGAGGTTGTATTCTTAAGATTCACAGTCTCAGTATGTCTGTAAATTTGAAATTCTGCTTAATTTCTGTTTCCCATGGCTTCTGAAGTTCTCAGCGTACCACTTTTACCAATTTAATTTTATTCATAACTTCATCATTTAACTTATACAGGGTTATGAATTGAGCATGTTCAGTTACGTAATCTAGTTCAAAAGCGCTATGACCAGAAATTTCTCTACCTGTAAACTTGGCTGAAAGCATTAAAATTATACCCTGTTCAGTAATAGTCTGGAAGTAATATGCAATGTTATAAAACCTAAGTATCTTCTTCGGGAGCAGGAACATATTTAGGTTCTTCTCTATAAAGAAATGTAAAACTGAAGAGGTTGAAATAATTATCTTAACCTACTGCAAATATAAAAATTTCAGCTTATAAACTTATTGTCGATAGTCACGCAAAGTGCAAAAAATATTCTATATGTTAATAGTTTTAATTCTGACCTGTTTTCACTAATAATTCAGTAGTAATTAATGGAATCGGAAGAAAAATACTACTTATATTACTTGGTTCTATTTTAAACACTAGCCCTATTTAAGCGTTGTTGCAAAAGCATAATTGACCAATTTTCTAATGCTAAATAACTGATTTATATAGATAATGAGTGTTTTGAAATATCTCAAAAAAATTTTCTTGTTTTACCCCTTTTTCATTTTCTTACTTTTCAATTGTTTAACATTCCCTCTAAACTTTAATTTGAACAATGATAATAACATGAAAGCAGAGAAAAATAATGAATTGATGTGGGAGAAGCTTTTGTTTTTATATGTTTTATTTCAATTATTTATTTTAAAGTAAAGACTTTTAAGTTAAGTTACAATTACGTGTGGAAGATGAAGAAAAAAAACAGCCTTACAAAAACTACTTTTTGTTTCTGAGCAAAATTTTATTTAAGATACTGTCTAATTTTCTGTGAAACATGGTATTGACCACTAGAGTACGTTTTTATGTCAATAGTTTGGATGTGAATGATCTAATTCTAAGTTTGAGATAGATAACAAAAAAAATTGTTGCTATAGATTTTATTATTTCATGTTATTTATTTATTACTTTGCAAAAAATGTTTTAATTATTTTAAAATTTCCTTATCGCTGCTTAAAAATTCTGTATTACAACTATGGAATCAACTTTTTTTTAGTGGAGATGGCAACACTTACTCGGGACAACAACAAAACAAAAATTCGAATAATGCCCTCTGCTGAAGTTGAAATGCTCATCAAAAAGCATGAGGAAGAAGAAGCTAGAAATGAAGCTGCTAAAAAGGAAAAGGAGCGTGAAAAATCTAAAAGTTAAGAGGATTCTAGAAACAAAGAAATAAGGAAACATTGTTTTTGTATTTAACTTTATGTATCTGTTTCTTTAGTGTTTTGTAATAAAAAAAAGTGTTATTTTGCACTACATGATACTTATCTATTTCATTCATTATCTGAAATTAGTTTCTAAATTCATTTCACATTGAAAATCAAATTTAAAGAATGGATTTTTTTATGATAGAAATTTATATTAATTTTAGCATTTATATAATTTGGAGCATGATATCAAAATATTAACTCTACATAAAGTATTAATTTTTTGTTAAAAAAAATTGAAGAAATAATGAATTTTACTCTGATATTTTCTTATAATGTTTACTTTATAAAAACAAAGACTGAGCTTACATTAATTTTGTTTAAACACAATTGTTATTTTGATCATATGTGAGATTTTTAAGGAGCATTTAAGTAAGTATTTTCATGTTTTAGTTGATTCAGAGGAGAGAAAAAATCTCCACTACCTCATGTGGATCTAAAACTGAACTTTACTAAGCATTTCTGCTCATGTAAGTTACATAAATTTTTCAAAATGGCTGTGATTTAGCATAGCTTTATGAATAATTCATTAAAACAATATATGTGTTTAATATTTAAGATTTCAAATTCGTACATAGATTCATTCATATAAGTTAAAATTAGTTCAAATTTAATAAAATTAATTTTATCAGCACTTTGAATATTGTCTTACTAAGAAAATATATTTTAGATCAACTTATCTCTAGCTATACAATTGAATAACAAAAAACACACACTGTTAAATAAAGGCCTATTAACATATATAGTAAACAGCTGTTGAAGGAATAAGGAGTGTACAATGAACCAATAAAATAAAAAACATCTTAGCACTAACTGTCCAGTGAATTATGATATTTGACACAAAAACATAATCAGATTTGGATTCTTGTTCATGAAGTTAGCGGTTAGATAATTATTTGTGACTTTATTTACTGATGGTCAAAAAATTTTACTATTGCAATACAAATTTTTAAATTACTCCACTGATTATAAGCTATGTAATTTTAATAGACAAAATGCAAAATTTGAGCTGAAATTGTTCAAATAGTTCATGAGAAATAAAAATTGAAAACTTACTTTTTACACAAAAACTATTTGACTGATTTCCTTCAAATCTTACATTAATTTTGTGAGCAAAATTTTTGGTGACGTGAATTATTAGCATCTATGATTTGGGAATCACTTAATGTTAATTGTTTTTTTATTTGGTTTTGTTCAGCCGTCGTGGCTCATGGGTTAAAGTTCCCTTGCCGTCAGGCTAACTGTGTGAGGTTTTCCTTTCCATGTAATACAAATGCGATTTAGTTCCATCAAAAAGTCCTCCCCAAATGCAAATTTCTCTCAATATTTGATCCAACAGTTCTCTTATCTTCTGGATAGGGTTCAAAAAATTACGAGGCTATGAAGTTGGATATTGGTAGTCGTAAACTCAAAATTGAGTCGTCCGTTCATTACTGCAATAAAATACATTAGTATTTCATTATATACATAACTTTCCCCAGATGCCCTCTGACGGGGTTAAGCTTTGATTTATACATTATACCAAGAAATGTTTTTAGAATTTTTTTTTGTTGCATTTTTATCTAAAAAAAAAATTATAAAGTTACTTCTTGTGTGTTGAGTATTGCTCACAACACTCCTACCCCTTTTTCAGCAAAAATTACAAAACCTCTCCCTCGTTAGAAGCTTACGTAATATTTTAACGGTCTATTAATGAGAAGTGCATTGTTGTTCTGATCAGCAAAATAAGATTACATTTGGCTGGCGTTCATACAAACGTTACTGTCTGGCGTTGCCTTTATCTAGATTTCGTTTTACCGAATATTGCTTGCACCGCACGGAAAACTGAAACAATAAAAGCTGACTTTATTTTTATGCAGTTAATGTTTTCATTTTTACATCCAAATACGGAACTGTGTTCAGTAGTCGGAAGTAGCGAAACCACTGTACTTATTACTTTTTTTTTTTTTTTTTTGTAGATAGTAACGATTTCTAGCAACTATTTTTCATGGTAGCTTGGTATAGAAATTAAGTTCAGATAGAAAAATTATTCTAATCTGATTGGTACAAATCTTGATAATGTGGGAACTTTGCCAAAGTTGTTGACTAATCTTCAAATGCGATTGTACAGTGCATAAACGCAACACTCTAAATAAATTTTGATTGGATTTTCAGTATTTTCACGAACTAAGACTCAGTCTTAATGATTCGAGGAGCTAACCTTATATTCTAATTAATTATAACAGAGGATATTTTAAGTTACGAAATTAGACGCAAAAGCGTATACTTTCTCTTAAATAAACATACTTTTTTCGGTGATTTCCTAAACCTCAATCTGGAAAATATGGTTCCAATAAATACGAAGGCAAAATTAATTTTACTCTTTACGTTATTTTGCCGTATCTCAAAAGCTATTTAAGCAAATTGAAATTTTTATGCCCATAATTATAAAATTCATTTTTTATTCAACGATAATTTCTTCAAAACATAATTTTTAAAAATTAATTATTATTTTTTTAATAATAATCGAAAAAATTTTGAATTCCAAGGTAAATTTTTTTTTACATCAATTTAAAGAATATAATTTTTGAAAATTTAAACGAAATCCGTCGAGTAGTTCTCGAAGAATCAAATTTTTAAATATATATTGCTTGACGAGATTGAAGGCGTCACTCAAAAGCTTTCATAATCGACACAAAAGGATAATGATCCACCGAAATGTTAATTTTTATATCATTTTAAAGAATGTAATTTTAAATGACAGTATGCAAAATTTGAACGAAATTGTTCGAATAGTTTCGGAGTTATCAAATTTCAAAAAGACGTATATATATACGTCTTGAGTCGGAGTGGGTGGGTGACCACTTTGATCGGCTTGCGTAACGTAAGGACCGAAGGCGCGGTTATTGTTAATCTATTTTACTGTATAGTGCTCGACTTCACGTGCAGATCATCGGATTACCAAAGCACGGGAGCCATTTCTTAAAAAGAGGATTAAATGAGTGAAGCTAAGTCTTTGGATCAAGATAATCTTCATGTATGTTTCCCAGACCGTTACTAATATCTCATTGAGCAGCAAGAGTATAAAATACTTCTATTACTCTCGGTACTGCTACTATTTCATAAAGAAAACAAGTTAGGGAGTCATTTATCGAACATAAGACAGAGTGCACTATTTGATTTTTGAGAAATAGCGATGCATAAATCCGCGTAGTCTATCACTAAGTGTGTTCTAGTGCATATTAGTGTAGCGTAGTTCCAGTGCAATGCAGGTAGGTACTTAATTTACGTCACACTAGAGCTGCATAATGGGCTATTGGTGAAAGTTTGAGAAACACCCCGGAGGATGATCCGAAGACATGCCATCACAATTTTTATGGTGAGATCACTTCCTAAGGGGATTAAAGTTTTCGCCAGATCCTGTATCTATGGTGCTGTTCAGTGATCCATCACAGGAGCTTCAACAGATTTTACGAGTATGCATGATAGGTCTTAGCGTTGTTGAGGATCGAACCCTCCGGACCGGAGTCTGACTCTCTAACCACTGAGCCAACGATGAAATTAAGAAGTTCATTCCATAAACGAAATTCTAGAAATGGATTTGAGACTGGCTGGTAAATTTTGCTGTCAATTTGAATCTTTTGCACAGTGATTTGAACCTCATATCTCAATCATTTCAAATATTTTGTAAGGCAGCATATCACTTTTTATAGAGGTTCCGAGATTTTTCAAAATGCTTTCTCCTACTTCTAGCCAATCATAACTGGGAATTGAAGACGTCAATGTAAACAGAAAACTTCACCTTTTTGAAAGTTTCTGATTGGTGAATATAATGTTGTTGTGACTGCTTCGTGAATCCTGTCAGGTGAACAACAATGTTTTTGTTGTTGAAATTAAAAAAGTTAATTTTTATGTAATTTTCCCTACTGGTTATGATTTTTAACTACGAAAGAGTGATCGTCAATTTTGAATAAAATTATTAAAATCATGCTTTTTTTCGAAATAAAATCGTGTCTGAGAATATAAATAAATTAGGTAACTATGCAAATTTTAAACAAAATATGTGACGGTATGTTAATCTTATGTAAGTTTATAAGAATGTGAAATTGTTTTGCCTTGAAGATTAATTTGAAAATTTATTTATTTGCCATTTATATAATCTCGACTTTTCTTTTCATGATATAAAAGATAAAGAATTCTGCTTTTTATGAAAAGTATTTTGTTTGTGTGCATCAAGATTTAATTTTTTTGATTATTAAAAATGTATCGAGGCATTACCAGTTTTTTAACACTATTATGATGCTTCATCAAAGGCTTTTATTAACCTAGTGATCATACTTTTCGCCCATTAAATATTATTATTATACACATTACGTTTAATGTATAACTAATTTACTTGCTTACCTGTTTTCTTTCTTAGCATTTGGTGATAACTAGTTGTTTGAATATTTACTTTATATTTAAACTATGAACTTTATATTTAAAAGTAGAACCATAATAATTTTGTTTGTACTTTTTCTCACCTTATTAATTCGTTATTAATCTCAAAATGTAAACATGTTCTTTTCTTGAAAAGAGTAAATTCTAAGATATTTGTGCCATTTTTTTTATTTATCATTTGAAATTATTTAATTACGTGCCATTTGCATTATTATTGTATTCAGATCTATTAAAATGGTTACAACTTGACTTTTTCACTGTACCTGCAATGTATTATTAGAAATAAAGAATTTTGCATGCGGTTGTGCTCAAATATAGGGGATATTTTATGTGAAGTTCTGTTTCATGTAAGGTCAAACTGCTGTTTTTGTTTTTGGAATAAATTTAAGAAGAATACTTATGTAGTGGTTCGGTGAGGGTGTCTGTAAGTTTTACCTATTTAATTTGCAATGTATTTTTAAATGCCACTGTCTAGTTTTTGCCAAAATTTTGCGGTTATTTTGGCTTAGGTACCGGTTCAGAAATCTTTCTTAAATATGATATAAGTTGGGACATTTTTGTATCCAGTCCTTTTTGTTTTGAATAGGATTGGATTTTGAAATCGCCTTCATAAGCTTTATTTTTGGTCTTTTTCTACCATTTCAA
Source organism: Parasteatoda lunata (assembly GCA_949128135.1). Lineage (NCBI taxonomy): Eukaryota > Metazoa > Arthropoda > Arachnida > Araneae > Theridiidae > Parasteatoda > Parasteatoda lunata. The sequence continues at coordinate 60,368,589 of OX421975.1, read as the reverse complement.
TTAAATATATAACAACTCCTACATGCTTATGTTATTTTTATTCAATAAAATGTTTTCTTTTTAAGAATTTGATTATTTGTGCAATTTATGAGGGAATATTAACAACAGGGAATTTTGGGTCTTGGATAAATATGGCACCAAAAGCATCGTCATTATCAGCAGAAATACGCAAATCATCCCTATAAAGGTGATTCAGGGTGACTATTATAGAGCTGAACGAAATGAAACATAAATTAATAAAAAACTACTGAGTGCACAAACTTTATTCAACAAGTAAGCTTCACTACATATATTCAGATTTAGGCTATGACATGTTCGGTATGCCTGCCATCTTGGCTTATGATGTGGTGCAGATGAATAGCGAAATTCTACATGACCCACTGAAGAGTCAGAACGTCAATGGTGTCGATAGCCTAGATCTGAGCGAGTCCCATATTTAGTGATCTCTGGGTACCTCAGAGCTAGAATTCGGTCTCCTAAGTTCTTCTCAAGGACAAAAAACACTCCTTTGGTCTAATGGGATTGAGCTCTTTTTGTCATGAACCACATCTTGTCAAACTTAGGGGCTCTTTGGATAATAGGGATGAAATCATTTTCTGTAACCTTTACATATCGTTCAATGGTCACAATGCAGTCCAAGAATATCGCACTGATTATTCCATGACTATTCATTGCACACTACACAATCGCCATTAAGGGTGTAGAGACTTCTCAATCTCTGTTATTGCTTGCATAGGCGGCCTTCACAAGCAATCTATGCTCAGACATGCCATACCAACAACAAGTTGCATGTGCATATTTATTTCCTTCATGCCCTGTGCTTAACCACAAAATTTGAACTTCATCATGCAAACCACTCAGACGTTTAGAAGTTATGACGGCTTTATTTCTTATAGTTCAATAATAGTCTCACTGTATTATTTAAACCATCCCTAATTTATGTATAACAATGCATATTATAGACTATTTCTCTTTAACTTCAAAATATTAGTTGTGAATGTGCCATGAGCACACACATCATATTTTGCATTGATGTATTATTTTATCCGTACTGTTCTTTGAAGCAAATTTGATAAAGGGAGAGAAATATACTAATTATTTGCTCTTTTTTAAAAAATATATTGAAATATACTAATTAATTTTGCATATGTCATTTTTTTCTTTTTATAAAGTTATTTTTTAAAGTAAAATTAAATCTTAGACGAAACTAATTGATTTTAGCAATGTTTTACAGAAGTTAACAATGGCTCACTTTGGTCATAGAAAGGTCTGGTTATCTGGTAGTAGGAAATGATTTTATTGAAACAAATTAACTTATTTCAACCCTCTACTGTATATTTAACAAAATTTGCTGTTGCAAGAAATTAATTGCTGTTGCAGAATCAAAAGTTGAAATGATTTGGTTTAAGCTAATAAGACCTGTTCTACGTACAACTGAGGATTGTAAACTGAACTTTGAAAATTAATTCTATCTGTTTAAGTAATTTGTAAAATTTTGCAGGCCAAGTTTGTAATTATATGATGATACATATTTATTTCTTGTAATGATTTTTGTTTGCTTTTATTTATCTTATGCATTTGATTTAGTTTTAAAATTATTGCATCTTTTTGTAATTTTTTTCCTTCCTTTGATGGATATCTTTTTAGGTTATGACTGGAACTGGCAATGAATATAATACCGAAAGAAGCTCCATTTTATGTAAGATTTTTTATTATTTTTAATATAAAGTTGTATTTTGTTAAAGTTAATTTTTATTTTTATTTTGAATCATGTTTAATATTTGAAAGAACATGTGGATCTTTTTGTTTGTGAATGAGTGTTGCAGTTTTGTTTCCTAAGTTGTCTTTTTGGTTCAGTCAAAATTGTTCTAACTAACATGTTGCTGTATTTAGGTTGACTGTATTTTTTGTTGTGTTCTTTTAATGTATATCTTCCTACAAGTTAAAATATTTCATGTAATATTTCTGGAATTGACTTATAGTAGAATTTTGTTCATTTGTAGAATTTTGTTGACTATCTTTTTTGTTGTTGTTGTGGTTCTTTTATATATATTTTCTTATAGATCAAAATATTATATGTAATATTTCAGGAACTGTCTTAAAGTAGAATTTTGTTCAAATACACTATTACATAAATCTCATTTAAAATAGCTGTTGTTCAAATACACTATTACATAAATCTCATTTAAAATAGCTGTTTAGATTTTAATTTAAAGTTTTTTTTGTTTGTGAGGTATAAAATACTAACTGAACTGATGATCAATTTTAATAATAATCTGGTTTAATTACGTTTTTTGTTGTTATTTTAGATAACTAAAACTTTATTTAATATAACAGTGTTACATTACAACTACATATAAAATAGCAATGTGCTGATAATTACAATTTTATATAATATTATAACAATGTTACATTATAACTAATATCATTGTTAATAATCAATTTAGGATTTGAAACAACTACATGTTTTATAGCAATTACATATATTCTAATAATGTACAGATGATCGAAATTTTATTAAATTTATTTATTTTCTTAAATTTTTCTAGTGCGTGCTATTTATATATTTTTAATAAGTGTTCCATTACATATTATATGGTACAACCAATATATCTTTAATGTAAAACATTGAATATAATAATTTAAATTGCTATCTTTTTCATGTTAACTGTTGGTTTCATATCATATCATGTTATAGATAATTTAAAATGTTTGAAACCCTTACACCTCATACATTATTAAACCTCATTTTATAATGTAGGGTTGGTGTAGTTTATCATTTGCCTAATAATTTTCCCTCACAAATGATATAATTTTTTATGAGTTATGAAACGATTTTTATTTATTCAAAATATTTTATACAAAATATCTTTAATTTTGCTTATATATTATTTCATATAAAATTTAAATTTCCTTGTTTTATAGTTGTTAAATTTAAAATAATATTATATTTACTTGAAAAATAATAATTTTTAATATTTTTTATCATAAATGAAAAATGTCTTTGTTAAAAAATGTGATTGATGACTCCTAAAATGAAAGTATACACATTATAGATGAGTTCGGGCTCGCTTTTGGTGGTACAAGCCCGCCCGATAAATTTTAATCCGAACACTAGATACATAGGGTTATTTAGAGCCTGAGATATGCATCAAATAAAGGCCATATTTTGTGGTCTCGCTGCCTAAACAAGGAAATTAGTCATTAAAACCATTTTATGGCATTTTATTAATAAATTTTATATATTTTATACTTAATAACTGAACCAAATGTTTGTTTAAAAGTATTAAAAAAGATCATGAAAATTTTATCATGAGTTCGAGCCCATCCAAGTCTGAAAACTTTATTCATTAAAGAGATTGAGCTTGTCTCACCTCTAAAATGCATGAGTAAGTCCTCATTATTCAGGTAGAAATCTTTTCTGAAATATTAAAAATTATTATTTTTGTATTATGTAATTAAAAGCTCATTTTCTTATGTAAATTTATTCTTATTCTGAATTTAGGGTGGAGGAAAGATTACTATTGAACTTAATGCAAGTTATCATACTAAAGAGAAAAGGAACTATTATTTATGTTTTAAAGGGTTAAATGAAAGGCACACTACTATTGCTCACCCTACATACTTAGATTCACATCTACAATTGACTGCTGCAATACCGGGTAAGTTTTTTCTGCTTATTTTGAACTATTTTTAGAGTTGTCCGACCATAGAGACCAAACTAGATCGCTTAAAATTGAATCAATTGTGGTGGTATTGTGGTTGTTAAAGTCAACAAGTTATTTGCACAATTTTTCTCCCAAATATTGTTTTCGTGACTTTGTAATTAACTATTGATTTTGTTTTTTTACTTCGATTGATTTCTTCTGAGAATTAAAACAGACTATCAATATACACTCTTTCTTCAGATGGCCCAACAATAGTTGTTGTCCAACCATAAAATATGAACTATATCTCTTAAAATCAAGTCAATTGTTATGTTATGGTTGCAAATGCCAAAAAAGATCTTAATACAATTTTTCTTCCAAATATTCTTAAAAAATTGTAATTCACTTGTGGTTTTGTTTTCTTATTTCGTTTGATTTCTTCTGAGAATTAAAATAGACAATAAATATGCACTCTTTCCTCGGATAATATGTTAATTGGACAAAAAGTGTAGAATAATGTATACTTGATTGTTGGTTGCTACTGATATCTCAGTGATCATTGATGCAATAGATATAATATATTGGCTTGTACATCTTAGATATTTCTATTGTTAATGAAAAATAGAGTTTGGCCAGGGTTGAAAATTTTTACATCGAAAGTAAAAGTGTTAGTAAAAATATTTTAATATTAGCTTTTTCACCACAAAAAATATGATTTTTAAAACTATAATTTTCAAAAATAAAATTTTAAATTATTTAGTGTGGGCAAGCTTCTTTCAGCTTTTTTTTTTTTTTTGAAACTAAAGTAATGATTAAAATTGGAGCAGTGGAGTTGGTAGTTGAAATAATAATTCACATTATTAACATTAATTTTTCAATAGTTTCAATGATTTTTTGCTTTCTTCTTCAATAATGCAATTAAATATAGGTTTATTAACATTCAAAAGGGTAAAATAAAGTTTTTAATAAGCTCATTGACTAATTGTCTTATAATATTCATTCAAATGATATTTTTGTCAAGGTTGTCATTTAACCACCTAATTTTTCAGATGAAGTATTTTTAATATTATGATTTATAAATATACTCTTTAGAGCATAATTTTTTTAAAAGTCTGATTAAATTGATATTGAAATTTGTATCTTGAGAAATAATGAAAGAGGAATATATGTAAATTATTATTTGATGTTCAAAGTAGACTGATGGATCATAATAAGAGACTAAGTACAGATAAAAGTGATGTGAAACTCTTAAATTATATTTTTTTATTAGCTGAAAGTACAATATAATTATGCATCTCTAGTTTTATGTTTATTTAAATAAAAGTACTTAATTAATTATCTAGTTTCAGGGGTGAAAGTTTTCCGTATTTTGACGGATTTCCGTGTTTTTAAAAAAACCACAAGACGGAGCGAAACTGAATATTATTAATCTTCTTTTATAACTAATTATTTTCGAAAGAGTTAAATCATTACTCTTTATTAATCACTCTATTTTTTGTGTACTTTTATTTTAAGAATTGTAAATTTTAATTTTTTAATTAAATATAAATTGATAAATGTTTTTAGTTTGTAATTAAAATTTCGTAATTTTTCTTTTTAAAATTGATAAGTATTAATATACTGTAAAGATATTTGTGTACATGCAATATGTTTTTAATCAATATGTCGTAATTTTAATAAGCATTGTAGCAATTTTAATAAGCATCAACATTTTGTTGAATATTATTTTTACTATTGAACTATGTTTAGCTTGAAAATTGTTTTTGTTATTTATTAAAAAAAGTATTAACTTAGCTAAGTATTATTCTTTTCCTTAAAATGCTAGCACTTTATTTTATTAAAAAACTAAATGTTGGAAAAAAATTAAAAGCTGAGGTAATTTTTACTTGAAATAACTAATTACTTTGCATTTTTTGTTTATACTCCTGATCAATAGTACGTTTGCTAAAAAAAATATGGAATTTTTATAAGCCTTATTTGCATTTTGTGTATTTTCATTTTTATTGAAATATTTGTTCACAATTTTTATGAAAAGAATTCATATATAATTTTTTGTTTACTTAAAATTATTGGACGGGACACGCCCACTTCTGAAATTTTCAGTCTTGACAATTTTTGAAACTTTCTAGTTTGTGTATATAATTAATGATGAAAGATTCATTCTGCCTAGAGAAATTCTTAGAATAATTGATCTTTTTTAATGTGTTTTGATTTGAACTAATTTATTCTTCATTTGATGTATAACTTACAAATCATGTCATAACTTATAAACTCTTAGTTGATAAATTGGGTCATTGCTTATAACTTAAAAATTCTTGTCAAATTTATGATATTATGCTTGGACAAATGACCATGATTTTACTCTTTCAGTATTTAGTTTGTAACAACTATATTTTTAACCCTTTTAGTTAAAAATATTAAGTATTAAGTCATAGCACTGTTTTTAAATAATATTAAGCATTATTAATATATTTTATGAGAATTTTGGTTTAAAGAATGACAACTCTCCCTTGGAGTCAGAACTGGCATGTTTCTCATAGCAAAAACTACTGAAGTCGCTACTTTTTTTTATAGTTTGCAGTGTAGTGCGCTACCATTTTAAAATCGTAGTCTAGTGAGTAATGTGATGCAGAAAAACTGTAGTTTGTAGCAATTTCTGATAACTATTTTTAACGTTAGTTTAGTAATAAAATTATGCTCAAACGTAAGTCATTTTTTTATCTGAATATGCAAATCTTCAAGTCCATCACCAGCGAAAAAAGCATTTAGAATTAGCATAACCTTTGCTTTTAAATAAGAAATAGAAACAACAAACAGTTCAAAAATTTGAGATATTCCCCTTTCTCCGATCGCAAACTTAAAACAAAAGAACATCTAACGGATTTTAATAGCGCTACCTGCATAACATTCTTATGACAGTTTTGCTATTCTATAAAGTGTCACTGATTTTATGATAATTAGTTTCATCTACTCTAAAGGAAACATTTTATTTCCCCAGTGTCACTGGAGTTCTTTTCTTCTGTATTTTTTTAAACTTTTTTTTCTTTATTCATAGAAATATAATTCAATAATAAAGTGTTAACGTTGATTTTAGAAACATTTCTTTGCCTTACTCATAACCGCTAAGTTAGATATATATGTCTTTGTGTTTTGCAAAGGAATATAAAAAGAAAATCATTTTTAAATGATTGGTAGGTAGGTACTTTATTTACGTCGCATTAGAACTGCACAATGGGCTATTGGCGAGGATCTGGGAAACATTCCTGAGGATAATCCGGAGACATGGTATTGCAATTTTGATCCTCTACAGAGGGGATGGCTTTCCTGTTTTGGTAGCCTGACAACCTGCATGCAAAGTCGAGCACTTTACGGTAGACTAGTTTAACAAGGACGGATACCGCACACCCTCGATCCCCACACAGGCTGATCAAAGTGGCCACCCACTTACTTACTGACCGCCCCAGTGATGCTTGACTTCGATGTTCTACTGGGAACAATGTCTTTTTGATCAGTCCACTGCAGAACGTTTCGGGACTGATTAATTAGGGATGTAAATGATTGATGACGCCCGGTGGCTGAGCGGTAGCGCTTTGCGCTGTCGTGCCACAGGTCCCTGGTTCGATCCTCGGGCCGGGCAAGGTCGACTCAGCCTTTCATCCCTTCAGTGGGTCGATAAATGAGTACCAAGCATACTTGGGAACTAAACACTGGGGATCCCGCGTTCGGCTGACCACTTGATCGGTACATCTGCTCCTGCACCCCAGAGCCCAAGGTCAAGAAAACTGAGATGGGCACAGTAGGCCTTGGTCCTCTTTGGGCTGTCGCGCCGCTGAGTTTTTAGTAAATAATTGATTAGATTTGTTTTCTAGAATGTTTTCTATTGTTAAATAAGATATTTTATTAAAACTTTAATTTTCATTACATAAAAAACATTAACATACTACTGCCTTTTTGTATGGAATATTGATTTTTTCGCGTTTATATAATGATTATGGTCTTGTGGTACAGAGTTTACTTATGCAAGGAAATCATATAAGCAAAAAAGAGCGTTTAAAAAATAATTATTCTGTCCTGACATTTTTGATTTTTATTTAAAGAAATAATTTCCAGATAAATTTTTTGATTTTCATTTGACTAAGCAGTTTTGTCATTAAATAGTTATTTTTTTTAAAGAAATCTAAGGGGGCTTTATTTCAGTGGGTAACAAATTTTTTAGGTACGCATATGATTTGCATAACTAATTTTTCAATAAAAATACTCTAACTTTTAATTGAACGCCTAGAATGCATAGTATTTTTTATCTGTAATTTTTGGATTTTGTCCAATTCAAAAGAAGAATGTGTTGATGATCATATCCACAAAACTGAGTGTGTTTTAGCAGTTGCAACTATACTCAAAATTTATAGAACTCAGTTTTATCGCTTGAAGTGCTTAAAGACAATATTTTTTCTGCTTAGTTGACTTATTAGTTTGTAATTTTTTTTCCTTCCTGAATGGAAGCTCAGACTAAAGTTGTCTGAATTGGAGAGGCTAATCAAATTGCTAAAGAAATGTTTTAGAATAATAAATTAGTTCATATAAACAAGAATAGATATTTCTTTATAATTTTTCCTTCTAAATGAGCCAATTCATTACTCTAAACCACTTTATCTGAATTTTTTCTTTCAATTTTTAACATCTTTTAATTTTGAACATGAGTGTAAATTAAGTCTTCTAAAATGAGATTTTTTAAAAAATAGTTAATTAGTGACTACATATTTAAAGTAATTTCTAATCACTAGTTTTAAGAGAAAGTAATTGTAGTTAACTGTATTTTTAGTAAGGTAGTTGAAGTTGTAAAAATTAGCAACAAAAAAAATATATATATATAATTTTTTCGACCACTGACTCTTGCACAATCATAAATATTTGCCTTAGTAATTTTCATTCGTAAAATATTTTTCTTCCCCTTTAAACTATGGGATCTTACTTTTAACTAAATTAAGTTACGGTTAAGCACATTTCTCTCACTTCAACTCTGATTTCTTCATAACTTTTGTTGTAGGATTTTTTTCACTATTGCTTATACAAAGCTGTATTTTATAGTTCTTGCACTTTTAATTGTTTATAACATTACTTAGCTTAGTTGGTTTTTAAATTGTTTAAAATATTGACTCATGTCACTGGGATGTTTCTGGTTCTCCATATCATTACTTCAGATCTTTAATTTTTCTTGCTTATGACTGCAATTTTTAGTCAGCATTAAATGCAATGCTTACTATATTGTGAATGCAATGTTTCAGAAGGAACAGTGGTAGTATATTCATTCTTATGTTTTGTTTATTCCTTTATAAAGTTTCTTATTTCTGTAAGGATCTTACTTTTTTTTTTGTTGAAATAAAATGGCCAACAACCATTGTATTGAAGTGGAAATGTTGAGAAAAATCTGCAAAGCTCTAAAAAAATTACATTGCATTTTAAATTATTATATTGCAAACAATATAGAACTTTGTAATAATACATTTCTTCTTTTAAAAAATATGAATAAACTGGAGACTTAGTGTTTATCTATTCTCTTTATTTATTTTGAAATCCCACATACATAAAATTATAATTTTCTGCAAATTTCCCTTTAATGCATGATAAAATAATAATAAAAATATAAAATAAAAATAAACAATAAAAAAAAATCTTAAAATTTAATATCATAGATATTTAGATAATAATATTTTGAAAAATAATACAAAAATTATTGTCTTACTGTTTTTTAAAAGAAAATACGTTATCGCAAGTCCTCTTTATTTCAATGCAAAGAAGAAAAATAAAATGACTTTCAAAATTATGGGGTAGAAATTGTACTTTTTTTTTCTAAACTGAATTATAAGGGAAACTATTAATTTAATGAATGTGTTTCATAATAGGCTTTCTATTATTGTAGTTGTTGTAGTATGATCAGTGTTGAAGACTAAAGCATCTAAACCGTTGGTATTTCTTTTCTCAAGCGAAATAATTAATTTAGGTTCTTATGTACTTTTATTTAAATATTTAGCATCGATAAGAGAATCGGATGAATTGTTAAAGAGAACACTAAAGTGAAAAAAGGAATTAAAAGTATGACATTGACATAAAAAAAAGATTTATCTATTTATCTTTACAATAAAATATGAAAATGTGTCTAACTTATAAGACTGTCTTTGCAGATAAGCTAAAAGTATTTAGTTGAAAAAAGTAACGACAAGTATATTATCGTTCAAAGTAAAATAAAGGTGAAGGGACTTTGTACTAAAGGTTTGCATAGGATCTTTGACCAGGTAATGGCTAACCTCGTTTTTTTAATTTTTTTTTTATAAAAAAATAGAAGATATAGCTAGATATAACTGGCATGGAAGGTATGAATGAATCTGATGATTTTATTTGCTGAACATTTCACTATCAAAAGTTTTAATTTTAAGAATTGGCAATAACAATTTTATTAATAGACAGTTTTAGTGTGCTTTAATATTTTAGTACTGTCAGTTTTCAGATATGATTTTAGCCCTCTGAGCACATTAAGATACATCCTTCTTTGGTATTTTGGACTGTGGGTTAATATTTCGATTATTGTTTTCTTGGTTTTGCTGCAAGATTTTGATGGTAGATTATCATTTCTTGGAACTGGGAATTTTTTAGAACTTTGATATCTTTTTCCTTAAAAATATAAAAGGAATAAAATCACGTAGGTGGTATTTTTAAATAGGCAATTTAAGTCTGTACTTTTTTTGTTGTTTCCTGATTTAAATTTTTTTAAAACGTATTTTTATTATCGTTTAAACTGATGAAAACCAATTTGGATTATTCTGAAAAATTGTCCCTATGCTCAGAATCATCCAAAAATTTGCATGACTTACAAATCCCAATGCACGAAACTACACATTAGATCTATCATATTTCATCAACTATATTTTCACAAACACAAAAACAGAGATATTTATCAAAATTCTGAAAGCTGGCAAATTAATACAAAATTATCTTTGAAAAATTGCTGATAATAAAAAAGTATAATAAGCAGACAGGAGAAAGGTTTAAAGTAAAAGAAAAGTAATACTTAACATTTTAATGCGGAAAAAATAAAATGCGACATTTACTGCCAAAGTTTAGACACTAGTGTAAATAAATGCAGATTTTTAACAAATTTAAGGCAGAAAAAAGTTAGAGTCATAAAGGAGCATGTAAAACAGTACCCAATAGTACTGGAATCAGGAGAAGCTATTGAAACAGCCTGGTTTAATGTGGATACAAAAGAACATGCAAAATCTTGTCTTGTGTACGTTTTCAGTCTTATAAAGAAATGATTATCACAGCAATTAGTAAAATTTTGTATTTAATTTTTCTCTGAATTTTGGCATTTGTGGCAATTAATATTGGTAGAAATGTGACTTTTTAAAAATATTTTTATTTTTTGGCTATTACGTTCTCTTTCTGTGGTATTTTTAATGCAACAGTTAAAAAAAATCTATATATTGATCTCAAACTATTATTGATCAGTGTTCCTTTAATAAAATAATACTGGAAACTGTTAAAGCTTTCTGTTCAAAACAAAGTAATTCTAGAATTAAAAAAAAATTTTTTTTGATATTCTTTTGCCATAAAATTTGCTTTTATCATATTTAAGTAGAGCTAATTATACTTTTCTTAGTTTGGACCTTTTTTTAAGGGTGGTACATGTACTATACACTTCCAAAAAAGTCTTTCTTTTCGTTCGTTTTTTTTTTTTTTTTTTTTTTTTTTTTTTTTTGTTGAAAAATGCTGTTTTGATTTTTTTCGGTTCACTACGAGACGAGACCTGCATTTGTGACTTTTCTTTGTTACCACAATAACTGCCAGCATGTAAGTTTGGTATCTTGAGTTCTCATGAAAGCCGGACAATACTCAACTCTGGTTGTTTGTAAATAGTGTTATTTCTAAATATTCAAGTTGATATGCCTAGTAGATAATTCATCACTCCTTCTCTGATAATATGTATTTAGTGAGGTTGAAGGGAAAAAAAAAGTCTTAATAATTCTCTTTCAACAAATAAGTATGAGTCATTGTGATATTTTGTTTAGTTTTTTTTTTATAAAACCTTTTTTTAAAAAGTTTTTTTTTCCTGCCCACTACAATTTAAAAGCATTTTTGCATTTTTTGATTTCTGGAATATTGGTAGTTCATAAGTGTTCAAATTAAATTTTCGTTTGAGATATCGCGACAAAAACCTCATTAAGTATTAACAAAGTGATAGATTCTTTTCCTTAAATTAAGGGCGTGTAAAGTATAAGGGTAAAAAGTACATGCCCCGGGCATCTCAGGCAATGTAATTTTTGAGGCTGGTATTAAAGTCCGTCATCTATGTAAGTTTATCTTAAGAATGTTTTTATTCATCAAATTATTATTCATTTTTTTATGTCTCTTAAAATAATCTCGAACTATTATTCAAATAAAAATAAATGAATAAAAATCTAAAGTAGGAAATAATGTAAACACATGCGTTGTTTTCTACATTTTCAATGAATATTTAAACAAAAAAAATCTACTTTATATTTTCCCATTGGCATCTAAAAGGGAAACATCGCTTCTGACATTTTCCTAAATAAACAACTGCTTCTTTGAGCTTTTCTCCGGATGATGCCACTCAACCTTTCGAACGGATTGACATTGCACTCGAGTTGGTAAATTACCAATTATTTAAATCGATATCGCCGCAGTACTCGCGTATGTTGTAACTCCTACACATATTCTTGAACCTTAAAAATTCTATTAGATGTCTAGAGAATTTGATGATTATCAAATCAGCAAACGTTTTTTTATTAAAGTTTAATCTTGAATTTGGTGTTACTAATACGTCCAGAGCCAGAGCTCTTAACGTATGTTCCGTGTTTCGAACTTGATGCGCGTATTCTTTGGAAGTATTGTAGTGTAGATCACCAAAGTTCCTCAGGAAGCGCTAACAGGGGATGCCGTTCCTTAATGTATTTAAAATAAGGTATGAAAGAAATTAAAAATTGAAAGTTGGGGATATTAAATAAAGCTTAGGTGAAATGAGCAAATAATTAGAAATAACTATACAAGTAGTAATAGCAAGCCAGCCTCCCTTTTAACAGCTTGTTACTTTACTTTTCTATTTCATGATATTGCTTGTTCATGAAGAAAAAAAAAGGTATTTAAAATATATCTAAATGAAATATTAAAAAAAATCTATTAATGTCTGAAAGTATATTTTGAAATAGACTTCTGGGTCGTAAAGCTGATATGGTCGTCTATTTTGTGTCGTAGCTGAAAAAAATGGTTGGATAACTCCTGGTTTACAGGATATGACGAATACTAAATTCGAAAAAATCTTTCTTTTTGCATAATATCCTTATTTGACTTTCAATATGTGTTAATTCTTTTTTAGCATAACTATTCGTGAAGCCAATTCTAAAACGGATAAAAAAAAAAAGAAGATTTGTCAACATTGTAGCTGAAAATCGGATTGATATTTATGTTTTGAACATAGCTTTGTTTAAGTCGCCAGTTGAAAAAAAAAAAGAGTTTAAAAAGAACAAAGAGTGTTTTTTAATAACAATAAAAAAAAGTCGATAAATGTTGTTTTCATGAGAAATCTGTCGTTTCAGGATTTTTTGTGGGTCAAAACGTGTTTAGGCGGAAATAGGTCATGCGAGAAGTTATTGTCGCTTTTACTTGTAGTTAAATGCGCCCATAAAAAGGTATTGTTATCATTATATTTCAGACCTTTCGCGACCTTTTTGCTTTAAGATTAATTTCGCTGCCCGGTTGTGGTTATCACGTTAGAATTATTTCCACTACATAATCTTACGCAATATTTTACGCCTCCCTCTACTCTCACTCTCTTTTTTTCACTTCATAATTTAATGTAAATGGTAAAGTGTAAGTAAATGCCTTGATATATTTTAATTGTTTTTCTTTTAAAGTAAGATTGACAAACGTGATCCCATTATTATTTGTTTACATATTTTTTTGCCTTATATACAACGTGAGGCGTTTTTGTTTTTAAAACCAGTTTAATTCAGAATTCTTTACGAGGTGAATTTTGTAAAAAATTTTTAAACTTTATTTTTACAGGGGATACATTTTGCATTTTGCAGTGAAGCCTTAAATAATATGAAGATTTTTTTTGTTTTTGAAACCTGCATGGTACAAAATTCTGTAGGAGATAAATTTTGCAAAGAATTTTTGAACCCGGGGGCGGCACATTCAGCAAGCAGTAAAGCCTTAAACAATATGAGGCGTTTTTTGTTTTTTAAAACCAGCGTGATGCAGAATTCTATAGGAGTTAAAATTTGTAAATAGTTTATATTTTATGACTTAAACAATGGGAGACTTTTTTTTCTATTTTATTTTAAAACCTTGAAATTCTATCAGAGAAAAATTTTACTCTAAATTTTCAGTCTGCAATTTTACGGGGTAGATAATTTGCTTTAGATTTCTGCGATATGATTTTTTTTTCTCCTTAAATTTTAAAACCAGTTTCGGTCTAAAATTTTATAAGGCAGGCATTTCACAGTCAATACTAATACAGCATGCGACGTTGTTCTTTTTAAACCAGTTTGATTCGAAAACTCTGTAGGAGATGCATTTTAAAGGACAGAATTTTACAATGAAGACCTAAGCAATGCTTTTTTTTTTTTTTTTTTTGCTTTTAAAAACAGTCTAATGGAGAATTTTATGGGAGATAAATTTTACAAGAAATTTTCGATTCAGAATATTTTTTTTAAAAGAGTATTGCGACAAATATCCAGACCTTTTCAATTGAGCATATAATTATTTTTGGAAGGTTTGAGGTTCACGATTGTCTTAAGATATACGCCATTGATAGCATTATTTTTTTATTTATTTAGTTTCAAAAATTATGTACGGTGCAAAAAAAAAAAAAAAAAAAAGACTATTTTGAATAATTTTTGGGCTATTATTTGGATCTTCCCGTTTTAGGACTCGATCTTTTAATGGTTCGAAAGGAAGACCTGAAATATTCTAATTAATTTGTGCAGACGATATTTTAGGTTAAGAAATCAGACGCAAAAATATACTTTCTCTGAATAGCATGCATTTTTTTGTTGTTGACGGATTTGGATATCTGATTTCCATAATATAAAGGGTAGCCGCAATTTGAAAAATATGCTCCCAATAGTTTGGTCAGGAGAGCGGTTGAAAGTTTGTACCTCTTAATGTTAATTTTAATTTTTACGTATCTAGCAACATCCGGAAAACTTTTTAAGCGAATTAAAAAAATTTTTTTGCACTATTTGAAAAGTTTTCCATCTGAGAATCAAATCATAAAAAATTCGAATGCGATATCTCAAGAGCTGTTTAACCAACTTTGGTCAAATTTGGTATTTTCTCTTGTAAAATTATGTTTTTTAAAATAATCTAAAGGAATGTTTATTTTGCAATTCAAAATTTAATTAAATAAAATAACATTTTATTAAATAAAATAATAAAAATGATAAATATTTACTAAAAGTTATTTTTTGAATGGAATTATTTTTGTATAAACGAATTTTATAATAGTTTGCAAAATTTTTTCATGTTTATGCAGAGAATGTATATTTTTGAGTCTGATCTGGTAACTTAAAATATCGTCTGCACTAATTAATAAGCCTATTTGAAATCACTTCCCTCGAACCAATAAGATTGAGTCCTAGAGTGTGTGAAGATCCGCTCAAGTAAATCAAAGAGATCTTTTTTTTTTTCTTTGAGCATTGTACATATTTTTGGTGGATTTCGTTTTGATAAGAATGTTTATTTGTGAATTTTCAATCGATATTTGGTGTCCAATAAAATCAATAAATAATATTTTTACCTTAGATCCTTCTTCCTATACTCTCTGTTTTTTAAAAATGAACAAACTATTATTTAACTAAAGGAGGTCTAGTTATAAGCTTTGCTAAATAAGTTATGAGCGGGAAAAAAGAATTCTACGCTAAAAAAAGAAGATAAAATAGATGTCAGGGTCAGGACTTAAAGAATACATTTTAGCTAGGCTGGAAAAACCATATCTATAAAGAAAACAAGATCACCTGCATCGCCAATAACAAAAATGTCGCGTGTGTATTTTATTCATTTTTTAGAACAGAGCGAGACTTGCTCTTATTTGAAAAGTTTGAGATAGGTTTTGGATGTTTTTTTAAATGCGGCTCAATAAATGGATATTTTTTTTAAACTGTCTTTTCTGTTTTACAAACACATTCAAAACACATTTTAACCTCTATTTTTGTCCCTGCTTTTTTGCAATATTTAATATTATTTTTTTGGTATTATATTATTGAAAATGTAAATAAGAAAAAATTTTGTTTGTTTGTATTTGTAAATATGGCAGTTTGCTACCTTCAGAACTGTGTAAATTCCAATTACTTACTGATGAATTCTCTTTTAAGGTCCAGCTTATACCCACTAAACTTCTTGACTGTAATTCTGTGGCAATTAAAAAGTGGAGATTAATTATTTTTATTTATGGCACAGTGGTTGAAACTTATGTACATACTTATGTTGGTAACTTCGTATCGTTCTCCCAATCAACTAGCAATTAAAACTTTATTATGAAATGTGAAAATTCAGTGTCTTGTTATGGTATAATCAAGTTGTAGTTTTTTAAAATTATATTTTCGACATAAAATGTCTTATTGCCGACGTTAACTTATTACAAATTTTCACTTTGTAGTTCTGCGATGTTTCTATCTCCCCCCCCCCCGCAATTTTAGCAACTGTTGTATGGTGAGTTGCGTCCATGGTGGCAAACGATTTGGGTCGCAAATAATCAAATACGTGTTTTTTTCACTTTGATTTTTCTATTTTAATTTATTAAATTTAGTTCATCATGAGAATTTGCCACCATGAGATGAAACCAATTTCGTCTTTCTTTCTTTTCTTTTTATTTTCTAAACTTTTGTAACGTCCCTGTTTATTCAACGGATTATTTATATTTATTTGTCTCGGTAAACTTATTATCCAGGCGGGAAAGAAAAAAAGCTCCATAAAGTGGTAGTTTTAAAAGAAACGAATAATAAGTTATATTTCAAAATAGTTTTTATCCATCATGTTAGTTATGTGTAGTTCTTATGTGTAAAATGAAAATCTATTTGTTTATTCTGGGCAGTTTGTCTCTTAGAATTGCTATCCAGTGGCATCTTGAACCGAAAAACATGTTTGCGATTTGTTTTAGTGTGATCGTAGTTTTTTTTTTTTTTTTTTTTGTTCATGTTTAGTCAGTTTAAAAGATTTGAGTTATACGAACGTCAAATTATTTATTATAAAACATTCACTTTATTCTTAGTCTAAGATATGATTTAGTTTTCCTTTCCCGTTAAAAATTTCTGTAGAGAAATGAAATAAAGTTTTTTTTGAAAAACTTATTCTTTGATTGAAAGAACTAATGTCATTCTTTCAGATGTCGGAAAGAAGTAAATAAATCTTCCTTTTTGCTTGTTCGAACAAAAATCGAACAAAGGAGGGAGTTTTCAAAATGGGTGTGTTGTGCAAATTTCTTTTATTGGGAAAAAACTATTCCACTTTCAATCATTTGGCTGAATGCGACAGGATAATAAAGCTGCCGGACAGCTTGCGAGGTGGGGTTCTGGATTTTGAATATCGTCAACACTTTAACCTGCTTTCTTGCGGGGGTGTATACAAGAATAGTGGCCAT
This sequence comes from Parasteatoda lunata, assembly GCA_949128135.1. Classification (NCBI taxonomy): domain Eukaryota; kingdom Metazoa; phylum Arthropoda; class Arachnida; order Araneae; family Theridiidae; genus Parasteatoda; species Parasteatoda lunata. Next base: position 60,351,288 of record OX421975.1, on the reverse strand, counting down.
TCGATTTTGGTGTTCTCCTTTCTTTTATTTAGATATTTTTTCTCTTATGATAAATAAGAATGATAGTTTCAACTTTTAATAATTTTTTTTCTTCTTTTTTCTTTACCATTAGGGCGGAGAGAAATTGCTATTTATTTTACAATGCACATATCCATAATTTTTAAACACACATAATGTATAAGTATTTTGAATAAATAACATACACATTGCCATTATATTAATACTATTGTATTAATGACAAGTTTTCACTTTCCAAGATAATCAGAAGGTTGGGGGGGGGGGAATTTTTATAAGAAGCAATTAAAATTAATTGATTTTTGTGTGTGCGCATATTACCAGACTTTTCTTCGATCGTTTAATCTAGCTATTTTATTACCGCGTCAATTTAAAAAAAAGTACCCCATTTTGATTTCTTTATTTTTAACTAATTTATTGCCAATTTTTTTTATTTGAATATCATTGGAACTTCAGTATTTTATTGTGTTCTCTGAATATCAAGCGTGAGGTGGTGCGCGTAAGGTTTGCCTATGTAAATTGGTTTGTAAACGGGAAATAAAAACTAAACGGTAAAAACACTTCTTTTTTTTTAATGACTCGACAGCCCTTTGTGGCCCAAGGCCTTCATCAGAATCTTTTTCCACCCTGCTCTCTTTTCAGTCGGTTTAGAATGAAAGGCTTTAAATGTTACGGAGGATGGTCCATTTAGCAGATGTGCCAAGCAAATTTGATGCTGTAACGTTTATTTCATGTGCTGTATAATGTCTGCCTCTTCTGTACAGCTGTTATTCACTGCATCGTTGCTATTCACTGCGTTCAGAATCCTTCTCAAATTTTTTTTTGTCGAAGATAGCAAGGTAAAAGCACCAATAATAACATTGCTTCATTCATTAGTTCTTCATAATTTTGCTTCTGAGCATTTATTATTGATAATAATAATAATAAATACTCAGAAGCAATTTGCTGTAGCGGCATACACATTACATACTTTTTAAAACTATAAGCATGCGTACAAAATTGAATAATTAAACACTTCTCATTCATCATGTGCTACATTTACATTTGTGATAGATTTTTATATAGTTTTATTAATGTAATTTATTTTTGTCTATATTTTTTTTTTCTACATTTTTGGGTGATTCCTGTAAATTCGTGTGGAGAAAGAACGATTCTTTTTCTGACACAAATGAACTCCTGGCAAAAATTTGTAAATTTGTATTATACTACTATCCACCCTGTAATATCTCCCTAACCACTACTGCGCATGTGTATAAGAGTCAGTCAGTGATTTTTAATCGAGAAGGTAGGAGATCCTCTCCTCTCTTCTATCGAATCATAAATGAAAATGTGTGTGTTTTTTTTATTTTTGTTTTGTTTAAAATAAATCGTTGTTGTTTTTATTTTCGTTTGTCTGCATGTTTGCTGGAATACGTTACAACCCTCATAGACTTGGTCATAAAATATATATAAGCAGATAATATTTCCTACTGTTGGCGGGCTAACCGTGAGAGATATTCGTTATTTCCCCCTTCTCATTATGGAGATTCGGGAAATTTGTACTAAATTAGATTCGGAGCTATAAGAAGATAAAAACAAAACTTGCTATGGGGAGAACGATTAGACTTTTTCCCCGAGAGGGAAAAACAAACAAGGACTGTTTTTCTTTCTTTTTAGATTGGTATACGTAGTGCTTATAGTCTGTCTATGTAAAGAAATCTCTTTACCATTCGCCTGGAACAGTGGCGGTGACTATGATTACGATTGTTAACTACTTCAATTACGTGTGTTAGGTTAATATTTAATATAGGTTTTGACTCGTGTCAGTGAGAGAAAGGGAATCAGGGGAAAGAGAAGCTTCCCTCTTTGAAATGTGCTGTTTATTGTTTCCATAGCATGGCCTCAGACTTTGTGGCGAGGGGAGTTCTTTCTATAGACAAACTATAGGTTGTGTTCTTATGGAGATGCTATGTTCGTGATTTTTACTTGACGTATTTATTTTTGTTTTTCTGTAACGCATTCACATTCTGATTCACGGGATGCATGCATCTTGCATCCTTTCAGGTAAACACGGGGATCTCATTTCTTTCTTTAGTTTTTTAATTAGGCTTAGTTTGTAACATCCTTTCGATACGTTATTGTGAGTGAAAGGCATGGTATCTTTTCAGTTCTAGATAAGTTCCATTAATAAATATAAAATTTTGTAACTGATATTCATACTAAATTGTTTACGGTACATTGTACTCGAATCTTCAGTTAAAACTATATATATATATATATATATATATATAATATATATATATATATATATATATATATATATATATATATATATATATATATATATATATATATATAGAGAGAGAGAGAGAGAGAGAGAGAGAGAGAGAGAGAGAGGGGGGGGGGGAGAAGTTTGACTATTTAATTGATTTTCTTTCTAAATATTTTGTATATATTTTTAAGCGATAACCAATGAGGTGTACGATTGGAAATTTTTCTTTTCACTTTCATTTCTGAACGATTGAAATAATAGTTTTTTTTTTCTCCATAAATTGATTGAAATTTTTTTTTTTCTCTTCCTTTTCTCATTTTGTAGAGGATTAGTGTAAAAGAGAGCGACTGCACAGGTGTCGTCTCGACTGGCTGATTTGTCCTTGAAGAAATTTTCAAACCCATTTTCTTGTTTCTGCTTGAAAAACTTTCACTCTCATCACCCCCCCTAGGACAAAATTGTAACATACTATAAATAAAAAAAAAAGCAAGAGTAGATTCCCGGCATGCTAATGAATTCTAAACTTGGAATGTGGCATTTTTTATTTCGTGATTTATTTTTTTCTCCAGAAATTACCCCTCCATTTGTTACGATTTTTTCATTCGATTTTCTGCTTGAGTGAATTGGTGCAATAAATAAAAATACATTTTTTTTTTTTGTTTGATGGTTGATGTAACTTAGTGTAAGCATTGTTGACCGAGTTAGGTATGAGAGATAGGGCAATAGAAAACTGTGGAATTCTTTTTTGATGGTTGAATCTCACGCAAGAAGTTTTTCGGCAGTTTGTCATCCCCATAAACCACTCTGCACGCGTCTCTAGTATTAAATTAATTGAAGAATCGGGAGGTTAATAATCCTTGCCTTTTTTTTTTAAAGGTTTTATGAACAAATCAATATTTTATTAAACCCCTACTATCAACGAGTTTAACATCATTACGGGCTCGATTATGCCTTTTGCTCTCGAACTAAAAATAGTTCAGAAAACACTGATCGATATAGCGCACTCAGTAGTCGCTGCCCTTAATGTATAATTTTGAAATTCTTATAAAGGAAGTGAAGAAAATGCATTACAAGAGTCAGAAAAAACAAAAAACGCGATCAAAACCTGGAGCAGAATTCGTATCAACTCACCACCACTGGGATTCGAACCTGGCCACCTCATTGAGAAGCGATCTCTATCAACTGTGCCACCGCGTCTCTGCTTGCACAGTTTATTTTATACCCGGTGTTGAACAGCCTACCCAATTCTAAGTTAACGACTATCAATGTTCTACTCCTTAACCTTGTAATTTATAACACAATCCAGAAGACAAAGGAATTCCTGGATCAAATATTGGGATAAACGTCTTGGAGGGCTCTTTGATGAAACTCACACGCATTTGCGTTAAACGGAGAGAAAAACCACGGAAACCTCCCACGGGTAGCATGAACGCTTGGGAATTCTAATCCGTAATCCGTCTACTACTTTGAATATTTTACGTCAGCAGGGTGGTCAGTGCAAGCCGGGAGCAGAATTCTTATCAACCAGCCACTGCTGAAATTTAAAAAGTCACATCATTGTTCTATCCTCTGATCCACCGCGCCTCTCATACTTTTTTATTATTATTTTGTAACCAGTGTTGAACAGCCGACCCAATTTTGAGTTCATGTCTATTAATGTTCAACTCCGTAGCCTTTTAATTTCGAATGCAAGCTAGAAAACAAGGGAACTCCTAGATCAAGCATTGGATTCTAACCCATGATCCGCCTACCACTGCGGATTATTTACACAGCACTGTGGTTAGCATTTTCTGCCTTCCACTATCTTGGAAATTGACCATAATGACAATGGAGGTTCATTGGTCTGGGCTGGGCTCTTGCTGAATTTTCTGCAATGTGGCTACATCTGGTTGATCTTTTTCTTGAAAGTGAAAGTTTTTGCAGTTTACTGAACTCTATAGAGTTTGTCTAAAAGGGCAAGTAAAGAGCAGTTGGAACTCGTATTAGGTACCAAGTATTGAGAGATCTTTTTTTGTGAGGTTTTTAAAAATATTTTGCTGTCTTTAAATTTGAAATGCTTTTAACACTAACCTTTTTACTATGCATAAAACTGTTTTTATTTTATTAACTTTTTATTTCATAACCGGCACTGAACAGCCATCACGATTTCGGATTTACCACTAATAGTGTTTAACTGCGTCATTTTTAAACCAAATCAAGAGACAAGAGAGCTCTAGGTTCAAGCATTGGGTGAATTTTGTCTTCGTGGAAAACTTCTCGATGGAACTAACCCGCATTTGCAATGCATGAAGTGGAAAACCACGAAAACTTCCCGCGGTTAGCTCGACGGCAAGGAGTTTCTACCCGTGATCCGTCTACCTCTGAGGATATTATATGTCGGCTCTGTGGTCGGTAAAATCTGGATGATGTAGGAACGTGGGATTAAAAATTTCAAAACGCGTTAGATTGTTTGTTTAAACTGAGAGGATTTTAAAAGCATTTAGTAAAAACATTTGCTAATGAATTAGGTTTTGTTGTTTTTTAATCTTTTCTTCTACAGTAATGATTTTTCGATTCCTGTTTTATATCTCTTTCGCGACCACTAAAGCGTATACCAATCAAGCGTTTCGACTTCTTTTGGAGAAAAATTCAAAAATGTCTATTTAGGGTGAGCATTACGGAACACCTTATATAGTGCGATTTAAAGTGGCCGTTTCCTGGCATGTCGGAATGATCCAACGTAAATTATATATCTTTTTCTTTCAGAATTAATTATTGTTTGGACGCTGACCAGGGAGGATGTGTCGAAATCGTGTAACAATGTTGATGTTAATTTCCATTCTCATTTTGTCAAATACCCAAATAAATATATGTGGGGGGGGGGGGGGTTACGTCAAAAATCAGAAAATTTTAATTATTATAAAATGGCTAGGCTTAAACTGTAACAAAAAATATAATGAGACTGCCATGTTTTATTAGAAATTTATATGCGTATTTTATAATAACAATTACAATTTTAGTTTACTCAGCTATTACATTTTCTCCTGAAATTGGCTCTATTTGCCTTTAAATTGGTCTCCTGATGCTCCAAATTGTTTCCCCTGTCATGTCGGTGTAAGATTACCGGCTAATCGCTAAACCTTGAGCAAATCAGTCTTATATAGCATTTCGATGCTAACTTCAAATGTGAATGTATTTCCTTGACACAAAGGTTAGATTAACCCACCTGGGGGGGGGGGGATATATTCCTGCGCGCTATTACAGTAAAAGATTTGAAATGGTAATAAATAGCAGGAGTTATATATTCATTGTAAGCAATATGTTGGTGCATTCAAAAAAGTATCCCCCCCCCATCCGATTTTTTCGCCTTAAATGCAGCAATGAGGGGAAAAAAAGAAAGAAATACGTGATTAGAAAAACGAAAAAAAACATTAACTATTTATATTTAAGCATCACTGTTTTTTATTTTTATTTTTAATGAAATATTAACTTGAATTTCGCGTATTTAAAAAAAAAAAACACAATTTTACGAATGCATCATAAATATTAATCAGTAATGAATAAGCATACATCTAAATTTAAATAAAATCGATAGCACATTCAAATGCCAAATTATAGAATGTTTTTGCATTTGATTGTAGACATCATTCAAGATATTTTTCCTAAATTTAATTAACTACAACTTTTGAAATAAACGATTTTTTCCGTTTCTGAAATCTTTTTATCATTTCTACAATTTATATTATAAATTTTTTTTTTCTTCCAAAGTTTAATTCGTAATTAAAATTCAATAATTAAAATCTACACCTTATTAAACATGTTTGTGAACATACTCTTTGAATATGTTTATGATTCAATATGCTATTTATAATCTTAATCAACAATTAAGAGGCATACCGTTGCAAATCTTGAATTATTTTGTTTTCTAACCGTTTTTAAAATGTTATTTTTAAATTTAAGGTAAAATTTCGTGGCAAATAATATAGCTACTAAAAAGGTCGAACATTTTATACCCTTATTGTTATTTTTCAGTTTTCAATTTAGAAAACATTTTATATCATAAGGTATAAAAACTTTTTCTTTTGAGTATATTGAGTGTAAAATTCATTATTATTGTAAAATTTTAGGCCGAATCCCTCTAGAGTGAAAAATAATATCTCAAATAATTTTCAATAAATATTTATTATTCTTATTGTCGACAACCATTGGAACAATATAAACAACCATTGGAATAATATTAGCCTTCTGTCTAATTTTTGAAAAAATAGTAATGAAATGATGTAACATTTTTTTATGAGATCGGAGGTATGGAAAGAATTTATCAGCTTTTAAAAATGTAAAGTATTTTAGTTTTTAGAATGCAAAAGCGCATATAAAAATTATAAATCAACTTCCTCCTTCATTTAATGTCAGTCTCTGATCTTATTGATCGTTTTCAAACTATCTGCATTTTACTTTTATGTATCAAGATAGATGGCGCTGTGTATATGATTTTTGACTACCGTTCACTTACTGAAACTTCTTACATCTCTTAATTTTCCATTTTTTCCAGGCAAGAAGAAAATTATTGAACAAAGAAATGGGAGTTAAGAATACGCGGAAGTATTCTCGTAATATCTAATTGTTTTTATAATTATGATATTAAAATTTTTAATCTTGAAATAAAGTAAATTCATGTTTAGAACTTTTTTTTTATTAATTCTTATTTCCCAGGTAAGATAATTCCTATAATTTAAAATATGAATAATTTTAAATTGAAAAAATTCTGTAACTTTGAACTCATTTGTAAAATGTGTTTTCACTAACCAGTGGATTGTGTCAATACCTAGGAGGTATTGATTGTGTGGGGTGGCGTGTGGAGTGGAATACTGAGGTACAAGGCGGGGTACATGTTTTACGGGCCTTAAGTTTATGTGGTGTTTGAATGCTCGGGGTTGATCAACAAACTCCTTGATTTGATGACTCTGAAAATAAGACTGTAATCATAGCAGGAAAAAAAAATTTTTTAATTAAAAAAAAAAAAAAAGAAATTTCTGCAAAAAGGCATAGTGAAAGAAAAGTCCCAGTTATTGCATTAAAAGTTGACCTACTACTGGTTAATTCTCGAAATTCAGAAATTCTTGAAAATGGTGACCTTTTACTGCAGCGGCTTTACCTAAGTATGTATATAAATACTATTTCAGTGTCTTGTAAATTCTGTGTTTTGTAAAAGTGAAAAGTATTCAAGAAATTACATTTGTTAGAAATAAATAAGTTAAAAAAAATTTACAAGTACATATTTTTTAAAAAATCGGGAAGTCTTAACACTATCAGAGCTGCATATTTTGAAGTTCTAGCTTTCCTCATTACTTTAGTTTTAGTAAAATTGAATCATAAAATTTGTTTAAAATTTTGCTAGTATTTATAACCTTCCCAGCAATATTTATTAGATGTCTTATATCGAATTGTGTGCAAAGTTAAGAATTAGCCAATGTTTTAAATTTAATTATAGATGGTTTAACTTTTCACATATTTTAAAGTGATGTTTGCAAGTATCAGTGATGTTTGCTAACTTATATCTATATTTGATCTATAAAAAAAAAGTTTTAACTATTTAGTACAAGTATTTAAATATTTAATTATTTTGTATTCGCTATGTTAAATAATTCAATGAACAACATTTCGTGGGAGCACGCGTGGCCTACGTTAAGGCTTCTCTTTATTTTTTTAGCAAGCAAGTTCCTTAGTTGACATTAACGTGAGAGCTTGAAGCCCATTTATATATTTAAAATTATTAATATGGGTAATTGTGCAGCGATGAATTGGGCAAACAGTTCAGGAAACGGGCTTTCTAATATTTTGATTTCCATCTGATCTCGAAAGAAAGAAAAAATAGGTAATAAATTGCAAAAGTTATAACTAGCAGTCTGGAACTGGAGTTCGCTTATGTGAGGGAAATACTCATTTGTTTATAATTTATTGAGTTTCTTTAGTTATATATGTAGTATATAAACGATCTTAAGTAGTCAGAATTTGTTTCTGAATGCTTGTTTTTATATTTTTTTAAGAAAATAAATTAGCGAATAATTTTTCAAGGTTACTTGAATTGTACAGTTTTTACTAAGTATCAAATATAAGAAAAACTGCATTTAAGTTAATATTTATTTAAAATATGACCTTTTAACAACATTTAATAATTTATTTAACGATTTTGAGTGTTGTTTGGTATAAAACCAGTAAATAAAGGGAAGAGATTGGATGAAAGTATTCACCAAACTTATCTTAGAATTGCCACGTTTTGTACTCATTTTTAAGTGCTTTCTTTTGTTTTGTTAAAAAAAATATATTTTTCTGTTTCTTATCTGTTTCCATTTTGATTCACCAATCTGCCAGATAATTAGTTTTTTAATCCTGTCTCATTAAGTTTTTTTTAGGTATACTTATGGTAATACATTGATAAAAGTTCAAACGGTTTGTTTACGTATATGTTACCGGCAAAGTATGAAACGCCAGCATTGTATAGAATGCCTAGGCATTGTATAGAATGCCTGACGTTTTTAGGCAAAGTATGAAATGTGAGAATTATTACATACTTTGCCTAGGCATTCTATAGAATGCCAAATGCTATTTAGGCAAAGTATGAAATAAACGTCCTGATAAGGTTATTATGTAAATGATGAGCATGTTACTGACCGAAATCGGTGGTTGTTGACTTTCACCGGTGAATGTTGACAATCACATAGTCGCTTTGGTGAATGTCTGAAATACGTATTACATCCGATTTGATATTAATTTATTCGTGAATATAATTACATTTATTCGATATTTTAATACTTACTGACGATAGATTAGAAGAAACATTAGTGTTTGGAGTATCGAGCAAATATATACCGGGCAATGGCACTTGTCCTTAAAAAAACATCAGTGTAGGGTATACCGGGGAAATGTATACCGGGCAGAGGCACTGAACCTTAAAAAAACATCAATGAAGGATATACCGGCAAATGTATACCGGGCAGTGGCACTTAACTAGACCGGACATTTACCAAAGGTCTAGTATGAAGTCTAGTAGTAGGTCTAGTTAAGTGCCACTGCCCGGTATACCATACACTGATGTTTTTTAAGGTCAAGTGCCACTGCCCGGTATACCTTACACTGATATTTTTTAGGTCAAGTGCCACTGCCCGGTATACATTTGCCCGGTATATCCTACACAGATGTTTTTTTAAGGTTCAGTGCCACTGCCCGGTATATATTTGCCCGGTTTACCCTACACTGATGTTTTTTTAAAGTCAAGTGCCATTGCCCGGTATATATTTGCCCGATACTAAAAACACTGATGTTTCTTCTAATCTATCGTCAGTAAGTATTAAAATATCGAACAAATGTAATTAAATCCACGAATAAATTAATATCAAATCGGATGTAATAAATATTTCGGACATTCACCAAAGCGACTATGTGATTGTCAACATTCACCGGTGTCAACAACCACCGATTTCGGTCATTCACAGTAACATGCACATCATTTACATAATAACCTCATCTGGACGTTTTTTTCATACTTTGCCTAAATAACATTTGGCATTCTATAGAATACCTAGGCAATGTGTGAAATATAAACCATTTCATACTTTGTCGGCTAATTTTAGGCATTCTATACAATGCCTAGGCATTCTATACAATGCCGGATTTCATACTTTGCCGGTAACATACATAATAAGAAATCAATTTAATATTAGATCTATCAATGTTATTTTTATCTTTAAAATTCTTGTGTTGTGTTCTGCTGAAATAATTAGTTTGTGTTATAGAAAAGTTAATGGGAATATGTTTACAAAATTTAAACTCTGATCTTTTAATGTGCTTTCATTTAAGTATGAAAATATAGAAAAGTATTTAAATTTTCTAGCAGATTCATTTTGAAAAATCTCTACTTAAAGTAAGTAGGAAAGATGGTTACAAAAAATTAAGCTCTGATGCCAGTCCGAATCCCTTAAAAATTCCTCCAAAAAGACTAAAAGGAATAAGTTATCCAAAAGCAGGATCAATTTTAGATAAACTTAAATCTAATACAATTTTAAATTTACTGATTGCTCCCCATTTGCTTTGTTTAAAAATATTTTTTTTAAAATTTTTATTATTATTTAAGAACCAAAAATGTGTGTTAACTGTTTCTAGCTAGTAATGAATAATATTTTTTATTTTAAATAACAATAATAATAAATTCTGTAATGAATTCGCTCAAGTATAAAAATAAGTTTCCGAAAACAATGTAAACCTATGTACGCAAACACACTTTTCTTTACGGAACATCGTAGTTGAGGTTAGCGTTGTTTGTAGCGAAAAGTTGCCAAATCGTGTGGCTCTTCCGCAGATTTTGCTCCGAAATGGCGGCCGAGCAACACCTCCTAGAAAGAGTAGGCCTCAGCACAGGTTACCATAAATATCCTTTAGTAGTCCAAACGTAATGACATATTTCGTATTTTCAACCACTGCGCAGCTTAGTACCCCGAACGTAATGACATCTTTCTTATTTTTCATCAACTGCGCAGTTAACTTCGTCATATCGGACTACTAAATTTATCCGTGCTGAGGGGTTACGGCTGAGACCTTCCTTATTCTAGGAGGTGTTGGGCCGAGTCGGTATTTCTAATTCAGGGGCTCTAGCCTACGACACCAAATTAATTACTTCTAAAGTATCTGATACGACGCGTTTTTTTCCCCCTTCATATATTTATGAATTCAAAGGCAAAATTAGTGAGAAAGGTGTACTCATTCGCTTAGGAAAAACGCAAAATATCACCATACTATTATTGACGTTAGTTTTGAATTAGACCAAAATTTAATTAGAAGAATAAAATGAATTAGACCAAAATTGAATTAAAAGAATAAAATGAATTAGACCAAAATTTAATTAGAAGAATAAAATGAATTAGACCAAAATTGAATTAGAAGAATAAAATGAATTAGACCAAAATTTAATTAGAAGAATAAAATGAATTAGACCAAAATTTAATTAGATGAATAAAATGAATTAGACCAAAATTTAATTAGAAGAATAAAATGAATTAGACCAAAATTTAATTAGAAGAATAGAATGAATTAGACCAAAATTTAATTAGAAGAATAAAATGAACTAGACCAAAATTCTATTTACAACGAGCTGCATAAACGTGAATGTAGACCTATCAAAAACTTTGTGTAACTTACTAAAAATAACACCTATTAGGAAATTTATTCTAGTAATTGTACTATATATTGATGATAAATTAACTTAACAATTAATTGAAATTAATTCTTTAAATTTTTGAATTAATTGATTGTTTGAAAAAAATAACTGATTTTAATAAACATTTGTGTTTTTGTAAATTATAATTAATTTACTTATCAGGAAGTATATTATAATCATGATTTAGAGGCAATATTCATGTGCATGTAAGCATTAATAATAAATATTGAGAATCAAAAGCAATTTCACAAGTTGATATCAGAAAATTATTGGTGAGCATTTTACTTTCAATTGAGCTAAAAAGAATTAAAATTAATATTTAGATTGATAATTATCTGTTATATAAACTGAATAGTTATATCAAATAATAATGATCTTAAAGTATAAATATTGCCATGTTTTTGAGAGAGCAGTTAACAGTTTCAATAATTTTGGCTATATTTTTTATATATGATATATAACCCGAATCATAATTATAATGCAAGAATTGTGCATGATTTATACAGTTATGTAACTTAAATTCTGATAAAATGTCTCCAATGACAGAAAAGATACTAGCTGAGCTTTTTTACAGTTTTTGTCAAATTTTAACAGTTTTCGGCAGGTAGGTTTTTGACGTGTCATGTCTACTTTTTTTAGGTTAGTTTGTTAGGTTGTCTTAAGTAATAATTCAAGTAGTGTTAAAAAATTAGATTTACGTTTAGTATTTATTTAGATTCATTTTGTATTTTCATGGAAAAAAAAACTTAGTCACGAAGTATGTATTTTGATTTATATTTGATCCTTTTTAAAATTGTTGTTGAAATTTTAAGCACGTCATGGTGCCTTAATGGTGCCTTATACTGCCATTATTGGGTAACGGCGCTTGCTTTTTTCGAGCAAGGGCATATATATATATATATATATATATATATATATATATATATATTATTATATATATGGTTACCTAAGACGGACTTGTATGTATAATATATGGCAGTAAGGATGTGAAAGTTTAGCTATGATTAAAAAAAAATACATTTTACCTATGGATATGTTTTGTATTTGATTGATTTTCTTTCAACACTGTAATACGATTGAAGTTTTAGTATCAGTTTTTGTTTAAATATCTTTGTTTATACGCTTTTTAATAAATATACATTGAGAATAGTTTTAGCAAGGTTATTCTTTTTTATTATCATATTATAGCAAAAATATGCGTTTTAATATAATGCATAATAGCTGTTCTTGAAATACTAAAATAGTGTAGTGAGAGCAAAGGCTGATCGATAATTTTCTGAAAGTATGTAGTCGCTTCAAAAAGTATCGATTTCTTATCGCGTAATCGATAGCTAAATCCCGCGGCTAAGGAAACTTATAAATCGAAAAGTTTCTTTACTTTGGATATTCCGTATGCATAATTTTGTATTATTAAACGCCGTTAATTGTGTGTTTGTCTTTTACCCATTTCCGAATGAGTATATTAAAGAAAAAGCGAGAATTATCGCGTGTGTTCAAATCTTCTAAATATAGCAAGTAACTCCTATCGATTATTTCGTGTTTCAATATTCTGACAGGCGTTAATAACTTCTTCGAGTTTAATTAGTTTTCCCAAAAGGCAGGGCTTTAATAAAGTCATTCCGTGAATGAGATGTGTGTTGTTAGCTGACGAAGAGGGGGGGGGGGCATTTTTGAAGTCTGAAAACGATTCATTTCGGCGATTAAAAAGTGTTAATAAAAAAATAAAAATAATGGTTGCTGAGATTGGAAAAGAGCCTATTATCGTAATTCAAGAAAGAACTTATTTAAATAGAATTTGTTGTTTCAGAAGGTTTTGTTGGTATTTCTTTAGGGTTTGAGAACTTATCTTAACAACCTTATTGAGTGAAGGGCCACTTGCACAGCAGGCTGACTAAATTTTATCTCGAAATTGGTGCTCTGAACAATAAATATTTTCATCAGTAAACTTAGTAACATATTTTCCTAAAATTAAATACTTTAATTATTAAAATTCATTCAATAAAATAAACTAATATTTTTTTTTATTTTTCTTGCCTTTTTATTAATAAATTTATATATATATATATATATATTTGAGGAAAAAAAATAAGATATAAACTCTAACAAAAAAAAACAAAAAAACAATAATACTCATAAAATAAATGTTGTATTTATTTTTTTGTTAATATTATAATTTGTATAAGCATTAATATCTAAATATAAAATTAATGTTGTAAACTTTACAATAGAAAGTATTCCTATTTTTCTTCGACTTCTTTAAATTATGATAACATTTCTCGTATTTAAACTATAATAAAATTTACATTAAGCGTCTCTTTTCGTGTTTTTTTATTTTATTTAGCACAGATTTTGTTTTTTAATAATTAATTTTGTTTGACTCATTTTAAAAATAACTAAGATAAAAATGAAAACATACATCGCCTCCAGGTTTTCATTTTACAGGAGGAAGAAACAAGCACCGTATTAACTTTCATTTTTCTTTAAAACAAATTAATTTTAATGTTATGAAAGTTTATTTCTAATGTAAATAATATCATGCTGTTACTGATGCCAGCATTCGCGATATCTCGAGTCATAACTGACGCATTCTAAGAAAGAAAGGCTTTCTTTTCTCGAATCTGTCACAAAAATGTTATTATCGTCTTACCGTTTGATGCACTTTTATTGGACAGAAAAATCGCATGATATGATCATTAATAAACAAAGAAAAACCAGATATCTCTCGTATCAGTTTTATAACTTTTATTTATCTGTTAATTTTATTTATACCTCATTTTACAGTAATGTTTATTTATCATCCCTTCTTAAGGTTATTCTTTGTTATTATTGTGCTTTGATAACTGCAAAAAATTAAAGGCTTTAAACTAAAAGTGTTGTTTCTTATAAATGATCGCATTTTTCTTATATGTAGCATTCGTATTTATCTTAATATGGAACATTTTATAATGAAAATTATTGTTAAATTGTAAATAAGTGAAATTTACGTTTTAATATGCTATATTCATTTTTATATTATCTTGTTTTGTGTAAAACTATTTTTGGCCAACGTATATTTATTATAATAAATACAAAAAGAAGAAAAAGCTACTTATATTTCTGAAGCAAATATTAAGAATTTACTTTTTGCAATATCGCTGAATAATTTTTTTGGAGATAAATATGTAACGAGTTTTTATAGAAACCAAAAATTAATGAAACATTGTTTGAGTTGAAATAGACCCGAGCGAGAAATGATTGGGATTAAATTTTTATCCCAATGGAATCTCGGAAACAAAATTTTTTTAACTAAGTCTGTACTTAAAAAAAAGAAAGAAGAAAAATGGGATCTTTTAATTGAGTTATTTTTAATTTCGGTGTTGCAATTTGTTTATTGTAAATAATAAAATAGGTTACGAATCAATCGTAGTCCGGGGAGCGAAGCAAGTAAGGGCTTGAGCCCTTTTTTACTGCAGTATTTGTTTAATGCAAATTACATAATTATTAAATGAACAGATTTGATCTGGAAAAAGGTAAAAGCTTCTTCGGAGTCGAGCTTGAAAATAAAATCTCCATTATAATTATAAAAACAAATAACTATTGTTATAATTGTGTTACATTATTATTATATTATTTTAATATTGACGAGAGGAAATGATCTTGTATGATTAAGAGCAAGAATCTGAGAGAGTGACACACCTGAAATACATGCCGTCTCAGATTTTCTTAAAAAAAATTACCAGTTGTTATATATCTTGTCAAAAGACAAAATCTAAAATTTTTTACCCCAAAGTTGAGTTGTTGATTTTTTATGGCCCCCAAAAGTTCGGAGCTCTGCAGGAAAATTTCAGTGTTTTTGCACGACATGGAAATTACAATGACCCACTGCTCTTAGCGCACACAAAGTGCCTCCAAGTAATTTAAATATCTGAAAAGTAGGGATGTTGATCTTTGTAAAATGAGTGAAAAGTTTGTGGCAATTTCTTGCCGCAAGGTCACTGAAGGTCTTAAAAAAGCATTTTTACTGTTTTTTGCAATTTTCAACGATCAACTACAGCTTGCGCCTTCTAGTTGCCACGGTAAATAACATGTCATTTGAAAGATATACAAAAGTACTTAAAAAAATTACATATATATTTGAGGCATATTTAATGCGCTTTTAATTATACGAAGTTGAAATTCGAAAATTTTCAAATTTTACCAATATTTTGACCGGCCTAACTTTCTGCGGCATAAATAAATTGAAAAAAATTTTTAACCTTTATTATTAGTCTATCCAAAAAAGTAAAATACTGTTTACTGTTTTTTGCAATTTTCAACGATCAACTACAGCTTGCGCCTTCTAGTTGCCACGGTAAATAACATGTCATTTGAAAGATATACAAAAGTACTTAAAAAAATTACATATATATTTGAGGCATATTTAATGCGCTTTTAATTATACGAAGTTGAAATTCGAAAATTTTCAAATTTTACCAATATTTTGACCGGCCTAACTTTCTGCGGCATAAATAAATTGAAAAAAATTTTTAACCTTTATTATTAGTCTATCCAAAAAAGTAAAATTTATTGAGGCATGTAGCTTCAAAAAAATTCAAAAATTTTTTTAACATACCACGTTTTAGCCTTTTCTTTCTCAAAGCACCTTACTCGGACAACTGTATTTTTATATTCATTTCACCATAAAAACAAATATTTTTAACATTTTATTGTATATAATCTTGTTGGTTATCCATTTAAAATAATATTTTAATATCATTGGCATTTGCATTTTGTATAAAACAGAAATACATAAAGATAATGCTGTAAAACATTTGTTTTGTAGCTACAAAATGCGTGTGAATTATTTATTTAATAGTTCCTTGTACAGCAATTGGATGTCTTTAAAGCTTGGGACAGTAAAAGGATCCATACCGGATAATTGTATGGGACCAAAGAATATGGTGCTACGATGTACAGTGCCAATGTCATCACGTATCGGCCATTTAAAATCTTGAGCTCTTCTCTCGTGTAGAAATTTCATCTCGAATGAATCATTTCCACAGTGATTTCAAAATTGCAAGCAAAAATATTATAGAATACACGCGGCATATAATAAGGGGAGTTCAACAAGAAAAAGCAAAGGCAGCAGCACTGCAAGAAACAGACAAGGAAACAGCGTTTTGGCTTCAAGACTGGTCGCAAAAAATTTTGCCACAAAACTATCGTTAAAAGCAACAGGACTGTTTTGATAAACGGGGTATGTCAATGCATGTTGATGTGTTTGTTACACAAATTAATGGAATAGTTGAGAAATCAACTTATTTTACTATTCTCGAATTTTGTGATCAAGACGCAGTGTCAACTTTGTGTAAAGACTGACAATGCAGGCTGTTATGCTGGCAATATCTGCAGCAAAAGCTGGAATCTGATGGCGAAGAACCTGAGGTTTAAAATACTTAGACATGACTATAATGAACCTCAGAGAGGTAAAGATCAAGCTGATCGAGAGTGCAATTGCTAAAATGTTTATTAGAACATATATGTCATCACGTATTGGCCATTTAAACTCTTGAGCTCCTCTCTGGTGTAGAAATTTCATCTTGAATGAATCATTTCCAGTCTTCTAGAATTTTTTCCTTTGTAAAATCTTCTGTCATACATTAGTGCATAAAATGAATGAGGATGAAATCCACTGCTCTTTTCTTCAAAAATTTTGATTTCTTGCCTAATATTCTCTCTTTCTGCTATCTGAAAATCCCAAAATTTATTGGAAAGCAATATTACATTTTTAAAGAAATTGTTAACTGTTGAAAACTTTAAATAATGCAAATTACATAAAATTAAAAACATAACAAACCTCATTTTCTTCAGTTGCATTTACTAAAAGATGGTCATCATATTCATTTTCATCTTCTTTTACAGTATCAAAATCTATATCTTTTCCTTTTATTCTGCTGAAATAAAAAATCACTTGTTCATTCGTAAGATATTCTTCCCGGCAAAACTTTTTCTTTCCATCTACTGTAAGATGTCTCATCATCTTGCCAACACTCTGTGCCGTAAATTTATTACCTGTTTTATCTCCTGTATAAAAACATTTCTGTAGAAACTGTTTTTGGTTTTGATTCAGACGCATGATTTTTCTTTTTGGTTTCAGTGCCCATCCTAGTTGTGATACCATGGTTGAGAAGTTTTCATTTCTATTAAATGTGCCAGCAATTTTAAAAAAATTATTAGTTTGGTTGGAAGTCTATTTTTCGTGTTACTGTCTCCATGTTTTTCGCAAAAATAGTTTTAGCTTTGTCCACTACTGATAGTAATTTTGGAAAAGTATGTTCTCCTCTTGATATAAGCAAGGACAATTCATCTGCAGTTTCAAATGTAGAAGTATAATTGTCTTCAGGACAAAATATGAAGTTAACAAACTTACGGCTAAGAAAAATCGATTTATGATTTTGATTTTTGTCTAACTTTTATTTTGTTCTGAATGGGATTGCTGTTTGAATGCTACAATTAAATTTTATGTTGTTATAAGGAACTTTTTTTCCTGAACCAATTTCAAAATATTTCCAAAATATCATTTCATTAGATTCCAATTTCACAGAATGGTATGACTGTATTTCATGTATTTTAACACTTTCAACTGAGCATTTTTCTTTACTGATTTCTATAACTGATACTTTATATTTTTTATTCTTCCTTTAAAACTGAGGGCATCATACACATCTTTAGCTGATGTTAAATCTTGACCTACACATATATATGTTCTAATAAAAATTTTAGCAATTACACTCTCTCGATCAGCTTGACCTTTACCTATCTGAGGTTCAATATAGTCATGTCTAAGTCTTTTTTAACCCCAGGTTCTTGCCATCAGATACCGGCTTTTGCTGCATATATTGCCAGCATAACTGCCTGCATTGTCAGCCTTCACATGTAGTTTCTTCATGCTTGGAAACTCTACTGTAAACTGCTTTAATGTATGCTTTGACACACACAAAGTCGACACTGCGTCCTGATCACAATATTTGAGAATAGTAAAATAAGTTTATTTCTCAACTTCTTATTCTTATTATAAGTTTATTTCTAAGCTTATTTCTCATTAATTTGTGTAACAAACACATCAATATCCATTGACATGCCCTTTTTATCAAAATAGTCCTGTTGTTTTTAACTATAGTTTTAAAGCAAAATTTTTTGCGACCAGTCTTGAAGCCAAAAAGGCTGTTTTTTGCAGTGCTGCTGCCTTTGCCTTTTCTTGTTGAACTCCTCTCATTATATGCCGCATGTATTCTATAATATTTTTGCTTACAATTTTGAAATCATAGCACTGTGGAAATGATTCATTCGAGATGAAATTTCTACACCAGAGAGGAGCTCAAGATTTTAAATGGCCGATACGTGATGACATTGGCACTGTACATCGTAACACCATATTCTTTGGTCCCATACAATTATCCGGTGTGGATCCTTTTACTGTCCCAAGCTTAAAAAACATCCAACTGTTGTACAAGGAACTATTAAATAAATAATTCACACGCATTTTGTAGCTACAAAACAAATGTTTTACAGCATTATCTTTATGTATTTCTGTTTTATACGAATTGCAAATGTCAATGATATTAAAATATTATTTTAAATGGATAACCAACAAGATTATATACAATAAAATGTTAAAAATATTGGTTTTTATGGTGAAATATATATAAAAATACAGTTTTTCGAGTAAGGTGCTTCGAGAAAGAAAATGCTAAAACGTGGTATGTTAAAAAAATGTTTTAATTTTTTTGAAGCTACATGTCTCAATAAATTTTACTTTTTTGGATAGACTAATAATGGAGTAAAATAAAGGTGAAAATTTTTTTTCAATATATTTATGCCGCAAAAAGTTAGGCTAATCAAAATTTTGGTAAAATTTGAAAATTTTCGAATTTCAACTTCATATAATTAAAAGCGCATTAAATATGCCTCAAATATATATATAATTTTTGAAAGTGCTTTTGTATATCTTTCAAATGACATGTTATTTACCTTGGCAACTAGAAGGCGCAAGCTGTAGTTAATCGTTGAAAATTGCAAAAAACAGCCAAAATGCATCTTTTTACGACCTTCAGTGACCTTGCGGCAACAACTTGCCACAAACTTCTCACTCATTTTACAAAGATCAACATCCCTACTTTTCAGATATTTAAATTACTTGGAGGCACTTTATGTGCGCTAAGAGCAGTGGGTCATTGTAATTTCCATGTCATGCAAAAACGCTGAAATTCTCCTGCAACGCTCCGAACTTCAGGGGGCCATAAAAAATGAACAACTCAACTTTGAGACAAAAAATTTCAGATTTTGTCTTTTGATAAGGTATATAACAACTGGTAATTTTTTGAAGAAAATCTGAGATCACCCTATAATGTTAGGTGTGACAGTTTCTCAGATTCTTGCTCTTAAATATTTGAAGCCTGTCATTTTAAATTATTAATAAAATATAAAACGTATTGAAGGTGAAGAAACTGGAAAATACATTTATTTCATTTTTTATTATATTCAACTTTTAATGTATCGAAACTTTATTTTTTATTCATTTTCTAATACATTTTTTTATTTTCTATATTTGTTTCATTTGTCTGTTGAATTTATTTTCAAGTTACCCTCATAATATTAATCGGACCCTCATCAAGACCAAATAAAAATATGAGGATTGATTATTGTTGTTTCATTTGTCTATGGAATTTTATCTTTGTGTTAACTTTATAATAACAATCAAACCATTTTCAGGACAAAAAAAAAAAAAAAAAAATTAAGAATTTATTATTGTTATTTCATTTGCTTGTTGAATTTATCTTCGTGTTACTTTCATAATATCAATTAAACCATTTTGTGGACCGAAGAAAAATTTAAGAATTAATTATTGTGATTTAATTTGTTTGTTGAATTTATCTTCGTGTTATCTTTATAATAACAGTCAAATCATTTCTTAGACCAAAGAAGAATTTAAGTGTTGATTATTGTTCGCCAATCATGACTGTTGTAGCTTGCGATGACTTTTTTTCTTTTTGTAAACGAAGCGAAAGCTTTGGACGATTGCATATAGGTCTTTTGCTGAGGTTTTGCCTTTTAAGGTCGGTGAACGTCAGCGTGCAGGGGGAGGTCATCTAGTTATAACAATAAAATATTTAGGATACGGGAAGCGTTGGAGTTTTGATTCACTATATATTTTTCATATGTCAACATTTTATCCACGGTGGCTCAAGGGATAGAGTGTTCGCCTTTCAATGAGGTGAACCAGGTGACGGATCATGAGTTTAAGTCCACTTTTTGTCGGGCTATACGGGGGAGGTTTTCGTGGTTTTCCTCTTCATAAAACACTAATGCGGACTAAATCCATTAATGTCTTTCATGAAGGCTAGTTGCTCTCTATGCTTTATCGAGGAATTATCTTCTCTTCTGGGTTGGGTTAAAAATTACAAACGGTGTTGGACATTGATAGTTGTAAACTCAAAATTGGGTTGGTTGTTCAACCCCAGTTATAAAATAGAATGTGTAATCTGAGCCGCTGTGGTTAAGCGGCTAGAGAGTTCGCCTCTCAATGAGGTGACCTAGGTTAGTTGATACGTATTTTTCTCCCGGGTGGCACTGACCACAGTGCTGTCGTGTAATATCCTCAGTTGTAGATGGCTGATGGGTTAGAATCCCATTTCTGTCGGGTAAACCGTGAGAGGTTTTCGTGGTTTTCCTCTCGATGCAACGCAAATGCGGGTTAGTCCCTTCAAAGTTTCTTTCCATGCTTGATCCAATAGTTTCTTTGTCTTCTGGTTTCGGTTTAAAACTACGTGGCTGCGGAATAAAGCATCGATTGTCGTCTGATTGATTAATAAGCATTGATTGAACTCAGAATTGGGTCGGATGTTCAACGCTGGCTATAAAATGAAAAAGCATTTTCTTCTTTTTCAGTTTCAAAGTCAATAATTTACTTGATAAAAAAAAAGAGCCAAAACATGTTTTACCTGCATTTAGTTACATGTCTCGGAATCGATTTAAGATTATTTTTTACCCTGAAAAAATAAATGTGATTTAAATCATTTTAGCTTGTCATCGGCATACATTGGCGCGGAGCCTTTACTCGGACATCTACAATAATTCCATTTCTAATGATATAGTACCCGAGAATGGATTCTAATTGGTACACCACCGGCTCTTCATCTCGTTTCCTCCCGACCTGATGAGAGCCACAAATGATGCTTTTAGATGAATTTTCGTCGATTTCACTGATTGTTTCCTTCTCGACTTCCATTAGTCCGTGCATTAATTCTGAGTAGTGAAACGAATTGATTTTATTGTGCATTTATATTATTGCCTGTTTATAAGTAAGCTCAATGATGTGTGATCATTGAAAGAAAAAGGTTCCTGTCAAAAAATATAAAACCATCAAAGAATGAAGAAAGAATTGAAAAAAAAAAAAAAAAAAGATTTATTAGCGATCAAGTTAAGATTGAAAAATATAAAATTTCAAAAAATCGTATTATTCATAATTAATTTGCACAAATTATACAAGATACTACTGAGTTACGAACGGCTGCAGCCTAAGTTGTAAAAGTGGTGTCTAGGTTTAGTAAAGTCACTATGCACTACAAGACCAGACAGCTTTCAGTGTCAACTACTGGAAAATCGAAAGTGTTAGCATTTCTGTCTTGAAAACGTTATGAGATATAAGAAGCAAAGGGAATTACAAGATTTTATTTCATTTTACATTTCGTTGAACAGCTGACCCAATTTTTTGGGTTTACGACTACTAATGTTCAACTCCGTAGCCTTTGTAATTTTGAACCAATCCAGAAGACAAGGGAACTCCTGGATCCCCCAGAGGTATTGATTTGTTATGGGAACATAGAGGACTTAGCAACTTGGCAGATTTAACGTGCATCAGTCACCATTTACTACACAGGGAGTCTTCGGCCGGTGGGGATCGAACCCACGAACTCTTGGACATGGGCCCAGCGTCCTACCAACCAGTCTATCCCGCCCTTGAAATATAAGATTATGGAGTTCGAATAGACACTCTGTGGGCTTAAACTGTAAAAAAATGCTTACAAAAGTGCATTTATTGGAACGCTGTTCTTTACACAGTGGCGTAACAAAAGGCTTTTTAAAAAAGGGGGAAAGAAGAAAATATTTCTCACAAGATACCTCTCTTTTCAATGTATAGTGCGCAAAATAATAAGCGGACTTCCCTGAATAACTCTTGATTGAATGATTGGATCTTCACTTTCTATGAACAAAATTTTGGGTTCGGTGGAGGACTTCAAATATGCTAATTAATTAGTGCAGACGATATTTTAAGTTATGAAATCAGATACAAAACCTTGTGCTTGTGCAAAAACGTCGTATAAAAATTCCTTTTTTTTTTACGGCCTCCGATTTCTGACTCCCAAAATGTAGGGGGTAACAACTTTGGAAATATCGTCACAATAGTTTTGTCAGGAGAGCTGTCCAAAGCTTGGACCCCTTAATGTTAATTTTACTTTTGCGTATTTCACCATATCTCGAGAAATTTATAAATTTTGCACATAGTTATAAAATTCGTTTATTCAAAGAAATTTCCATGCAAAATATAAATTTTACTAAATATGTATGATTTTTTTTATTATTTTATTTAAAATTATGAGAAAAATTTTAAAATATAAGATTCCCCTTTTTTTACACTGTTATAAAGAATACAATTTTAAATGGAAAAATACGAAGTTTGAGCGAAATAGGTTGACAGTTATTTAGTTATTGAGATATAATAATTATAAATAGTTATTTAGATATAAGAGAGACAGTATTTCATCATTGAAATTAAGTTTGTCTGAGCTCACTTTCCGTTATTCGAAACTTCATGGCTTGTCTCTAAGTTTGTCTGAGCTCACTTTCCGTTATTCGAAACTTCATGGCTTGTCTCTAAGTTTGTCTGAGCTCACTTTCCGTTATTCGAAACTTCATGGCTTGTCTCTAAGTTTGTCTGAGCTCACTTTCCGTTATTCGAAACTTCATGGCTTGTCTCTAAGTTTGTCTGAGCTCACTTTCCGTTATGCGAAATTTCATGGCTTGTCTCTAAGTTTGTCTGAGCTCACTTTCCGTTATTCGAAACTTCATGGCTTGTCTCTAAGTTTGTCTGAGCTCACTTTCCGTTATGCGAAACTTCATGGCTTGTCTCTAAGTTTGTCTGAGCTCACATTCCGTTATTCGAAACTTCATGGCTTGTCTCTAAGTTTGTCTGAGCTCACTTTCCGTTATGCGAAATTTCATGGCTTGTCTTTTAAGTTTGTCTGAGCTCACTTTCCGTTATGCGAAATTTCATGGCTTGTCTTTTAAGTTTGTCTGAGCTCACTTTCCGTTATTCGAAACTTCATGGCTTGTCTCTAAGTTTGTCTGAGCTCACTTTCCGTTATTCGAAACTTCATGGCTTGTCTCTAAGTTTGTCTGAGCTCACTTTCCGTTATTCGAAACTTCATGGCTTGTCTCTAAGTTTGTCTGAGCTCACTTTCCGTTATTCGAAACTTCATGGCTTGTCTCTAAGTTTGTCTGAGCTCACTTTTTCTATACTTAGAATTTTAAATTAATCATGGATGTTAAGAGAATTTGCGTCGAAAAGTTTCTGCTGAGGTATGGCGTCCTCTTAAGATAGAATCCTAAAACGTTAAGATACACTGGTTAGATCAAAAGGTGATCTTTTTTTCCTTCCGTGCACTGTATTATTGTCTTTGCTGCTATGTTACCGCGCTTATGTAAAAAGGAAGGGGGGGGGGGGAATAATACTTTCTTGAAATTACGCTCACTTTGGTTTATGGATCTTTGATTTGCAATAGGTTTTTTTTTTCTCTGTGCTCTCTGCATGCTGGGATAATGAAGATAACAGTTGGCCATAAATCATCCTTTTGTCACGATTTTTCCAGCTTTATTTCTGCTTGTTGTCTCTCTCCTGTCGTTTTGTTTGTTTCTTATTTGACCTCCATTCCTTCTCCGCAATCGATGTGATCTAACTGCTTCATGAAATAATCGAATTCCTCGAATAGATTTTATTCCGATGCCATCTTGCTATAAATTTAGGGTCATCGCAAATTCGTTCAATATTTCTTTTCTACAAAACAAAAAACATAAATCACGTGGGGTAACCACGTTATTTATGTTTTTGGCATTGATTCTTTTTTAAAGTAACTTATATGTTACTGTGTAGTGGATAGAATTTTGCTACGCAAAATCTACCTCTTCGATTATTGAATAACATTTTTGAAACGTGAATTTTCAGTTGTAGGCCTTTTCTCGTTTTAATATAAGTAATCGTGTCGGGTTAGAAATGCTCAAACTACCGATTAACAATATTTAATTTTTTTTAACAATATATTCCATGTAAAACATTAATTCGTATATTGTTGCAAAATTGATGAGGTTTTTTTTCATACTGGCAATGAAAATCTTTTTTTTTTTTTTTTTTAATCTAAATTTTAAGTTGAGTGGAATTGAAAGTTTTATGTTAATGTACCGACCAAAAAAAAAAAAAAAAAAAAAAAAAACTTACATTGCTGATTGATTAAATATATTTTTTCTAGGGAAAAAAAAAACGTTAGTATAGTACCTACTTTTTTAAAAAAAGTAATTTCCTTACCTTTTTCTTCGGTATTTATATATTTTACCAGTTTATGTTAGAATAAAGAACTAAAAACTGCAGTGTCTTCAAAAACTGAAATTTATAATTGTTTTTTTTCTTCGAATTATTTATTCTTAATGCAATTTCCAAATACTAGTATCGAAATACATGTAAATGAAATCGTAATGTATATAAAGTGAATAATAAATCAAGAGTTTCACAGGATTTATATGTTGCATATTTTTCGAATTCCATGATAAAAAGAGCATCAGCATAGAAACTGGACATTTAAGTATCCAATGAGCGAGCGGAGCAAGCACGAATAGTGGAACAATCTAAAGAAAAAAAATAATAAATAAATAAAAAATGCGAATCCAGTACCAGGGATCAGTGAGCGCAGCCCCTTTATATTCTTTGGTTTGGGGTCTCTTAGTGCCGCGGTTCACAATTATTTTTAACTATCGAACTCTAAATGTCAACTTAGCCTTCCTTAATATAAAAAAAGTTCATTACCTATGAAATGTACTAACTAATGAAAGTATTTTGTAAATATTTAATGCGAAGAATAAAATATTTTAAACTCTAAATTAAAATATTCCTGATTTATGCATGTACTGAAAGGAAATAAAATTAAGTTGCATCATGATTTTCTCTGTTATAAATGTCGATGATAGTTAACAGAGAAAAATGATTCTTAATTTTTGAATTTGGTCATAATATTTTGAATTAAAAAGCTCAATGAGCAATGGTAATGGAAGTTTTTATAAATGCATAATAGTTTCATAATTTAATGAATAATTAGTTAATGAAAAAAATATTTTTTGTTTATAAATTTTGCTATTTTTTTCTTTGCATTTGACATAAATAATTTCGTTTTAACAATCGAAGTGTGGAATAAATTATGGATTATTGATTAACTATAAATATGGTTATTACTGGTTAAAAAAATGTCCTTGCTTTTGGAATCTCTATGATCTTTCTACGGAGCCCTCTGCGGAGCACCATTTAGGAATCGTTGTTCTAATGATGCATTAATTTTATGTAATTTCCAAACATCTCGATATATATATGAATTTTGTTCGCTATGAGTTATGTTTACTTCTGAATGATAAAAAAGAACATCATTTAGGAACCGTTGCCCTAGTGATGCATTAATTTTAAGTAATTTCCAAACATCTCTGATTCGATATATATATATGAATTTCGTTCCTTATGAGCTATGTTTACCTCAAAATGATAAAAAAGAACACCATTTGGGAACCGTTGCCCTAGTGATGTATTAATTTTATGTAATTTCCAAACATCTCTGATTCGATATATATATATATATATATATGAATTTCGTTCCTTATGAGCCATGTTTACTTCAAAATGATAAAAAAGAACACCATTTGGGAACCGTTGCCCTAGTGATGTATTAATTTTATGTAATTTTCAAACATCTCTGATTCGATATATATATATGAATTTCGTTCCTTTTGAGCTATGTTTACTTCAAAATGATAAAAAAGAACACCATTTGGGAACCGTTGCCCTAGTGATGTATTAATTTTATGTAATTTCCAAACATCTCCGGTTCGATATACAGGAATTTTGTTCGCTGCGAGTTATGTTTACTGCAAAATGCTCCACGACGAATTGACGCGGAGCTGTATGTATTCTACCAAACTTGTAACGCGAAATGGCTGTTACAACTACATGCCGGTGATCTGTGTGTGCGGCGATGAGCTATGAAGAAAAACTTCATTCATTGCCAGAAACTATGCAGGATAAACAACTATCCATCCTTCTCAACTGGAGGAGAGTCCCTGTTTTTAGAGAAGGCGGAGTTAGATGACGTTTTAGCTCAGTTGCTTTTTCGTCTTCCAAATCCACATCTTGACTAGCCATATAGGCACACCTGTCTTTCCAGTGACTATTGCCAGGTCGTCTCGCTCATAAAACGGAAGACCTGCTTTATTTCCCCCCAATAACCAGTCCTTTTTACATTCTCGAATTCATTTTTCCACCAACTATTCCAATCTTATTACCTGCTGACGGATATATGTAAATTTGTGACACCTGGATAATTCCATACCTTTGACGTTGCAGTGCAAAATTTTGAAAATTTGCTTGTGTTCCTCGTTTGGTGTTTTAAGTGTTGTGAATTCTGTTCGGACCCTGTGGATAGTGGCTGTACAACTGCTTTTATTGGATAATGGAATAGCATCTTAAAAGTTCAAGGTGAAGGGATATTTCCGTTACGTAAGTTTTTGTTTGTTTTGTGTGTGTTACTTGTTGAATATTTGTGTGAAATAACTCATGTTCACACTGCAGCTCTTTAAATGTGTCGCTTATTTTATTAGGTTAACAATAATAGCAAAAAGACTTTTTAATTGTAACTTTCGTAAAATGACATAATTTTACTCGAGAATACGTCATTTTAGCTTCACTTCGGGAGCTTTTATCAATCATTAGTTTATGAAGAGCTTTTTAAAAGAATTAACTAAATGTTTGACATCATTTTTGCTTCACTTCGGGAGTTTTTATCAGTCATTAGTTTATGAAGAGCTTTTTAAAAGAATTAACTAAATGTTGGACATCATTTTTGCTTCAATTCGGGGAGCTTTTATCAATCATTAGTTTATGAAGAGCTTTTTTAAAAAAAAATGTAACTAAATGTTTGACGTCATTTTTGCTTCACTTAGGAAACTTTTTTTCAATCATTAGTTTATGACGAGCATTTAAAAAAAACGTAACTGTTTACGTCGACGTCACTTTTACCAATATCGTTTAATATTAGACAATTTTTTAATCAATTGTCCACGAAGTATTTAAATGACGTGCAATGTAATTGAATGTTTACGCAGATGTTATTTTGGAGGTTTTCTCAACAATTTTGTTCATTAAGGGCATAAGTTGTACTACATTGTAACTAACTGTTTACCTAGATGCCATTTTACAATGTCTGTTGTTATGGAAGATATTTTTTTTAATCATTAAATCATCGAGAACTTGAAAGATTTGCATTGTAAATAAGTGTTTGCGTAGACGTCAATTGTACTAATATCGCCACATTGTGAAAATTTTTTCGATCATCCGATCTGTAAAATTTATTTCTTCGTTTCCAGCCTCATTATGTAAAACTTAACTATTGCGTAAATATTCACATTATTGTTTTTTTTAATTTTTTTAATATTTAAAATATTTTCTGAAAGTATTTTTTTTCCAACTAGAGTTTTTCATGCTCCAATTTTATAAAACGTTTGAGTGTTTGAGAGTGATTTGGGGAAAAAAAAATTTCTGTGATATTTTACAATTCTGTGATTCAAGTTTAATTTTAGGAATGAAGGAACTACTTAAGTAGCCTATATACTACACAAAATTGTGTGACATAGTTTAACAATTTTCTTTTTTATAGTACTTAAAATGAATGAGTAAAAATTTGTTGATCTTTTTAAAAATAAAACTTAATAACATATTTATGTGGCAAAAATACAAAGTAAACAATCCAATATATAAACTTTATTAATGAGAAATTCACTGTAATTATATAGGGTTCAAATATTAGTTACACTATAACGAAAAACTAATAAATAAAATAAAATATTTGGAATTTTTAATCGATTCTATAAAGACTGATTTCAGAAATAATATTAGCTCTTCTGTTATTATTATAGGGGTGAAATGTTTCAGTCTTAACCTGGCATGAGTTGTTTTCAAAAAAGAAAAAGTGAGAAAAAGCAAGAACAAAATTAAAAAGATATTTAAAAAAAATAAAGGAATGTATGTTTTTCGAAATTTGATTGTGTGTTATGATTGAAGATATTACTTTTGTCATTTGTTAGTGAAATAATTGCCTTTAACAATACAATTTCTCAAAGTATTAATACTTTGAAATAAAAATTTTTAATTAAATTTTAATAAGTGAAAAAGGGTTAAATCTGCGAGATGCTCAATTAAACTAAATTTTTTATTGATTTGCAATACATAATTATATAAAAGAGCAAACCAAAAATAATGAAAATATGAAAAAATAACTATTCTTAAATAAAGTGAGATTTTTTGTTAGAAAATTATTTTCTTAGCTATCATTATTAGTTTTTAGTGTAGCATTTTATATTTTCTCCTTTTGATCAGATTTTTAAAGTCTAAAAATCTGCATGTAGGATTTTGTTTATTTACTTTTAAAATTTGGATGGCATTCCCTTTTTATTTTAAAATATTTCGATGTTACTAATTTTTGAAAAATAATTATGATACGGGGTGATACGTCTATAGAAAAGTCATTTAAATATGTGGTATTGTTAGAGTTGTAACTTCACATAATAAACAAAGAGTTACGACGCTATTAATTACTATTTTTTGTGACAAAGGTAACCTTAAAGCATTAACAAGGCTACGACAGCCTATTTACATTATTTTCAAATGGTTCTACCAAACAACGCCTATCATCGTTATCTTTAACGATTTTTTTATAGTTGAAAGGATTCATATTGAATCTGCTAAATTAGAATAGAACACTGTCGCTAAATAATTGTAAAATTTGAATCAATATTAATCACTTTAACTCATCTCAAGCTGCACTTTCTATAGATATTTCACATAAATAATGATAAATATCCATAAGTAGCAAGTTTGAGAACATAAGCTACGATTACTATCATAACCATCTGTTTTGAGAATAATAAAAATGTAGCTATTTGATTCAGTCGCTCTAAAAAGTACTAAAACTGCAATAGGCGAAAAATACTTATTGTGATTAAATTTTATCGAAAATTTTCTCTCAAGAAATCATTCAATGGGTCAGTTCCCCGACACTGAGCTCTTGGAGCCAGCTCCAAACTGTTCTGACCCTACCGTTCGGAAACAAACTGAAAAGTTTAATCGGTAGTTCATCGTAAAAGAAGAATGGAGAGATATTCCTTCCTTCCTTTTCTGTTATAAATAAACGATTTTGTATATAATTTAAATGTTTTGAAAACATACTTTTCGTTCTAATATGAAAAATGTTTGCCATCGTTGCGATGCATCGACACTATTATTTTTGTCACTTTTTCATAAAAATAAGAATTCATATAAAGTATTCATTTAGAAATTGAGAGTTTGTCTGGCGAATTTTAAATAATCCGATCATCCACATTCAGTAGAATAGGAATGTCCCCTGAGTTGTATTGTATTATTCTTTTACATTTTCTGATAGAAATATTCAATATATTGATAAAAGATTTATCATTAAATAAGGAATATTGATGTCTCAACCGTTAAATGATTAACAACCATTATCCACTAAACGATAGACTTATTAAACATTGAAGAAATTCAGAAAAGTTCCCTGTCGCAGAACAAATATTGTAAGAACATTATATACAATTCATAAAACAATAACAATGGTAATCATTATTCGTTTATCGTCTGCTGTAATGCATTTGCGAAAGGAAAAAAAAAATTTTAATATATTTTTAGTAATAAAAATCTTTATTCGTTTACACAGCTACAAAAAAATTGTGAAATAAAAAGTTTAAAACTAAAAATAATAAAAATCATTGTTCGTTTATCGTGTTCTGCAAGAAATTTGTGGAAGCAAAAAAATTCAAATATTTAAATGTGTAAAGATAATTATCGAGTATTTATGAGTTAGGCAGTATCTAAAGTGTGTTGATATTTTCCATAGTTTTCAATGATATGAACATTTTTACTTTTTCTATAATGGATAAAGAATATAAATGTATATCAGGCGAATAAAAAAAGCATTAATATAAAGGCAAATTACATGTTGATAAGTGAATCAAGCTGATTTGTCTTTTTAATTTTCCCCAGCGAGCACTTTTCATTCCTAACGTAAATGCAAAGGAATTCCACATTTTTTTCTAATTAAATCCTTCATAATTACTACTATTCTTATCAATAAAATTTGCATTTCTTTGTCGCTCTCTTTTTTAATAAGATTTAAAATAATATTAATGCGAACTGTTCTATAGTAGCATATTCAATGCTGAAAGATTAGATTTTACCGTGAGTGTAATATAATTGTTTGAAGGTAAATTTACTAATGGTTTTATATATCTAGGGAGGTGGCATATTTTTGATGTTTTTTGCGCTTATATTGTATTAATCAATTTCGATGGGTTAACACTAAGTGTTCCATAATTATTTATACAGACTTTTTTTTTTTTTTAAATTTCTACCTGTGAGGATATGGCATTGAATTACTTAAAAAGAATTTTAACTTGAATTATTAAAATAATTTGACGCAAGAGAAATTTATAACTTTACGAATGTAAGTGACTGTTAAAATCCTCAATACCTAAACAAAAACAAATACAATTCGGAAAATATTTATTCAGTTCAGTTGATGTGTATGTATTCGCCTAATAATATATGCACGGTAATTCAATTTCGTTCGTCAAGTAATTCCATTGTTGCTCAATAATAGGACTCTGTATAAAATTGTATTGTTCAAAGAACCTAGTCTTTGATTAATATCTACCTTGTGATGATGCATTGTAATGAATTTAATCTTTTTATAATGTTCTTTATTTACTAAAAGTTATTATTTTCATTAAAATATGTTCAATTTTGAATCATAGGTATTATCAACGTGTTTTCGTTTAGTTTTAAATGTATTTTAGATTAATAGAGTTCAAGATGAATTAATTTTCCCGAATCGGTTCAGTGTTGAACCTTTTCATCGTTGCCTTGTTTGATCTTGTTAAACGAAGCACTGAAGCAATGTTTTATTTCGATTGGATCCTATTATCGTGTAATAAAGTTCAGGAAAGATTAATTTACTCGGTGATACAGTTCAACTGGGTTCACATTGAAGTTACGGCAAATTTAATGCTGTTCAAAATTTCTTAACATTGTAGAAATGCACCTGCTAAAATTCTCCTTACTGATACATTAAATTATACGGGGCTGAAAAAATGGGTTCTTGGGCTTGGGCAAAACTCATGAATTCAGTAACTCGTTTGCTAAACTAACGATAGATATTTATAGTTATTCTTATATAGTTATTCTTATATTTATAGTTATTCTATTATTTATAGTTATTATAGTGATAATGGTATTGTTAAAAAGCACATTTTGGCAATTTCTTCATTTGGATGCTTGCGATCTAAATGCTTGTTTTCAGTTATAATTAGATATTTCGTTATAATGTATGACAAAAATGGCAGACAGGTAGAATAATAAATTTATAATTTGAATTCAAGACTAAAATATGGGCACATTTTGGATATAGACATTTATGGAATTTGAGTACAAATTATGGGCATAGATGTTTTAAACGCAAAGCAAATTCATCTGATTCAATGAATGAAAAAAAAAAAAAAGTTCTCACTGTTTGTAATATTTTGCAGTGTGTAATTAAAAACGCAGTTAAATTTAGCTTTCACATCCCCCTCCATTCCAGAAAAATGAATAAACGATAACTACAATCAAAATAAAAACTATTAGTTTTGATTAAATGATCTAAAAAATTATTTAAATTTTTAAAATGCTTTTTTTTAATAATTTCATACAAATGTATAACGCAAATGCATAAAGCATTCTCAACTTAAAACCTGTGTCTTATCATTAAAGCTTCTAAAATAGTAAAATGGACTTAATCTTAATTCCAACATGTCTTCCATATGACAAGGTATTATAATAAATTGTACATTATTTTTCAAAATAAACACTTTCTTAAACCAGTTTGTCATGAATTTAAATTTAGGATTGTTTTTGTGACTTTGAAATGATAAGGCTTTACTTAGTTTCAATTAATCCCAAGTTTATTTAATTCGTAGTTAAAAGAAAAAAAAAGTTACTAGGAAGTCAAAGTCAAAGAGGTTTATGAACTTTATGTAACTCACGATTTTCATGGCTCTTATATTCATTGTTTCGCGATCACTGTTTCACGTAGTCTATGTGCTTTATTTCTAGATTATTCTTTTATACTTTAAGGGGCACGAGCACGACTGAATTAATCATTTTTTTAAAGAGACGCAGCACATTTATTATTGTCATTAAGTATCTGACGTTTTTCTTCCTGCATGGCTGTCTTTATGAATATGACTGCATCCAGTTATTTGAAATGCATTCAGGAAAAATTGTAATTTTGAAATCAATTTTCATAAATTTGATTACATGTATGAAATATTTTTAAAGCATCTTATTATTAACATGGTATTTCGAAGTTCTTTCACCAAGTAAAATAAAAGAAAAAAGTTTTAAGTTCCTTACAGTTCTAGCAAGGCTATAATTTTAAACTGTATTTGCCATCTTGCTGTTAAGAGTTATTTGGGCTCTAGAACGTACAAATAATTAAAATGTTATAAAAGTTATTAAGCTTTTTTTTTTAAGATCGCCAATTTGACAACATTTCCCCCCTAGATAAAAACTATCAAAATCAAAGCCTTATTCTCATTTTTTGTAAATTTTTATGAATCCAGGTAATGCAGCATTTCGAGCAAGTTTTTTAAATATAAAAAAAATGTAACTACAAGCGCTTTTTATTGTTTTAAAACAGTGGCTTTTCTTTTTATTCACATTTTGCTTCATTTTCAAACTAAACATAGAGGGCGCTCGCTAAAGATAAGCTAAACGTGATCTCACAGCCATGAGTAATTGTTACAAACACATAACAGATATGAAAATAACATATTATTCACAAAAGAGCATTCTTTCAAGCGACTAAAGAGAGTCTTCGAAAAACAGCCAAGTAGCCGCGTGGAAGTAAATTCATGTAAAAAATCCAAAGCGGTAGGAAATGCGCCTGGGGGAAGAGAAAAAGAAAGTAAAGAAATAAAAAGGGTTTTAATAAGTCCTTAACTTGTAAGTTAGTATTTTTTTAATAAATAACAATACGAAAATACAGATAATGTAATCATTTCGGCGAGGAAATATGTTTTCGTGTTTCATTTCGTACTTAAATTACGTGTGCACGATAACTTAGGCGATAACAAGCCCTTTATTTTTAAGTGTGTGCTTATTTAATAAAAGGGGGAAAAAATGTCAACATGTCCTTTAATGTTATCATTTAAGGGAGGGGGAGAGTATTTTTGTGACTTATTTTGTTCTTAAATTATAGGTTAGTTTAATTAGCTACAATTAAATACTGTCCTTTGAGTTATTAAAACCGCTTACATCTAATCTAAAAACTTTTTTTGGAATAATTTGCCAAATTTTTTTTTCACAAATTATGCAATAGAAAATCAAAGTAAAATTTGAAATTTCCAGACACATATTTAAAAAAAAGAAAGAAAGAAAAACTTGTTTTAGACCTGAAAATAACCACTCGCCAAGTGGCAACAAGTTTAAAAAAAAAAAAGAAAACGGTGACTTAAATTAAATGAACAATTGACAATTGGTGACTTTTACCGTTTTTTTTTTTTTTTTTTTTTTTTTTTTGGTCAAAGTCGTTAAATGATTTAAGTACATGAATGTTAAAAAAGACTCTGGAATACATAATTTTCATTAAAATGTCCAATGTCACCATTCAAAATTTTGATTCTTCAGAATCTATCAATTTGTGATGCAAAGTTCTTTATCAATTTACATATTTAAAGTTGTAATAGATACATTAAATGTATTTTGCCTCCCACAAAGGTTTTTTTGAGTCACTATGTTTCAACGAAATTTTGTCACACTTTATATTATTATTATATTAAAGGCCATTAAATCAAAAGGACGTATAGATATGAGTCACCAACTCATTCGGTTTGATGAAAAAGTGGCTATTAAGTCACTAAAAGAGTCTACCGTCCACTGGCTATTGACTAAAAATTTAAATTTTGGGGTCTAGTTTATTTTAAGAACGTACCTTTAAATTTAAACTACTATACATCTTCTCAACAAAACTTTTTTTTATTTTTAAAGTGACAATATTTATGTTAGTAAATGATCCATGAGTCAAGAAATTCAAAGTATCTTCGTTTTCTACCTAAGTTTTCGTTAAGTCGAAGGAAGGCAGGAATGATTATTATTTTAATATCAGGAATATTTTCGCCGGATGTAATTTTTCTCACGCAGCTATTGGGTGAGTAAAACAACTCACTACTTTATGCTTTCCTGCCTCGCTAGAGATTTTCTTTCAGCATCATTAGTTTTTATTATTTTTCCTTTTTTTATTTTTTATTCCTAGCTAAGGAACCAAGTGGAAATATAAATTCGCTATTTGAATGCAGCATGAAGCCAACAGCAAAAGGGATTCAATCTTGGACCTTGTAATATTTCTTATATGCCCGTGGCTGTGAGCGGCGGCGATTCTTATAATATAATGCTCTGTGGGAGGTCTTTCGTAAATGCGCTGTTCCTTCACCCATCTATGCCTTCAAATTGGCTGAAAGGTATAAAAGAAACGCGAGAAAATGCGAGGAATGGCACGTATGATTGATTTGCATTGAATGCATGCCGCTGACATTTTTCTTTATTACAAGTTGTTTTGAGTGAAATAAAATAATTGAAGTTTTCATAAATTTATAGTTTTTTTTTATTTGTTTATAATAGACTATATACCAACCAAATATAATGTGCAGCCTCGATACAAGTGCAAGATGATAGCGCGATTTTAATATCGCGTTATTTTAATATACATCGTGATATTTTCTTAATTACATTAGTTTCAATTTGATCAATATATTTGTTGCTCTTAGAAATTTTATGGCACTTTATATCGTCAAGGAATATAGGTATTAACGATACATTGTGATATTTTTCAATTAAACTGCTTAGCATTGTTTTTAGTTTGGTTAATATATATTCGTTAGCTGAATGAAATTTATCAACACTCGCAATAATATCGTGTTCTTTATGTATTATTGTGATATTGTATTGTAACGACCGGGCTATTATCGTTGTTTATAATCATCGTTATATTCGATAATTGTAAATAGATGATATTCTTGTTTTGATTATCAATTTTGAAATATTTTTAAAAAATATCGACGTTTCATGATAATAAGATGTGATGTATTGCCGAGTTCGCTCACATATAAGTAGCATATAACTCAATATTTGCATATAAGTCAATATTTTAATTTGTTACCGCGTTCAACTTAATTTGCTTTCGTGTGTGTTTATGAGTGGCAGATCAAAGTTTGTAATTGTTGACATATTCATTCCAATAAATATGACAAATATTCATGATATGAATATTCTTTAAAATGAATATGGCATCATTATATTCACGAAATTTTTTTTTTTAGAAGTTTCAAGTAAGTATAAGGCACTGTTTTTAAACTTTTTCCGTAACATTTTCATTATTTTTTTCTTGTCATCAGTGCTAAAATTAATAATTTCAGTTGAAAAAATTACTAATTTTCGTTCGAGGAATAAATAATTTCTTTTGAAAAATTAACAATTATTTTTTCTTCTATATTAAGATATAAAGTTTTAAGGCATGTAAATTATTACACAAATTACAATTAAAATTATGTTAATTCAAATGATGAAAATGTGCAAGATATTTTTTTTCCGCAGAAAATTTGCTTTTGTTTGTAGAGTGACCATCTTGTTAACATTGTTTTTTCGAAGCTCTTGTCAAAAAGCTGTAGTTTAAGTGCGTTACTCTTGAAGCAATCCAATGATTTTAAACTATCTATATCATCTTGCCATAAAGAATTATTTGGGCTTTTCAATAGACAAATAACTTAGATATTTTAAAAGTTATTAAACATTTTTAAAAAATCGCCAATTTGGCGACATTTTTCTATTTAAATGAAAAATTATCAAAAACACTGCCTTACTCTCAAATTTTTGCAAATTTTTATGAGCCCAGATAATGCAGCATTGGGGTAAATTTTTAAATCTTAAAAAATTAGACCACCACCGCTTTTCATTTTCCCAAAACTGTGGTTTTTTCTCCATTTTGACGTTTTGCGCCATTTTCAAAATAAACATAGAAGGCGCTTTCGAAAGATAGGCTAAACTTGCAGTTATAAAAATAGCATATTATTCTCAAAAAAGCATTATTTCATATGACGATGGAGCTTTCAAAAAACAGCCTTATATGAAGTCAATGTATATTTTTTAGGGATTACATAGGATGGAGGAAATTGCATTTTCTTTCCCTCTAAGTTTCTCATATATACATGTAGTTTTACTTTCGTTAAACGTAATTTTTATCCTAAAATTTAAAAAAAAAAAAAAAAATGAAATCTACGTGCATAAATTATATTATATGAACTTTCTCATTCTGTCACAATTGAAGCATGTTAATAGCAACGCCATAAGACAGTTAAAAACATTTAACGAAGATCGTTACAGATAAAAGAAGTAGGAGTTAATGTAGGCGCACTTAATATATTTAAATCATTTCTTTATTTTATTTTTTGATAATGCACTTCACTATTTTTCAAAGTGACTTGTATTATGCCGATGTCAGCTTCTGACCTTTATCGCCAACACTGAAGCTTGTAGGCTCGGCCAGTTGAACCTGAATCATTCTTCTACACAGTTTGCCCTTTGGCCTTTTACATTTGATGCTGATGAACGTTTTCCTTGGGGTAACATATAATGGGAGTTTATTGAAGATTAATACTTACTATCAAACATGAATAAGATTTTTTTACCATTGCTTCCGATATGTAACATCATATTTTTAATTAAATTAACAATTGGGCACTTATAGCTCGTAAAAGAAGTGAAGTGATTATGCCTAGCCATGTGATTTAAACCAGATTTAATTGGATGCCTGTATGCGACGTCTCGCTTGAGTGTCGAACCCGACTAGCTTCTGTAATAACACGATTTACCTATGATGACGTCACTTGTAGATATTCAATCATAAAGTTAAAGAAACGTGTTCGTATCCTACATATTTTATTTTGGACAAAAAAGATGTGACCTTTATCTTTCGCTAAATTTTATGTTTAAGATGACGAAATAGATTTAAAAAAAAGTGTCGCCAGTGTGGTAAGGTTTCCTCCCATGTAAGTGATAATATACTCGGCCGCCATAATTTTAATTACCAATTAGGCAGAGTAATTGTAAATAACTTAGCCAACGTATGACCTCCTGTGAACTATACCGATTGAAAGAACGTTATAAAACTTTGTGAACTAAATGAGTTCAAGAAAAGTGTTTAGGGAAAGGATATGCATCTTCCTTCGGTTACTGTAACTTAATATCGAAATTTCCAATTGTCATATTTTTTTCCCCAATCGAAACATAATCTTCACTGTTAAAAACGAAATGGAATATCTTTAGTTCAAGCAGTGACGACGCTAGACAGAGATGTAGAAAACAAGATGAAGCATACAAACATTCTGCCCTTTTCTTCTTCCTTTTTCCCCCGATCATCAATGCGCTCTCAGTAGAACTGAATCGATGACATAGAAAATTACCAATTCACTTTTTCCTCATCTTTGCCTAGCGCTTCTATTTTTTAACCCTAAACTATCGTTCCCACTCAATTTTAATTATTTACGGTTGTAAAAACAAGAATGGGTTATGATCAATAAACGATAGAGAGGTGACATGAATAATCGTTATTTACTCCGTTTTAGAGAGCATGATTAAACAGGTCATATATTGGCTATTTAGGTCATATATAAACTATTTTATAAATAAGCATGTGTTTTGTTACCGGCCTAATGGCGCAAATTTGGCATGAATACTTATACTAAAATGTATTAGTTTTGAAGTTTGAAACAAATTATTCTATACTTTTACTTGATAATATCGTTATTAAAATCTTTTTAATTTTTTTTTTTTATAATTTTCAGAACTTTCCCACACTTCGAATATGTGTTACTACCTTCATATCCTGTTTAAAACTGTAATACTAAATGCAAACTAGTTTTAATATACACGCGGTTTGTTTTCATTAAAAAAAAAAAAAAAAAAAAAAATATTATGAATGAATTCAAAAATCATGAGTGAGTGTGGTGGGTAAGGGGTTAAATAAAATGTGTTAAGCTGGTGAGAACGACCTTATACTGTGAAAAATAAATGTACTATATATGTATGTTTTTTTTCCTTCAATTTTCTTTTTTCTTTTTCGAATGTTTTCTGCATAGTTGGAAAGAATCTCGAGGGAAAAAAACTCCCTACTACCTGTGCTGGAACGTGGGAAGATGGGAATCGCTTGAGCTAACAGGTGGTCCCTCTCCTCCTCTCTCCTCACTCTTCCTGGAGAAAAAACTTTCACATGACCCTCCCTCTATATTTTTTCTTCATTTTTTTCCCCTGTATTAATTCATTGTGTATTCTCACACTGGGTTCTCCAATCGAAAAATTTGCATTGTATTACATTGATCTTCTTGTATAATTATTTTTTAGATTAAAGTTTGTACGATTTTATAGAAATATTATACCTTTGATGTTACCGCAAAACGGTAACATCAAAGTTTCAAAGTAACATCAAAGTACATTACCGTTAGATCAAAGTTTGTACGATTTTAGACATATTATACCTTTGATGTTACCGCAAAACGAGTTGCCATTTTTTTGAATAAATCTTTAGAATTTTCTATTTAAATAATATGATGAATATTAAGCATAAATTGTCCGCTCAATTATTTTTTAATGTGGTAAGTAAAAAGTAATTGTAATTTCTAAGAAAAATAAATAGACAAAAAATATTTTTTTTTCTGTTGTAAAAAGTTACCACCTTGAGTAAAATAGCTTCATGCCATTTAATTTGTCCCCTCAAAATGACACATTGTAATCGAATCACATACTTTTGCCTTATTCTGACACATATCAATCGAATAACATAATAATTCTCGCTTATTTCTGACTCATGCAGTCAAATAACATAATAATCCTCCCTTATTCTGGCCCATGATAATCGAATAACATAATAATCCTCGCTTATTTCTGGCACATAGTAATCGAATCACATAATTATCCTCCCTTACTCTGGCCCATGGTAATCGAATAACATAATAATCCTCGCTTATTTCTGACACACAGTAATCGAATCACATAATTATCCTCCCTTACTCTGGCCCATGGTAATCGAATAACATAATAATCCTCCTTATTTCTGGCATATAGCAATCGAACGACATAAAAACCTCCCTTATTCTGGCCCAAAGCAACCGCAATGTACACGCTAAATTAAAATACCTCAAAATTTTTTGTTTAATATCTAATTTTTTCCCCCTTATAAAAATACAAAAACCAATTCATATGAAATATTACTATTATTATTATTAATTATATTGTTAGTATTTATAAATTTAAATTTATAAGTTAGTAAGTGGGTTTGGTTTTAGTACAAACAAAAA
Organism: Parasteatoda lunata; assembly: GCA_949128135.1. NCBI lineage: Eukaryota > Metazoa > Arthropoda > Arachnida > Araneae > Theridiidae > Parasteatoda > Parasteatoda lunata. The sequence goes on along the minus strand of OX421975.1, from coordinate 60,311,056 downwards.
AGTATGATTATAATAATTTTTTATTTCTCCTAACAAGACTTTTAATTTCGCTGTAACTAAATATATAATAATGAATGTAATAATTATAACAAATATATATAATAACAATAAATATATATAATAATAAATATATAATAATAAATGTAACTGAGTAAATAAATGTTAATATAATAATAAATTTAAATTAATTGTAACAAGTTCTAAGTTGTGTAACAACAGCATGAGGTTATGTTATTAGTATGAAGCAAATTAAATTAAGACGCCTTATTTTTTTCCCCTGCTTAAAAAAAATCTAATAATTGTGAAAGAGAAAATAACCTTAATATTTGTATCACTTAACTTTTTCTTTTAACGTGTTGTAAACAATTAAAAGAAGAAAAATTATTTTAGTTTTCACACATATGATAATTTATAAACAATATCTAGCAGCAGGAACTCTGAATTTAATATATTTTTCTTTATACTTCAAACAACTAACGTCATAAATATAAATGTGCATACTTTACGGGAAAATAAGAATAGCTAAGGGTGTGAAAAAAATGTCATTTATGTAACTTAATTAAGCGAGACCCATTTTACTAAACTTTTGCTACGTAGGGCTTATCTTCATCCAGTGACCTTGATGGTGAGTGACGTCACCTTACGGTGCTTTATTTGCATAAGAAAGAAGTGTAAAAATGTTATTCGCCTAGAAATTGTGGAGTTGGTTAGGGTGGGGAGTTCTCTAAGCAATTATAGGACATTTGATGGAGGTAGAAAGTATCTCAACTCATAATACCCTTTGTGCTGGAAAAAAAAAGGCGATAACCAAGGTCTGTCATGCTTTTTTTTTTTCTTTATTATTATTGCCTGGCAGCGATAAGGTGATAAGATTATGTTGACTGACTGGCACATAAATTTTAATAGTGCGAATAATTAAATTCATTAAAAAGCACTTTCCTAAAATAGGTTTAATAATAAAATGTCTGATATTTCAGAGTTTATGGATTTTCCGTTGTCCCTGTTGAAAAAAAAAATAAATAATAATAATAATTCTTTTGTTTGGGGGAGATTGTTGTGATTAATATTTTCCCACCACAATCACGTGATCGTAAAAGTTATTATTATTATTTTTTAAGATGAAAAACATTAGTTGTAGTGTTGTTTTAGCGTTCAATTAAAAACTGTAAGCAAATCAATTAACCGTATGCAGTTTTTAGCTTGATTAAAAATCTAGCTAGTTAAAGTAACTAATTAGTTATTTCATAACAGGCTATTTCCATAGTAGCTGAGAGTTTGCAACAGTCATTCACGACTGTTAGGTCAAGTTTAGCCTATCCATAGCCAGTGCTCTTTAATTTATTCTGAAAACGGCGCTAAACAAACGTCAATATGGAGAAAAACCACAGTTTTGTAATAATGAAAAACTTTTATTATTTAAAAACTTTCTTCAGGGCTGCATTAACTGGGATCATAAAAATTTACAAACATCGAGAATGAGTCAATAATTTTGATAAATTTTCTTCTAGGTGGAAAAATGTCCCCAAATTTTTTTTAAGAATTTTTTTTGGCTAAAAAGCTTCGAAAAACTATGTTAGTAAAAATCGATGGTTATTATTATTACAATACCCGATGAGGGCACATTAGGGAAAACATCAGACATTTTGATAACAAGCGTATTAGCATTTAATTTAATCTTGCTCTATTTTATAAATCGCATAATCGTAATCCTGAACACAATATCATCATACTTGTTAACAAGCATAGTCATTATGAACTCATTCTACAATAATTCCATAGGCAGGAAATTTCAATAATCTAAGTTTTCGGATCGTAAGTTATGTTTAAATCTTTAATACTTTCTCTAAAACTAAAATGTATTATATTTACTTTGCCCAAATGGAAGTTTGTTTTTAGCCCTTCATTATTTTTTTAAGTGAGTTACAAGTGTTATTGTTATAGTTTTGTATCATTCATTTTATGTTAACCCTTTTAAGTAGATGTCTCTTTCTATTATTTTTTTTTCTGACGCTCTAATTTCAAACAAAAATATATTTTGCTTGCAATTATGGTGCCGCAATATTATTTGCTTATAGTTATGCTTTAATTAAAAATAAAAAAAAACAGACTACTAGTTAGTAAAAAAAATCTGTTAAGATTATTCGAATTACAGTTGTACTAAAATATAATATCCAAAAAAAAAAAAAAAAAAAAAAAGTAGTTTGAAGCAAAAATATTTTTTCATTCATATTCAAATATTTTTCAACGTTTGATTTTGTAAGTTAAAGAAATTTCAATGAAGAATAACTGCTTCTCTTTGATCTAAGTAACTGCAAATAAGTGCTAAAATGATCGTTTTGAAGTGAGCCGTGTTTGGAATGTTTTACCTTAAAATGTAGAAAAAGACACATGTGTTTCATGCTGTATTTCATAACCATAAATTATTAGAGGACTTAATCTAATATTTTTCACATATTTTGACCTACATTTAATACAAAGTAATAAAAAATATATGAAAAATATGTTTAATAAAAACTCTGCGACAAAGGGTGAAAATCGAGCGAAATGAGAATGCGTTCGTTTTGGTTCGTTGATCAAACAATGGCATTAAACGAAAGGCTTAAAATCAGAGCTGAGTTCTCTAAAGAAAACGTTCTAATGATATCTTCAGAGATGTGAATAAATAAAAGTAAGAAAAAGTTACTCTTCTTAAGGTGTAGGGCGAGCAAAATGTCAACAGAGTCAGACATAACTATTCAACCTACATGAAAGAAAACGGTGACCAGCAGGCCCCGTCAGACTGGTCTTCTGGGAGGAGGTTGTGGCCCTAGAGATGGCCTCCACCGTAACCTGAGAAAAGGAAAGATCGGCCTACTACTCTCATACCTGATTTAAAGAAGCAGCTAGCCGGTTTTGAAAAAAATCTTATTTGATTGCTCGTATCGAACGAATATACATCGTTTGGGTATTATTTTGTTTTATCCGCCTCCATGTTTTGTTCTATTTTCTAGTTGAGAAATAAATCGTTTTTTTTTTCCCCAAGAAAAAGATTGATTTCCTGCTTGGAAAAACCTGTTATATAAATCTATTTGGATCGACGTTTTTAATCAAATGTGTATTAAATATTCTTAGCTAAGCGTGTACACTGCAATATACTATAAATACAATGTACTTTTATTCATGTTCAAATAACTACTAAGCTTTGCTCAGTGTGCAAAATAAAAAAGCCAAAAATTTAATAATTTTTTTATCTAATGATCTGCTGTTTATGCGTGATCAACGCGTAACGTTAAGTATGCTAATTACTTACTGCTGACTATATTTTAATCTACAAAATCAAGCATAAAAACTTTTTTTTTTTTTTTTTTTTTTTTTTTTTTTTTGAATAAACATATTTTTTTTTTTTCTTTCTCTTTCCTTTTCTCGACGGACTTAGATTGCGTAGACCCTCAAATATGTAGGGTTGCCGCAATCTCAAAAACATATTGTCCCACTAGTTCAGAAAAAGAGGCCCAAAGTTTGACACGACTCGTGTTAATTTCGCATTTTGAATATTCCGTACAAATATCAATCTCATACAAATCGTATTTTTAAATTTTTCTTTCTAAAAAAGCTGTTCTACCAATTTCGCTCAAATTTTTGATTTTGTCATTTAAAATAAATGTAGATGGGTCTAAAAATTTATAAAACTTACTATTCAACTTCGTTAACCACTAGTAAATTAAATAGAAAAAAAAAAACAATAAATAATTATAAAAAATAATTTCTTACATGGAATTATCTTAAGTTAGTTTTATAATTGCGTGCAAAATTTTTTTGATTTACTTCATTAGCTCTGGATGTATGTTGAAATACGCAAAAAGCGAAGTTAAAAAGAGTCATAACTTTCAACCAATCTTCTGCTTAAATTGTTGGGACCAAAATTTTCTAGTTTGCGGCAACCCCCCCCCCCTCATAATTTGGGGGTTATGAATCGAAATCCATCGAAAAAAAGGTATGTTTATTCATAAAAAGTACGAATCTCGTAACTTAAAATATCGTTTGCACTTATAATAGGCATATTTAAAGTGCAATCCTTTCGTACCAATGTGATATCATCAGGTTTGCTCTTTTGAACCAATAAGATTGAGTCTTAGGACACGAAAATCTGATCATTTGATCAAAAGATATTCATGTTGCATTTTTCTTTTTACGCATTGTGCATCGATTACAAAAGTTATTGTGATAACTAGTCTCCGCCCCCTTCTTTTTTTAATCGTTTTTCACGTCACTGTGAAGAAAGTCATGTTTTAGTACGACGCCCATGTGTATTAAATCGACGATGTTCTAAAACTTAGTAATGAACTTTTGCCCCTATCTCTTATAGTTCTCGAGAAAGGAACACGGGAATTCCTCAGTTTATTGGACGAATGCCATAAGCAGTTTAATCTCGTATTGTTACTTTACTTAGACACTAATTTACTATAACTCGATACCATTTTACTATAACTAGACCCCACTTTATATTAGTATAGCTAAACACCACTTTTATTACTGAAGCTGTTAGAAAATAAAATGATGAATACAGACTTCAATGCATACCCCTTTATCATTTGAACGCACTAATACAATAATTACTTGTATCATTGTAATAGTTAGCTGTTCACTTTGTTACTCTAAATTTTAGAGCCTACCACGTACACTTATAATTTAAAACTGTTGCTCCCAACGATTGTAAGCTGTAAATATTGTTTCTTCAAATTGTTTCAACACCTGTGAATAATTATTTCCCAATACAATTAAACATCGGATCACATTCCTGTATTAAATACGATTGTCACTAAAGTAAAAGAGGAAATGTGTTATTACCTAATAGCAGTCTTCGTCAACCATCTGTTGGTGCCTTTTTAAATTCTCAGAATTCTAAGTACATAGCTTGAAATTCGAACTAAGTTTTAACCGGCAAGAAACTAGCCGGTTTATGAGAGTCAAGATCAATTCATATTTCAAATCGTTCGCTTGTTTTAAAAAATACGCAGTTAAACCAAAAAAGGAAAAAAATATATCATCCTACTTAACTTTAGTTCTAATGATCGAATTTTCATGAATTTAAGGTTTAAGCAGTGGTTCCTAAATAATGTTCCGTGGAACTCTAGGGTTCCGCAAAATGTTCACAGGGACGATATGGACCATAAAGACATTTTTTTTAAACAGTAATGATTTTTTTTTAAACATTTAATTGTATATATATCCAACCAACAGTCCAAAATTTAAATAATATTGTAGTTATATTATTCGGAATTATTTTAGTTTAATGGCAATGAAAGAAATAAATAGCAATTTTTTTTTTTAAAGAAATTCCAATATTTTAAGAATGTCCATTTATAAAAAAAATTCCATCAGCATCGAGCTTTTCAGTTAAAAAATGAACGAATTCAATATTGAATATGTTTTTCTGACAATTGTTTAAACATTAATAAACATTTTTTTTTTTTTTCGAAAACCATAATTCAGCTAATTTTATTCATTTTAAGCTTATGAATACTCTAACGAAATCAGATGCCGCTTCCAGACTTATGAATTCAATTAAGATAACATTTAGTTTTAAATCCTTCATCGATTAAACAATGCTAAAAAATCATTCGTTACATTAAATAATTTTAATAGACTTCTGTTTTTCGGTTAATATATTCGCCGTTGCTAATTGAACTTAATTTAGAAATTTGAGGTTCCTTCAAAATAAGCTCGATAATTTAGTGTTCCAAATCGTAAAAATTGGGAACCACTGATTAAAGCGTTAACCATAAACATGCTGATTAATTAGTGCAAATTATTTTGTAAATTATGGAATTAGATACAAAAATGTTTTCCCTCGGGAAAAAAAAAAAAAAAAAATTTCTCGAAGGATTTGAATTTTCGACCATTAAAATATGGGAGATAATATCAACTAAAAAATATGGTCATAATAGTTAAGTTGGGAGGTCGGTTGAAACTTTGGGCCCCCTAATGTTCATTTCACTTTAGCATATTCCGTCATGTCTCAGAAACTTTTTAAACGAATCGAAAACTTTCTGCACATAATTATAAATTTCGTTCTTCCAAGTATAAAATGTGAAAAATTAATTTGTAATAATTTATTATTATTATTTATTTTATTTAACTGTGACCGAAACGATTTCGAATTTTATGATACACAAATTTTTGTATCATTTTAAGTAATGATACAAATGACTATATAATTTTAAAAGACAAAATAGAAATTTTAACGAAAATAGTTGAATAGACCATGAGAAATGAAAATTTAATAATTCGATTTTTTAAATTTTATAACTGTTTTTTCAAGATATTTTAAGTACATTTCTAAACATTGGAGGACCTTTTAATATTAATTGCACTTTTCGTTTATTTCGCCCTATTTCTGGAGCTATGTAAGCCATTCTGAAATCAATCCACACAACTGGTTTTTTTTTATACTAGTATATATTTTTCTTCTTGTAAAACTAGTTTATTCAAAGATAATTCCAAGCAAAAAATAACCCATACTAATTATTTATTGTGTGGAGGGTAGTTCATTTCATATTTACTGTTATTTATTTATTTATATTTTTATATCCAAGTGGTTGTCAACAACTTTTATATTTTAATTGAAAATTAAGTTGTTTAGTTTTTATCGTTTTTCTTTAAGGGGATGAATTATGTTTTCTTTTGTTCTTTTTTCCTCTTATTGTTATTAATATTCTTTTGTGTTTTAAAAAATGTAGAAAAAGAGTTTTGATTGATTAGTAATGGAGCTGGTAGGATATGGAAATGTCTAGCATTATTTACTTGTTTACGTCTTCAAATTTCTAGTAGTTGTTACAAACTGTTATATTTTAATTGTAAATTAGTTATGTAGTAGAGTTATAATAGTTTTTATTTAGGGATTCGAATAAACATGAATGTTTTATTTTGTTCTTTTTTCCTCTTATTCTTATTAACATTCGTTTGTCGTTTAAAAATAAGTGTAGAAAAAGAGATTAGTAGATTGATTAGTAGTATATATCTTTGATTGATTAGTAGTATATATCTAGTAGCTGTAAAGGGAAATGTTTCCTAATATTTATTTGTTTATATCTTCAAATCCAAGTAGTTACTAACTTTCATATTTTAATTGAAAGTTAGTTACGTAGTCGAGTTCTAATAGTTTTTCTTTAGGGACATTGAATAAATATGAATTGTGTTTTCTTTTGTTCTTTTTCCTCTTATTGTTATTAATATTCTTTTGTGGTTTAAAAAGAAAAAAGAGGTTTGATTGGTTAGTAGAGTATATAGGTGGAGCTGATAGTTTTAGAGGGAAGTGAGACGAATAACCTTCGCGCTTCGTTTGTTTATTGTGACCGTTTTTCATTTAAATCGCCTTTTGTGTTTCTCTTTCTGCTCGACATGTTTCCTCGCGAGGTCGCCTCTCAATTAAAACCATTCTTCGACTTTCGTTGTTCCTCTTTCTCGATATTCGACTGAATGTCTTGGGTTTTTTCTTTTCTTATTTATTTGATACTGATACACACAATCGTTCTTGTATTTGTAATAAACTGAAGTCGCACTTTAACGAATTCGATTGGTTCCAATCGAAAAAATTCCCTATGGTGGGAATTTTGTTGTACGGGAGAAAAAGGTTTTGACAGTCATTTGAGTATTTTTTTAAATTTTTTTTTGTTGCAAAAATTTAAGTCTGTATGAAAAATTTAAGAGTATACAGTTCAGAACTTTAATTAAATATAAAATATTCATTAAAATCATTAATATTTATTTTATAAATAAACTGCTCAAAAGTGAAGGCAATTCATCAATTTTGCGGTAGAATCGTACTAGTAAGTACATGCGTACGTTTATTTTACTTGTAATATTCTGGGATTTCACATTGTTTTTCTTTTCTTGAAGTTTAATTTTTCTTAAAAATTTTAACCTTTTAGGAATGAAGTAAAGATAGAATCGTACACAAGATATGGTAGAGAACCCTTTAAGTAGTTTCGAATGATTGTAGCATGTCAACCCGATGTGGTTTTAGATGTATCTCGTCATGGTAGATTACATTGTTCCAATCTCTCTCTTTTTATTTTTTTGGTTGGATATAGACGGAGTTCTATAAAGCTCTTTATCTGTTGGACTTCCCCCTCACCTCAAAAGATGAAGTTTCATCGTTTGTTATGCTTCTATTTTCTTTTTTTATGTTCCGAAAAATTCTAAAATTCAAACTCTCTTAAAGCAAAATAGAAATCGAAACGCTCGAAAAATTCCAAAACAAATTTTAAAAAATTAAAAAGAAGTCTAAAAAATTCGATGCAAAGGGCGAAAAAAAAAAAAATCAGACACAATTTATACTTGTCTTTATTGATTTTTATTAAAACTATTTTTCCCTATTTTTGAGCCCTTTTCCCCTTAGTGAATTCACAATGGTGACTAAAGCTGTCCTCGAGAAAGGGGGCGAACTTCAGGTACCAAAAACGGGTCTAAACCACAACTTCTAAAATATTCATCAGCTTCCTTATTATTATTTCTACATTTTACTGTTTAACAACTGGCTTAATATATTCCGTAAAATCTCAGTTTAATCATAAAAGAAAGTCAATATGGAACCAACATGAGCTTGAAAAACATATTTCTCATAGCAAAAGACATATTGCAAAAAGAATGATAGGTATTAAGTAAAGTATTTGTTTATACAATTTATATATAAATTAGTAAAGTCATTGACATAAGTTATAAAAATTGAATTCCGTTTTTTCATGCAGATGATGCTAACGACTTAACCCTAACGAATAAAATATTCTTTAAGTTATGACGGAATGTGTCGTCAGAAATCGAGGCGTAGGTGTTATTTCCTCGCTAAAGGTCTTTTGGCGGTATTAGAACAGCTGTTTATTGGGGCCTTGAACTCGCTCTGGTTTTGAGTTTGGGGATTCCTGGGAGCATCACCTGATGATGTCACTGGTATATTTGTCAAGTAACCTAAAAGAAATTGGTGAAATTAATAAATTTCTTATTATCATGATTTTCTATCAAACCTCGGCTCCATTTAAGATTCTATCGTTTTGGGACCATTCAAATATTACGTATGCACCTGAGAGAGATTGGTTAGTTTATTTTTGGTGATAGTGTGTGAATAATGCTTACGTAAGACATTAAATTTTCTTTGACCGGAAAAATTCTCTTGCAAATTGCAAATATAATATAATAATAAATAAATAAATACATAAATAAAATTAAATTAAATATTACATTTCGATTTTTTTTTAACATAAGCATAAGGAGATGGTTGTTTTTTGCTTATTTTCGTTATTATGAGTTGCAAAATATCCGTAATTAATGCTTCACAATATTTAAACAATGGACTTTCTTATGTAACAATTATACCTTTTTTTCTTACTGTTTTTAAATTCGGTAAAAAAAATTTACGTCATTACATTTTAAACTTATGTAAAAAAAATTTTTTTTGTATTAAGGATATCAGTTTATGTGTTTACTTATCACCACTTAGCGTACATATCAAAAAGAAATTTTTTTATGATTCATATGAAAAATAATCAAAAAATTTATTTGCAATAAATATAATTTCATTATATGACACCTTTTTCGTCTTATTTGCTTTATTCTTCATAATATATTATTTCGTTTTTAATCTTTTTGCTTGGTACAGCTGTAAACTCCTAACCTAGCAATCGGCTAACTGTGGCTCGCGACCTACATTTGATATTTTTTCCGATTCTAGTGCGACTTGTATATGGATTATTGCAGATTTGACTGCAGAGATACTGCAGTGAGGTTTTGGAACAGATATTGCCGACCTCTGTTAATAACCTTTTAGGTTGAGAGTTATACTTGAATTAGCGAACTGAAATGATAATAACAAAAGGAATATTCTTCATAATTTTCCGGAGCATCTTTTATTATTTATTAATCATACATCACATGGCTATATTTTGTTTAATGATCGAATCTAACTATAGTTAAACAGCTACGTCAAACAGCGACGAATTTCTTTTTGGTGAATTGTGACTTTTAATCAATCAGCAAATGTTATCTGTATGCCATAATTTTCTAACTACGTTAAATATAAGAACTCTAACACCACTGAGCACTAAATAAGCATGATCGCAAAACTAAAGTTCAGTATCGTTAATTGAATTACAGTTAATGTTATAATAGATTCCAAGTTTTTGCTGTCTAACTGAACAAATTATAAAAAAAAGTTTTGTATTTCAAGCTTTTGATAGGGGGATGTGACGATAATACATTTCTTACTCTCATTTTGTTTTTGTACAAATCTATATATATATTTCTCTTACACGGTACCAAAAAAAGCCTCATTACAACTTCCCGAATGGCAACGTTAGAAAATCGACCAATGATTGCATCTAAAAATGTCACATGCCAAATCTATCTGAGGTGGCTCAACATATAGCGCTTTTAAAAACGGAAACAAAAACCAGAGTGAGCATTATCAGGTTGTTCAATTCAGCTGCGGCAAAAATAAAAATAAACAACTTAAAAAATAAAAATACTGTTTCCAGCCATAGAATTTTTTGAAAGTTAACTTAGCAACATAAATCAAAATTATGATACCTGAGCGCTTGACGTAACAAATCCTTCAATTGTGTAAGTGTTGTATCGCCAAATGCCCAAATTAACAATTGCAATTTCAAATTAATATTGAAATGTACAGGTTTAGAATTTTCTACAGTGAAAAGTTTTCGGAACTTCAGTATTCAAAAAAGTATACAAAAGCTAGAACGTATCCAATGAGCGATCAAAGCGAGCATTGGATTGCGAAGCAATCCGAAATAAACTGCGAAAGCAGTTCCGGGGGTTGGTGAGCGCCAGCGAGCAGGGGGTGAAGCCTTCTAGTTTTCTTATATTTCTCAAAGCATACTTCATTATACTTTGAGAAGTCTTTCAATTGTAAAAGGTTAAGTTGCATGTTATATTATGTGGCACCTTTAAGAACTTAATTTCCTAATTTAAGGTTATGGCTGGTTGCAAGCTTTACACTGTCAGAAAAATCGGTGTTGCGTTGAATCATAATATCGTTGAATCATAATATCGTTGAATCATAATATCGTTGAATCATAATATCGTTGAATCATAATATCGTTGAATCATAATATCGTTGAATCATAATATCATAATCATAATATCATAATCATAATATCATAATCATAATATCATAATCATAATATCATAATCATAATATCATAATCATAATATCATAATAAGTTGCTTCAATCTCGAGAATGTGTTAAATTCAAAGATTATTACCGTATAATAAAGTTAAAAGAATAATAATTTACATGATATTAATTAAGGTTCAACTTGGCTTCGTAGATTTCGAACCCTTACTAGACTTTTGCATAAATTTACTTACACTTGGAACGGACTTTCAATTGAAAAGAGTAGAGGAGCTTGATGTGTGGCACTTTCAGAAACTCAATTTCCTAATTTAAGAACATGTTATGGTTGGTTGTAAGCTTTAACACTGTCAGAAAAATCGATGTTGCGTTGAACTATAGTTTCGTGCAATCCAGGTAAAAGAAATAATTGGCACTATATTAAGGTTCAACTTGGCCTCGTATTATGGCCGCGCATTTGAACGATCTTAATGTTAAATGCGTTCCACATTTTTTAACACATTAATTTACTTGGCTTTTTATTTAAACAATCGACTTTAAATGGAAAAAAATATGCTTTATGATCAGATTCCTCTAGAGGTATTTATAAAAATGTTCTTCAGTCTAAAGCCGATTTTCTCAAATTTAATAAAATCTCATCCAGCTTTTCCTTCGATTATATAATTTCCTACAACTCTAAAGGGTTTTGAACTCTAAATCAGTAAGGAAATAATAAAAAGCGTGCCTTCTTACCTTAATTTATCTAACATTCACCTGCTTCCCTGTATGGAATAGGCCAGCTAGATAGCGATCAAAATTGTCTTCGTTGATGAACGGAAGTGTTGGCTATTGTTCTTGACTAGGGCAATTGGTCTATTCATTCTGTTCTCATCGCCCCTTCAGATAAGAACTAAATTAATTATTGCTCTAAATAAACACTATTTTGTTTAAGAGATGGAAGTTATGGGTCATTGATGAACTGAGGTTTCGTACTGATGGATAAGTTAAAATGCGTATGATTTTCATTAAATTCTATTTTTCTTTTTAATTCTATCATTTAAAGATTTTTTTGAAAGCGCTTCGGTCAAGAAGTGGGGGGGGGGGGAGTCATAGTTTAAGTGGCTTAAACTCGTAGCAAATTTACCATTTTAAACTATATAACAAATTTTAAGAATAGTCTGAACGTTAGAATGGAAAAATGGCTTTAATGTTTAAAATTATTAAATTTTGTGAAAATTCGCCAATTTGGTGAGATTTTCTCATTTAGATGAAAATCCTTAACTCTTGGACGGAGAATTTTTATTAAACATGCTTTTCATTATTTTTTTCATACTTTTTTTCAATTTTTAGCAATTTTGGACAAACTGTTTAAAAATATTAGATTTAGAATTTTGATAATTTTTGGTTCTGAAATACGGCTCAATTCTAAACAATTATTTTTCAAATTCGTAGTTATTTAGATCTAAGAGAAACTACAGTTCAACATTAAAATTTCTTTAATTTAAAAATCAATTATTGATAAATTTTTGTATATGAATTTAAAAAATTCAAACTACTTATTTTCGAAATTTTTATTTTAGAACAAATATAATTCTGATAATCTAAAAGATTTTTTTAATAACTGTTAGACTATTTTTTATAATTAAAAAAAATATCGAAGTATATTTTTTCTTGTAATTAGAGATTCAGGAAAAATATATAAAAGGGACAGCAGTGTCACATCTGCGTCAAAGAGTTAAGATTTATCTGGGGAAATTAACTTCAATTTTCAAAAAATTATTGTACTTTTTAAGTAATTAAACTAATTAAACTTCAAATTAACCTTACTATACCTAAGCTAATTAAACTTTAAAAATTAAACTTTTTCGAAAATTCGCACATTTTGGTAAGATTTTTTCACCCAGATGAAAATCTTTGAAATCAATAATTCTTAATTTTTGGTAACTTTTCGAAACATTTACTCTACTTCGGTTTGTTGAAAGTAAGTGACTCTATCTTAATGGTTCGAGAGGGTGATCTCGAATATGCTAATTAATTAGTGCATACGATATTTTTAAGTTATGAAATCAGACACCAACAAAACGTACTTTCTCCGAATGATTTTTTGGGAAACATATTTATTATAGAATTATTTTATTTCGATTTGTAAAACGTGATAGGTATACTTACGCAATATTTTATAACTACTAGTTTTTTTTTTCATAATTTGTTCAATATATTGTTATAAGAAATAACATATTTTCCTAAAAAAAAATGCCTATTAAATTTCATTGGCATTTTACTTGAAATATTTCATAAAAGTAATCGAAAGATTAAATAAATTATGAGTTATAGGGTATATTTAAATATAATCTGAGATTTCATAACTAATCATTGGTTATAAAAAGTGTTAACTCGTGGAACCCTTTTTCCTCTTACACGGATCACCATTTTGGAACTGCTGATTTAAACAATGAAGGGCTGATTTGCGTTGCTTCACTTAGAACAGGGCTGTCCAACTGGCGGCCCGCAGGCCGCAAACGGCCCGCCAACACATTTTGTGCGGTCCGCCAACTTCTTATTCAGCATATTTCTTTTTTCGAAATTTTATGGTATCAAGAAGCATCCGAGACTACCATTCCTGGTCAAGCCGAGATCCCCGATGTTGCCTCTTGATCGCTCTTTCACTCCTTTCATTATATTGGGAGAAAAAGGTACAGGACATCTACAGGTCAAGAGCAGTCCTACCCTGCACGCTGGTGTTATACAATAGTATTGCCTCGTGTTAGATAGAGAGTGAGAATCGAGTGTTCCAGAACCGCTAGGAAACCCAGTATTTCATCACGAATAGAAAGGACAAACTCCAGTGCTTGATTTGTATGCAAGTTGTGGCTGCGTGCAAAGAATATAATTTCAAAAGGCATTACACGAGTCTTCACGAAGGGAGCCACAGTAAATATCAAGGAGAAGCAAGATCTCCGATAGTTTCAGAACTGAAATCAAAACTGCAAAAACAAGCTGTGATGTTTACTCAAGTAAAATCTTATCAGTACAACACTTGGCATGCTTCGTATGCAATTTCACTTGAGCTTGCTAAAGCGAAAAAACCTTACACTGTTAAAAAGGCGTCGTTGTTAAAAAGTGTGCTGCAGAAATGGCAAAAGCATTTGGTGATAGCAAAGTGGCTAATCATTTTGATTCAGTTTTCCCATTTAAATGTAAACAAATTGTTTTATAATCCTTCTGTTCCATTGTTCTATAAATAATAATTCAACTATTAATTGTTATTGTATAAGAGGTTATTGTTCAACTTTTTCAAACTGCGGCCCGCCACGTGATCAGTGACCGGAATTCTGGCCCGTGGGCTCTTTGCAGTTGGACAGCCCTGACTTAGAATAAATGTACTGTTTAAGGTCGTTCTTGCTAATGTTCTGCCTAACTGAAACTTTCAATCGAAATTTTCTGTCCCGGAAAGGGTTAAAGTTTACAAGGTATAATTTAATATTTGCACACTTACCATATAATACATTGGGGCTACAGATGAGCTTGGGCTCGCTTTTAAAGTCCGAAGATTTTTAACCTGAGCCCGGAACACATAGGATTTTTTAGAGCCCGAGTCCGTGATTAAGGCCGAATTTCGCGGTGTTGCCACTCGGCTTTTGAACCTTTCTATCTGAATTAATTAATACATTTTACATTTTTTCTACTTAATATTTGTACTAAACGTCTGCGTAAAAGTAGTAATAAAAGTAATGAAAATTTTATCATGAGTTCGAGCTTAAACAAACCCGAAACCTTTTTTTCGATAAACGAACTCGCTTAGGGCTCGGGCTGAAAATGTCTTATTTTTAATAGGGCCTCTTAATTAAAATTCTTCTTCTTCTTTGAATGCACTGCGGCTTACTGTAGGCCAAGACTGTCTCAATAACTTTCCAAAGAATCCGTTCAAACGCTATGGTCCGTCACGTTTCGCTTTTAATGTCTTTACTTAACATTAAAAAAGTAAAAATTTTAATATTTAAAGTAATAGGTGTTTTAGAGGGGACAGTGGTTACAAGGTTAAAAAAGGCTAATTACTGCATTCATATATAGTACTGGGCTGAAAGTCTGTCAAACGATTTTAAATATCTTAAGAGTGCCACAAATTGGTAGAGTTTCGAAACCCCCTGATCTCTAGTTCATAAAATTAGTAGCAATTCTTAACCGACCAGTTTGTAGTTCTCGTGTCACTTAAGAACATATAACAAAATATGAAAATAGTCAACTGTTTTGAAGACATGGGAAGAATTTCAGTGTTAAAACTTGTCAATATGCTATATTAAGAATCGCAAGTTATTTTTAGCAACCATCTTACATACGAAATTTGCTGTGCACACAGTCATTTTACTCATAAACGAATTCCTACGTCAACCGACATTTTTGTGACTTCAAAATAAAAATTACCATATTAGGTTTGTGTTACGCATTAGTTTCAATTTTGCTTTATTTCTGACTTCGAACCTTTTAAACGGAATTTAGTTAATCACTTTTGCTATATTTTTTAAAAATATTTAAATCTATTAAGGGGGGACCCCACCCTGAGATGGTAAAATATTAACGTTTTTCTTGAATTTTTTTTAAGTAACAGAGACAATGCAGAGACTCCTTGTTTTTTTAATGTTATTTAGCTACAATTTAAGTCTATTTTAAAAAAATTTCTTTTACAAACTAATAAAAAATAAGTTGGTGGCAGCTCCGTGTGTGGCTGGTCATCAAAAAGTATCACCTCACTGGCCTCATGGATTTAAAAGTCCTGAAACATAGGAAAACGATTTTGTTTAGATTTTCTGAAACATAAAGACATTATCTAAAAAGTAGCATAGCGGTTTTTTAATATTCGCAAAATTACCAAAATGGCGGCAACTTAAAAAAAAAGTTAAGTTTTTCATTAAAAAAAATATTCATTAAAATACTAATATAGAATCGAAATATAAAAATATAAAAAAAAAATCCTATGCTACTTTCTAAAGAATATATTTTTACGTAATTTAAAATAAAGAACAGCTTTTTTTGTTGTATAGATCATGAGAAAAACGTTAGGCCAGGTCAAAAAACAGCGTTTTGAGAAAAACGCGTTTAAAGTTTTGACTTATGGTAGGGGAAAACGTTTAATTTCATATATATAATGGTCGATAAAGGAAATGCCTGCAATAAGTTTCTATATGTTTCTATATACAGTCAACAGAATGGATGAGACACAAAAAGAATGTCGCCCCTCCTAATCCTGCCGAACGGGCCTTTCTACCTGCTTAGCGACGACTCCCTATTTTCCGGTATAACTTCCAAACGAAGTTAGGTACCAAGAAATCGCTTTAGGAAGGGTACAAAGATTCGAAAAATGCAATAAAATTTTTTTTTCGAATTTTTGAAATATTCAGGGTGGGGCCTAAAGAATTTCTTTTCTTTTCTTTCCTTTTAAGGGAGGGGGGGGGGACTTTCGAGGAATTATTAAGTTTTTGGATGGTGTTCATCAGTAGAATTCTCTATTCTTTAAAATCAATGCATTTTTTTAGGAGTGTGTGCCATTGTGAAAGATCGACGTACGACAACTTTCGACATAGAATGTTGACACGTACGAAGTTTGTCGATGAAAAATCGAATATTTTGTTATGTTATTATACTAGACCGATTTCTAAAGATATATTAATAATTATAAAGAGAGGGGAAAAAAACATGATAAAACCGTGAAGAAATCCAGTGCGAGTTTTTTTTTTTTCTTTTGGTGATTTTTTGTTACTAAATTTTGGTTGGTATTTTCTTTCCCCATTTGTTGGTATAAGCGAGGAAATAATTCATTTTTTAAAAAAATTGGATTTTCGCCGTCAGCGCTGGAGCATTGTCAATATTCGCCGGTTCAATGTAATTAAAAAATGATATTCAAATATTTTTTCGACCACATCGACTAAGTGAATTTCACTGTCACTGGAAAATGTACTCATTTACCTGATATCGGTCTTTTTCAGCGACATTCGTTGCAGGTTGCACCATAATATTTGGTACATTTGCTGCAGTTCCACTCTCTACTAGTTGGTTGTGCCCATATACGTTATAACAAATACAATTAGAACATAATTTAACTTATTTTTTTTTATAAAGTTCGCAGCAAATTATATTGTAACATCACGATGTTGTGCTACAAACATAGTCGACTTTCTTAAGAGAGTACTTGCAATAACTGAAAAAAAAGCGAATGGTATTTCAATTTTGATAGCAATGACAAATATTCCCTTTTTCTCCCCTTATAATTAACAGCGCATTTCAGATATTTGTATAACAAATTTTTATCAATAATAATAACATCGGGGAACAATTTTTTTTTTCTTCTATTGCTTGAGAATTTTTAACTGGTCCCAAATATTTCATATCGTTGATCTCAAATCTGCAATCGGTATCTCTCTCCAAATACCAGTTGTTTTTTTTTTTAAATTGACATTTTTAGTTTATTTTTTGTTGAAATGTACAAGTTTAAAAATGTTATATGTAACAGGGGGTCGTTGTAGCTTTAAGGAGCAAACCTAATTTCAAATTGAAAGTTCCCTACTCCCGACTTAGACAAAATCAAATATTTGTATAAATGTAACAAAAAATTTGTTTCACAGTATAATTTGCAACGTCAACGATAAGCGAGATACATGCGAGGGAATTGTAATTTAAATTATGACATTATTAAATTGGAATAAAAATTACGAAAAAAAAAAAAAAGACATTCGATATTTTGTCAGATGTGGTTGTGTTCATTTATCCTGTATGAGCGCAACCATTATAACGGAATGTTGTGTCTGAATAAACACTAAATTTTTTAAATGTCTTTTCTTAATATAATTTAATAGAAAATGGAATTTAAGAGTTAATTTTAATTATCTGTAAACAAGTGACGTTGCATTTAACCCTATCAGTATTCTATATTTTCTTGCAAAATATTGTCCCAATTTATTTTGATATTTTTTTACATTCTTGCATTGCCGTATCAAAAGTTTATACAATTATAGACATTAATGGTTTTAATCATTGTTTTTCCGCTTCAACCTTCATAAATATTTTGTTAATCACTCTTAAGGGATGGTTTCCTACTGAAAATGCAAATAACTAATCCTTTTTTTAAAACTTTGCTTACTCAATTAAAAATAAATGTAATCTATTTTGTTTCAATTAATTTTCAATGCAAATCGAGGTTAACTCATGTTTTTTTATTTTTTTTATTTTTAAAGGTGTTTCCCTTCCGCTTTTTAATCTCTAATTCAATTGAAAACAGTTGACAACAAGCTAGATTGGCACGTCACTGTATTTATGTACCAGATAATTACTGGAAAGACTTCACAAAAGGGGGAAAAAAAAAAGGAATAAACAGTCTAAAGAATAATGAGTTTAAACACGCAGTAAAATTAAATTTTCGTTGAAGCTTGTATTTTCTTTTCTTTTAATTGTCTCTTAAGGTAACCCCCATGTTCTTGCCAGCTTCCACCCACCTTGCCATGTTTCGTCTGCAGAGGATAATTCTTTGTTCCAAAATGTCATTAAAGTATTCCGAGTTGGAATAGATTGTGGGTGGAAACTCGGGAATGAAGCAATTTTCCCTTTCAGTAGAGTTTCATCCAAAAAATGCATCTATCTCATCTCTATGATTATTGCTGTAATAAAGGGTACGCTGGACTGATTTTTCGCGCTTTTAACTGCGCCAAGAGCAGTGGGGCGTTATTTTCGCAAAATGCGCGGTAGTTGGAGTGTTGAATTGAATTGCTTCTGTTTGCATAACCTCAATATTATTACCTTTTTCAAGTTCAGATTTTTATTAGTTTTTAATAGCTTTTTCTAAGAACATTTAAGGTTCTTCTTGCTCTTAGATTTGATTGAAATTCTTGCCTTTAACCAAAATTTGATGCATTAGCTGTGTCCTCTTTTTTAAATAGTTTTTTTGTAATTCCAGCCTAAGTCATTATTGTTTAAATCATATTGAAGTATTATTTTATTTATTTTTTGGTGCTTTCAAAATATTGTGCATTGCATACTCAATATTTGAGGTTTTTGCAAAACTTTTTTTCCCATGGTAGTTAAATAAAGCAGAATTCTTTTATAAACAAATAATGGTCTTATAAAAAATTTTTAGAACTTAAAAACATGACAGTTAATCTATCTGATCTTTTATGTATTTAATTAAATTATTTATATATTTTGGAAGACAAAATCATTTCAATATTAATGATTTAAAATTTTAATGCATTACCTTTGTTACCCTTAAGAAAAAAAAAAATTTCTGAAACTACGGAAATTCCGTAATAGGTCAATACCCCCCAACATAAAGTTGTGACAGAATAGAACTTTATGAAACCTGTCAGAATTTAAAAACACATCCATTTCTCTAAGAGACTTTTTGTGTCTGTATAAATTATGTATATATGTAGAGTGGTCTAAATTCTTTTAATTATAATTTATAAAATCATTTACGCATTACGTTTGTTGTAACTAAAAAAAAATATTTTCTAAAACTACGGAAATACCGTAGTAGTTGAGGGGCATGGTATTGCATTGTTTGTTTAGTCGCGTACTGAATTAGGGAGTCGGATCAACTAAGTGGATTCGTTGTTGATCCCATCCTTATCATTGCTTCGACACTGCATCGAATCATTGATTATAAACTGTTTATTTAAATCAGTTAATATAAATCAGTTGATTTGAATCATTGATTATAAAGTATCCATTTGAATCAATTGCTTTGATTTTGTTTCTAATTCTTGATTGGAAACAGACTTGATTAAAATAAAAACCGCGTATCTATTTAGACGCTCTAATCTCTAATTTATATCAGTTAATTAAAATTTGTGAATTCCCGTAGAATCTATCGATTCGAATAAAATCCGTTGGTTCATTTTAATGTTCTTTTAAAACATAATTTTCATATGTTGATTGAATTTCAATTGTTTCAAATCTATTGGTTCTCAACTATTGATTACGAAAATTGATTTGCTTTACAAATATCTCCTAAGTGGACATGATGTCTAGTGTTATTTTTAAACGCATTCAGTTTTTTTTTTTTTTAAAAAAAACTTTGCTGTACTCTGTTGCAAGTTAAGAAAAAACCATTATCCCTTTGGAGATAGCCTGTTTGCATCTAAGTGATAGCCTAAAAGATGCCAAGCTAGAGCGAAAGTATATCAGCATCGCCAACTCTAAACGTTGCACTGCCTATTTTTTGCTTGCTTCTTATTAACAATTATAATAAATTAACAAGCAATAAGAATAAATAAAAATAATATCTAAAAATCGTAAAAAAAATCTTTCTGTTCGCTTTTAAAGAAACTGATGAAAGATTAATAAATATTGTTCTTGCAGACGATTTTCTTCTACAGCAATTTTTGTACAGCAAATATTGCATTTGATTTGTTAAGAGGTCAGTATATGACGCGCCATTTTAGTGATCCAATCAAATCCAATGCTCTTGCAACGTAAGTCGTTTATCGAAATATGTCACCAAGTCGAGAATTCCAGTAAGACTACGAAAGTATAACCTTTTTTGAATAATTCTATGATATACATCGTAAATGATAGCACGAATTAAATTTCTCTGTCTGACTGGTTTTAACTTTAAAAAGCTTTTATATTACTTTGAAAGCATATTTGTGTAATTTGATAACGAAATAAAGCAGAACTATATGCAGTCGCGGATGATTACTTAAATCCTATATCACAATGGTCTTTTCTTAACTTGCAATGGAGTATAAATCATATCGTCTGATATGGAATATCATCGCATACCTGAAAACTCTACTAGGGTTTTCCAGTAGACTACTGGATTTTGCCAGTTTTTCCTGGTCTACTAGTTTGATAAAAATTCTCCTGGTTTTTATACATTTTAGAAAATTCCCTAAAATTGAGCAAGTTTCCTTAAAAATTCTCTATTGAAATAGAATTTTTGTGCAGATGTTTGCTTGCTTGAATATTTTAGTTAAGTGTTACTAATACATAAAGAAGCAAGCCTCATTTGTGACAAGTAATATAAAAAACAAATTTTTTTGAAGTCAATTTCTGCTGAGGTCAACAAAGAAAAATTTTATTTTAGTTACTTTTTATTAAATAATTACAATTTATAAATATTTATATACATATGAACTTCTGTTTCACCTCTAGCTTAAAGTATATAAAAAGTGAGTTCAGGCAATTCTAGAATAGGCCATTTGCTGACAAAAAAAAAAATTCCAAAATATTAAAATGCAAGCAAATTGTTGGAAGAGAAGATATTCCCATTTCGTAATCCTAAATCATCCTCTTATAGTTTGTTTTCATTTTGATATTTGAAACTTCATGGTTTACTTTATGTTTTGCCTTAAATTTTTAAATTATTTATTGAGATGAGGTAAAAGAGAATTTACGATGAAAAGTTTCTTCCGTGCCATAGCGTCCTCTTAACATTACTACCAAATAAAGGTAATTATGTTCAATTGGTGTAATATTTCCAGTTCTACAAAAACTCACTTTAAAAGTGAGGTTTTGATGCTAAGCATGAAAAAAACAAATACTTTTGTGTCTAACGTATGAGTAAAAAAGTTATTCTACTTAAAAGCATTACAAAATTTAGTGACTTAAAAAAGAAACATTATTAAAGCCACTGAATAGATCTATTTGAAAATAAAGTAAATTTTTTTTGCTCTATTGATAAAAGAAAAATTTAGGAGGAAATTCAAGATTTTTTTTTCTGTTTTACATATACATTTTTCTTTACGGGAAGAAAGAGCTTTCTAATTACTCTTCAGAACTGTAATTAAGTATACTTTTTGTTTTTTAATGTAGAAAAAAGGGTCGTTTAGTTGGAAACCATGGTCTTTAAAACCGTTGAGAATTTTTTTCCAATTTAAATGACTTATAAAGTGTTGGTAGAAAATTATTCAGCCATCTGTTATGTAATGTTTTCATCGATTGCATGCATGTACTCACGCGAGTTAAAAAAAAAGAAGTATAAGACAAATTTGAATTTTAGGTGCGTAATATATCTTTTTAAATTTTTTATGCACTAAGTAATTTTTTGATTTCCTGCTTGATTTTTCTGAAAAATATTAAGTTTTCGTTCTTGAAAATAATTTTTCTTTTCTGTCACTCCGAAGTCATGATTATTTAAACGTTTTTGAAGGTTAATCTTCATTAAATATGTGTAGTAAAAGTTTTGATGTAGGTCGTCTTAGCGATCAATACATTTTCTTTTAAATTTTAAAATTGCATAAATCTGTATTCAAATTAAATATTACATACGGTATAATTAAAAAAAAAAAAATTGCATAAGAATCTTTTTTAAAATTTTCAATTTTAAAGTTCTATAAATCTGTATTTAAATTGCATATTACATACTATATAATTACAAAAATTACAGAAGAAAGTTTGTTTTTTTTTAAATTTTTAATCAATCTAAAATTTTTTGCTAAAATCAACATAGTCCGGCGTAATCGAATTTGGCACCTGAAAAAGTGACCATGTATCCAGCTCGTTCATGATCCATTTTAGACCTAAGGTTTGCAAACACACCATTTCAACAAATATTTTTTCTTAACACCCTGACGTATATTTTACACTAATTTAATTTTTCTGCTATTGTTAAAGGTTCTGAAGACATTTTTTAAGGTATTCGACTAGTTTCGCCAACTTTTTTAAAAATATTAACATAAAATTAAAAAAAAAATTTTTTTTTAAATTTTATTATGTGTAAAAACTTATAAAACTGGCAAAAGAACTATTATTAATTAATTTTATTTTCTTAAATAGTTATTTATTAATTTTTTTTTTTTTTTTTTTTTTTTTTTTTGCATTTATGCTAAACAATGTAACAATGTAATTCTATCCCCTTAAAGAAAAGATCTTTTGAGGATTTTATCTCAAAGGCTTGTTTTGAACTATTATCTCAAAAGCAAGTTAGGGAACAAAGTAGTATAAAAAGCAAATATTTAAAAATTTCCGCGCGTGTCATTGCGAAAAAACATGCGTAAAAAATAAAATTCTACTTTCTTCTGTTAATCTGCATTTCAAAACATGTGTGCTATAATCATAAACACTTATGAAAAATTGTAGATAATTATTTTAAAAACAATATGAGATATCGTGTTTAAGGTGGTGTAAAATGTGAAAAGACCTGATTTTGAGATAAACACATTTAAAGACTTAAAATCACTGTTATCTCCTGAAACAAAAACTGACATACCTTTGTAAATAATTGGATTGGATTACAAGTATTTTTAGAAAGCTACGAACGACTAGAGGAATTCTAAATTTATAATAAACATAATTTTAAAAATTTTCTCCAAAATCATGTTTTTGCACTAGTAAGTATTACCTTAAGTATTAGTAATTAAATTGGAGTGAACACTTGTTGAGAAAGCTAGATTTTTTTTAAAACTTAAATCGGTTGTTGACAATTTGAAAATGTATAATTATTTCAAATGAGATTAATCTTATGTTATTATGATAGATTAAGGTTGAAACTTCTGCAATTAAAAAAATAAATAAAACAAATGTCATGAAAAACTAATGTTTAACTAAATGGTTTGTCCATTGATTTGGCAAACAGTGCATATACGTAACATTTTATTTCTTATATTTAAATTTATTTTTCATGCACGAAATTATTTTGTGTGCCCTAATGAATGAAATTGAAGCCTATTTCAATAAAGATAATACTACATTTTATGTAATTTCTATGGTTGGCCCAAAATGAGTTAACGAAGCATCGCCAACAGCCTATGGAATTGAATTATTAACTAATAATAAGGATAGACTGCTATTTAGCTGTGATAAATTTTCATTTGAAGCAAGCACCCGATAGAAAATTCGAATTTTCGGAGTACTAAACAATAATGAATATTTAATAAACTATTTTAATTTCAAAATATATGCTTAGTAACGAAACCAATTGGATTGATTTTAGGGGGCGATAAATGTTGAAACTGATTTAGCCAGAAATTAGTAAAGCGTGTTAAAGGAATTTTCACATTTTTCATGTTTTCTCTTCATTTCCAATAAGTTAAGAATAATCTGTACGTACTTAAATAGAAATAAAATAATTTTAAAAAAATGTTTACGTCTGCCGTATAAAAAAGGTGGTTTATTTTCTAGATCTTTTTGTTTACTGTAGAAAAAAAAGTCAAGGTTTGCTTAATATATTATTCAGATTTAAAACTTGAGATTTTAATATAGTATACTTTTTCTGTTTTTGGCTTGAAAATATATTGCACAGAATAAAAATCTGTTCTCGCTGCATAAGATATCATGAAAGGTGCTTCTTCTTTAAAGAATTAATGGTTACCGTGGTCACGAAGATAAATTATTTCAAATAAGAATGTTTTTTTTTGTTTTGTTTTTTTATTACTGTTTTGTATTAGTTTAAGATGGGAGGCATATAATTCTTCCCTTTTAAAAATGGTTTTACTCTTGTTTCCTCAGTACTAGACAGCTTCATAGTCTTAGTCGAGAGGAGTTCTCGTGATAACTGAATAGTAGTTTGAAACACTCAGCAAACCATAGCAATGTGAGAAAGCTACCTTTTCTTTGCAGCAAACCAATTACAGTGCAATTAATTTTATTATTCCATTTTTTTTTCTGACCTAGAATTTAATATATTAGCTGCCATGAGATACGTATGTCTTGTCTCAGTTCCGTTTTTTTTTCCAACATTGTGGCAGTTAACGTATTAACTAACATTTTCTTATCATTGTTGCATAACTCTAGCCATCGAATGGCTTTTTCAGTCAGTGTAAAATAAAAATTTTTTTTAAATTTCTTATCTTGTTAAGGGTAAGGGGAAAAGAACTGTCTTGAAGCAATTATTGTTTTTATGACTTAATCGTAATCCGCTTAATTGAATATGAGTGCATTTAACTACTAACCAGCTTAATGTTCTTATTTTTATTATTTCATTCGTCTATTTATTTCTTATTAATTTTTAAAAGTGTGTGATTCATACAATTAAAATTCCTCAACGGTATATTTAACCCCAATTACAACCTCCTCACAACATTAATCAGGTGATAAATTTAACTATATTTCTATTCAAGTTGAATCACAGTGTAGCGTAATAAAGTTTACGAGTGTTCTACTTCAAGGATGAAAATATGGTTCAACTTGGCGCCGTATTACAGTTATAACAAATTTGAGTTCATTACGCTTAAAAAAAATTTTTTCCTGTGTAATTTGAAAGAATGTCTTAAGATTTCCGGTAGTGTTAAAAATGTTATTCGGGTAATATATTTACGTATATTTTAACTGATTAAGTATCGTTGGGGGAAAAAAAACGCGATGTAGTGAATTATAAATTATTGAACGATAACGATATATGTGGGTAAATTCAGATGACGATGTTTCACTTTTAAAATATCTATCTTAACGCATGACTTTACTTCATCGAAATAATGAGGGACCGTAATTACCTTAGATGAGATTTCGCGGATGCTGTTTACAACATGTTACGCGTACACTTAACATTCCATCCTTTGAAGTTACGTCTTAAAAAGGAAAACGCTTCAGTGCCCGCGCTTTTGGGAGATAGTTAGAATGCTTTCAGGATATTGACACCTTCTTCACTTAATGAAGTCGATTTCTTTTCCTGGTAATATTTTCATTTATTTATTTTTTTAAGTTTTTAGTGACTCGCGAGAATTTTTTCGTTTTTGAAACTTTACTTTGTATCCTTTTATTTACGGAATTTTCAGCTACTTCGAATTTTTGTTTCTCTATTAGAACTTGTTTAATTTGAGCTGAATTCATCAGATACACTCAAAAAAAATTCGGTTTAAGGGTAAATTAATATCCTTGAACCATTTCTTGATTATGTAATTTAATAAAAATCTATATCGGTTTAGCTATATTTCGTTCCAGGATATCCCAGTCCACGAAAACCCGTTTTGGCTCTATAGAAATTCGAAACTTTTGAGATTCTTAAATGAAGTTTATTGAGGGGGGAAAAACGCTTTTATAGAAAATTTGGATTGATATCTAATAGACGAGTATTAGCGGAATGCTTAATTATTATGTAAATAAATCCATAAATGAGGAAGTTTTGATACCCACGTTGACATTTTGTGACAGGCATAGTTTAAAATTGGATCATTTTGAGTTCATTACTTATTTCATATCTCAATTTTGCATATTTTGCTTTGTTTTGTTTATTGCCGCAGAAATCTGAATAAGGAAAAAAAGAAATAATAAATAAAATTTTTATCATAACAAACCTATTCAAAAAAAAAAAAAAAAAAAAAATCTTAATAAGACACAAAACACGACCCTCACTCCACTTCTCGAGGTTGAAACGATTCCCAGGTAGTAGAGCTAAGTTTGGTGTCATCATATATGGTTTTTAAAATATTAAACACGTCTATATTTGTTTTTTGCTTGAACATGTCTTTCTCCAAATTTCTCATAATTGGATACCTGCAAATGACGTCAAGTGTGAGTCAGCCAATCAAGTTCGAGACACGTGCGTGACGCTGATAGCAAGTATCCAATCAAATCTGATTCGAAAATTTATTTAGGGTGATAGTAAACCCAAGCATTAGCGTGGCTTTTTGAAGCTATTTCACCAAGCAGCTTAACGTGCCTTAAAATTGAAGTAAACCTATAATTTTAAACTGTATGCCATCATGCCGTGAAGAACTATCTGGCCTTCTGAACGAACTAAGATAAAAGTTATTTGTCAAAGTACTCAAAATATACCTACTTAAAAGTTAAACTTTTTTTTAGAAATAATTCTCCAATTTGGCGACATTTTTCCACCTAAATGAAAGTTATCAAAATCAATTACTTATTCTCAGTTTTTGAAAACTTTTATGAGCCTTGATAATGCAATGTATAAGGAACTTTCTAAATATTTAAAAATGAGTTTACAAACGCTTTTTATTTTTTAAAACCTCTGCCATTTTTTTTTTTCATATTGTCGTTTTGTACCATTTTTAGAATGCGCTCGTTTAAGAAAGTCTTAACTTAGCATAAAAGTCATAAATAACTGCTACAAATTCATAAAGTTATAGTAAGGTAACATATTATTCCTAAAAAGCGTTATTTTATTCGACAGCAGAGTTTTCGAAAAGCATTTTTATAATTGTAACGTTAACACGCCATGCACAACCATGTGATTAGACACATCCATGTGATGATTTGTAATTCTTAAAAAAAATTTTATTCCATTTTCATTTTGCTATTATAGCGCCATCTTTGAATTAAATTGAAAAAATTGTAAAAAAAAAGAAAAAAGATTGCGGTTCTTCATTCCAGAGAATCCATATCTGCAATAAAAAATGGGTATTTCTATTGATATTTTCGAAGTTACTCAGACCCACCCACAGGGTTAAAAATCGTGTTTCGTATCATTGAATGCTTGTATTGAAAATATTTCGTACGTGTATTTTGAGATTTTTATTCCAATGCATACCTCGAGGTATAAGACATCTGTACTTTTCAGACAACTTCTACAATACTTGCTAGCATATCTTGTTTGATTTTTAACACTTACCTTCAATTTCACTTTTTATTAAAAATTATATTATGCATTAGCAGTGAAATTTTCTGTAATAGTCGAATACTTTCTCTATTCCCCCTTTTTTTTCTTTTTTATACATTACTTCCTAAATATCCAAATTTCTCAGTATGAATCAAGTATCAAATATGTACGAATTCTTTTCCTCTAGAAGATAAATAATTCAGTCATGGAATATGTGCTCGCTTCTTTTCTTTTTCAGGAACACCTATGATAGACCTTTTCAAGATTGTTTGTTTTGTAATTTCCTTGTCTTTTAGTTTCCATGGAATGCGGGGGTGTTTGCTTGATTTATGTAGACAGATATTCTTTGGGAGATATTTATTGTTGAGAGGCCTTTTCCTGTGATTCTTTAAAATAATTTTCACGTGCTAGTTTTTTTTCTCCTTATAACTTGTGTAATTTTTCTGGCTTTCAATGTTATTCGAATGTTCTGAATTATAGAATTTTCCCATTTTTAGCTGTGAAAACTTAACAGGTGAATGAATTTTGAATCGGGAAAAAGCCAATGAAAAACAGTCTTAAGTTTCTTTTTATGTAATCGGTCTGTCCAATTGAAGCTGCCAAGGTTGCGGTTCTTGTAAGTGAGATCACTTTAAAAAATGTAAAGGGTGTTCTGTAATCACCACCCTTAATATAAATTTTTAGAATCTTTGTAAAAAATTAATTTAAAAAAATTTACTCGTTATGATTTTCTCGTAACGAACATTAAAGCGTATCAATATTAATTATATTAACATTATCGATTTTATTATTATATTGAAAATAGCTTTTCAATGAAAGAATAAAATGATCAGTGCCAAAGTGTCTGCCATAAAATGAGCCACTCTGCTTTGTCATACTAGCCATAATATGGCGCATTTCAATCTTCAAAAAGTAAACTTGCAGTATTTGTATTGTAATAGTTATTGCCAAAGTGTCTGCCATGAAATGAGTCACTCTGCTTTGTTATACTAGCCATAATATGGCACATTTTAATCTTCAAAAAGTAAGCTTGCAATATTTGTATTGTAATAGTTATTGCCAAAGTGTCTGCCATGAAATGAGTCACTCTGCTTTGTCATACTAGCCATAATATGGCACATTTCAATCTTCAAAAAGTAAACCTGCAATATTTGTATTGTAATAGTCATTAGCAAAGTGTCTGCCATGAAATGAGTCACTCTGCTTTGTTATACTAGCCATAATATGACACATTTTGATCTTCGAAAAGTAAACTTACAATATTTGTAAAAAATTTTAAAAGAGAATTTTGAGTTTATTACAAGAATAGTTTGTTTTATAAATTATATTTTATTCGCTTTTACTCTTAGCAAATAGAATAGGCGTCTGTCTCAATGTTAAGCTTTCCACACATTTCCCCTCTGCGTTATGTTTTTTTCCCTTCTTTCAAATCTTGCTTTTCCTTACACTAGTATAATTGCAATTTCTTACAGAAACGTACTACTTCTAAGAAAGAAAAAGCAAGATTTTCTAAAAGCCATCGTAGCAGAGAGGGGAAAAGCTTGGAGAGTGGGGAAATCACGTAACCTTGAGACTCCTATTTTATTTACAATTTTTACATTTTTATAACTTTTTTTTCTAGATTGTAAAATAGTAACAAACATTAAAGTTAATGTAGTTTTTTTATATGTACATATGTATCGGTAAAAAGTAGCTATTGCAAAAGGATTTTTTTTGCAAAAACATAATGGTTTTTATAATCCTACGTATTTCTAGTTTTGAGTTTGTACTATCTTCAAAACAGCATTGTGTTTAAATATTGCAAACATATTTTTGAATACATACAGTAATAAAAGGAAATTATCCTAGTATTATATTAAAAAAATGCTGTTTAACATTAAATTCAAACTGTATGTTTTTTTTTTTTTTGTTTATTTAATTAATATTTTATTTTTTTTAATAAGTGGTTCAGTTTAGTTGTTATTCTATCAAAACAGAAATATTTTTCAGCCTACGGTTAAGGTAATGTATAAGGTAACACATCTTATTTTGCCGTCACAATTTTTTTTTTTTTTTTTTTTAAATCTGTAAATTTAATTATGAGTTCTTTTTTTTTTCAATTTTTTTCTGGTTTTCATTAGTTAATGGTAATGAACTTATTTTAAATTTTTAATGAATTTTTATCATGCAATTGCATGTATTATGGGTTTACTGAAACAGTTTTATATGTGGTAACATAGTTTGAAACACATAGTTATAATTTATTTTTTAATAACATTTTAATTATAATTTTATTCATAAAATGAAACTGATTAAACTAAACTTTTTAAGTATTTTTAAAAAAAAATTAAATCAAATAAATCTGATTTTTTTTTTTTTTTAAATCAAAAACATTGCAAATTTTTGGTTTTTTCTGTACTAAAAATGTGCATTTGAAAATCGAGATACCTCACTGTATGACATTTAAATACTATTTTATCTTAAACGCATTTTCTATTGTTATTCAACTTCCGGTTTTTCCCTTCAAGTCAGCTAGTTAAATCTTTAATTAAGTAACGTGATGCCTCTATCATTTCCTACTCTGACGAATCCAATTATTTTCAGTTTTTTTTTTAACGTTGAGTTTTATTTTTTATACTCACAGCAATCTTAAAGACAATTTTTTTTTATTATATTAAAATTATATATTTCAAATTCATAAATTCAATTAAATTAAACGAAGCATTTTTTTTAAATATTCTGAAACCTTTTCCTGTGGGATTATTCTTCGCGAATATTTATTGAAAATTAATTAAATTTCTTAAGGATTGCATCTTTGATAAATTCCCTTGATATCGTTTTAGCTGAATAAAAACTCGTACGAATTAGTTGAATACTTTTAATTTTAATAAGTGCTTTTTTTTTCTTCATAAAAATATAACTAACTTTGATACAGTTTAGAAATAACATGATTGTTTGTTTAAGCATGCGTAATGTAAATTTAATTGTATTTAATGTTACCTTAAATAAAGTGTTCTGTATCTATTAAAATTACACTTTTTTCAATTCGAGATCGCAACGAACTATAGGGGGCGTTGTTGTATGTGCCGAATCCCTGCGATTTCCATATGAACAGTCATTCAATTACACTGGAGACGTCTTTAATGTAGCATTGTAACGTTCCATCTTTATTGTGGCTGATTAAATTTAAAAAAGAAAAATGTTTTTTTTTTTTTTTTCTTATGCAAACGAAAACAAAATGGTATCACTTTTTTTTTAGAGAAGGAACATCCAGAGCACATCGGAAAAATATTTGTAAATAAAGAGAAAAAAATAGGTATATTCTTATAAGAGTTCAAACCTAATGCCTGAGAAATAGTTTTACTAAATTTAATGGTATAACATGAAAGGCCCATTTAAATTTTAACGTAAAATAAAGAATGCTTACGAAACAAAAAGAACCATTCTTTTTTTGTCGCCATTTTTAGTGTTACGAAAATGCGTCTTTGGGACTTGCCAAAAACAAAACAAGATGCAATTTTATTTTTTTAGGAGCGAAATATTATATGGAGTGAAATATAACGAAAATGTACCAAAGTCCATAACATGAAACTTTATCTTAGTAAGCGTCCGTTTTGGAAATGTTATTTCATTTTGAATCTTATTTATTAGAGTTCATAATGGCTATAGAATCAGGTGAGAGAAAAGTTTGTTTTGAATCTATGCTAAACTCTATATCGGCCCATTTTCCACCGAAATCCGATTGACTACTTCGATTTTAAACAAAGTGTTTCATTTTAAGATTTTTTCCAAAAATTTTAAGTGTAGATTGGCGGCACTAAAAATCTGCCAAATCTGTAGCTGTGATTAATACGTAAGTACCGAATTTTTCTTCCATACTTTTCTGAATCATATTACTTCAAATATTAGAATATGCAAGAAGTATACATAAACACGTAATTTAATACCATTTAATTTTTCAAAAAAAGTATTTTGACAACAATTTTATCAAAACATTATAAACTAAAAAGCGTAAAATAAAGAATTCTTAGGATAAAAACGATTTTAAAAATTCCTCATTTTTCAATAAAAACTTTCGTATTGTTTTTTTTTTTTAATTCTTATAGTATTTAATCAGACGTAAAAAAAACATTTTGTAGAGAACGATCATCAAGTACGAAAAAAAATTATTTACAAGCAAATTTTTTATTATAAAAATCATAACACTTACCTGATTTATAATTAAGTCCGGAGAATTCCAAAATGATATGTTCTTTGTTTGAAAACTTTATTCTCAAATAACATATATACATAGTTTATCCCTTCATTACTTTTAGGTAACATACCACACATCAAAATTTTATAATTGTAAGATCTCGATATGAATTTTAATATGTAGCTTAAAAACAGAATAGCAGTATTCTAGTTGAAATTCTTTCAAAACTAAAAAACACTTACCAAGAAAACGATAAAAAATTTATTTATAATCAGCACAAAACATACTTTCTCAAGTAATTCGGATTATTCTTTATTGTTGTTTTCTGAATTATGTAGATACAGAAATATATACTATTCTATGAAGAAGAAGAATATTCTATAACTATTACAGTTCTGTATGGAATTCATTGGAACACATTTATTCATTGGAATGACGAAAGCAATGTTGATTTCATTTTAACTTGTAATGAATTGAAGACAGAAAAATTATTTTACCGCAATACACACATCTGTAACAGCAAGTGATCATGAAATCATGTTAAGTTGTTGGTAATAGAAAGGTAAAAATTATTGAGAAGTTGTTCTTCAAATGCTTGGCGTGTTCTGCTTCAATGTTTGGCATGTTCTGATTAGTTTTTTCAAGAAGTTTTACCTTTTCTTTAGGGAAATTTTGCTTCTTTTTTGATGCTAAGAGAATGGCTTCCGTCATTGCCAATGGTTATGTGGGAACTAATGAATGATATTTACAGTCTCCCGCTAGATGGCGTACTCGAGCGCTGCGATCGCGAATTAATTAATGTGGTCAATCAACATTTCAAGAAGGAACTATAAAGTCTAAAAATATAAAAAAAGATAATTGGTTTGCAAAAGCATGAATCGAAGTAAAATTATTGAAAAAATAACGGGTTAACAAAAGCATGAATAAAATAAACTAAATATATAAAGAGATAGACAATAAAAGATAAGCAGACGATAAAATTAGAAGTCAATTTTTAGAACGACAGAGTTGTTGGTTTTCTTTAGATTAGTTTTTGTTTTTGGAATTAGAGTTTCCTTATATCCCGTTACGGGGTTTTCTAGTTGTTTTATGATCTTTTCACTATCCCGTTACGGGTACTTTATATTTGTTACTGTTTGTCTTGTTTGTGAAATAAAGTTTTTTTTATAATAAAAAAAAAAAAAAAAAAAAACTGAACAGTTATTTATATAGCTTATGATACGTTACAGAACAAACTGCATTGAAAATCATAATCAAATCCAAATGATGTGTATGGGTTTATGTTAGGAATTTTCATCATGGTATCTGTAATAATATCCTTATCTACTTATTACAGTTTAAAAATTTTAATCAGTATCAAATAGCTCAATTTTCGAAATTATTTTTCAAATTCCGTAATTTAAAACATGTTTAAATTCTGGAAATTTCGATCAATCAAAAAAACTTTGTCGGAAGTACTTCTTTAAACATTCGTATTAGAATAATATAAATGATATTAATTATTGCATGTGAACCTAGAATTGGTAACCCCTTAATGGTCGCGCAGTTTTGAAGAAAACGATCATAAAAGTGCCCATTTTTTTTTATTCAAGAAAAATTTTATAAAACTTACTCTATATTCAGTATCCTCATTTTTAATTTTTGGGTTAATTTTTAGCTTGCATGTTTGATGATTGCCGACTTCTAGTTTAAAACAAATTATCTCTAAATATATGACAAATAGTCTGGCACCGTCATCTGGTGTAAAAGTTGAGAAATGAACATGATTCCGGGCATAAGAAATGGATTGCTTTAATCTTTTTGGTGCGTTACTTTTGAACGCAGCAGCCCGGAAATATCACGGGCACAAGAAGTAGATGGTGTAACTTCAACCAGTCATTTCGGCGGGAGCAGAAGAAAGGGGTTAATTGATCATCATTCTATTAAAATTTTAAATCAATTGCAATTCCATGTAATTCTTATTATACATATACAAAAATTCTGATAATTTCAGATTCTTTGATTCATTATGTTTTAAAACAAGATGGGGATGCAAATTTATATAATTATGTGTTTTCAATAGTGAAAAAAAAAAAGACTTTCTAATTATTTTAGTTTCTAGATGGAATCCTGTAATTGTGTAAATATTTAAAATTAGAGGGAGATTCGGTGGCAACAGTCGGTTAAGGCATCGCTCACACCGCTGGTTAGAGGGCTGGGAGTAGTGAGTTCGATCCTGACAGCCGAAAAAATAACCAGTGTGTATACGCAGCAAAGTGCACGTTTAATTGAAAGCCTTCTCGTTGGTTGCTGTCTGGAAGTTTAGAGAGAGGGATATCAGCTTAGAAGCTGTCCACGTCGTCTGACCAGGCTCAAAATTAGGTGTTATTTCTACCGTAGCCGTTAGAGCCCTACAAATTGTGTGCCATGGTTGTGTGATGGGTTAAAAATTGGATAACATTGCAAAAATGTAAATTTAGTCTTGATGCATTTATAGAATTATAATGTAATGAAGTAGTTCATACAAAAATTATAAAAAAGAGGTTAACAGTATGGTGTTCCAATTAAGGTATCACTAAATGTTGTAGAATTGAGATTTTAGTTCATTTAACCCTTAATGAACTTATGTTTACGTAGATCAAGATATTTTCCCTCAAAAAACAGCAAAAAGACGCAGCGAGAAGTCCATATTTGCAATAAAAAATAAATAACAGTAAGAAGCATCTGGAAGTCGGATTCATTTTACTCGATTCATAGCTATTTAAACGCAAATGAATTCTTTAGGAAAAATTTTCGACACCATAGGAATCTCAAGCTTATGCTTTGAGGATAACAGAAATGGAGGCACTAAAAGCCGTCCTACTCCGGTTTAAAAGGAAAAAAAATAACTGTTTAAGACATGCTTTTTATATAAAAGGCCCATTAAATTTAGGATGCTCAGAACAGGATGTGCCCTACCCATTCTGCGCACGACAGGGGATCAAATGAACATCTATATCAGAGGGTGTTAGCTTTTGTGTATCTTCAAAAACTGAATATGAATATTATTTCGTTTTTAATTCAGTGTTTTTTTTTTCCCTCCGTGTTTTATTTGTATTCAAAACTTTGCTTAACGGAAAAGTATTTATATATATTTTTATTACTCTTTATGGTTTGGTGAGTTTTTTCATTGTTAACCCTTTGACGCAGAATTTTTATGAAACATATTTTTCAAAAATATGTGGAAAATATTATATTTGACATTTTAGTAATTTATGCTTGAATGGGCTTGAAACATCGGCCTTTTTCTGCGTTTGAGAATAAAATCTGTCAAACACGGCTCACTTCCAAACAACAATTTTTCAATCAAATTTACACTTATTTGCAGTTATTGGATCTATGCGAAACAGTTATGCATCATAGAAATTTCCTTTAATTTACGAAATAAATTATAAATACATTTTTGAATACGAATGGATTTTTTTTTTCAAAGATGAACATCATTGTTGCTTAATACAGTTCGGTATATTACTAAATAGTTTGATGCGTATAAAGATCGTGTTAATTTGATTCAATGTGTATGGTCGGTCCAGTATAAGTATTAGAAAGCACTCCGTTTTGTGGATATAATCGTGTGAGCTGATTACGAGATTATATCTTTTTATTATTTAGTTTTTGGCTTTTTAATATATATATATTAAAATATTTTTTAAAATATTTATTTTTAATAATTTTTCTATTTTTTCATTAATCTCTATTATATTATTTTCCGTATTTTCTCTATATTTTTATCTTATTTTATGAGTTCTATATACTTGCAGCTTCTGCGCAATTCTTTCAATAGAAACGAATAATTCTACACCATCGTATGACAAACACATCGTAGCATTATTGTTCAACTTACGAAAAAAGGGCCAAAAGCACCTTAATAATGTTACTGCAAATTTTTACCTTTTTACCTGCATTGCAAGGGGACTCCTGTGACTGTGACCGTTACCGAAATAGTTTAATGCACCCTATTTAGACAACTGTTAGATAATGTTTTAAAATAAATTATTTCTTACTGAGATGTATTACGTACCCCAACAGCCATTGTGTAAGTTGCGTTTAAATAAAGCTTATTTTTTATTGAAATAATTCAATTATGTACCCCATATCGACCATTCTAAGAAAATGTTTTAAAATTGATTATTTCTTATTGAAATAGTTTAAAATATTCCATATAAATGAATATAAAAAATGTTTTTGATTAGTTTATTTCTTATTGAGTTGGTTAAGCTCTTTCTCTATCAACCATTGTAAGAAAAAGTTTTAAAATCATGTATTTTTTATTAGATGTTTTAACAGTTAACGGCTATTACACGAACATTTTATAGAAAGTAGCGTTCAGAGACTTAGGTGCGCACTATCTTAGACTTGCCATAAAATATTTAAAATTTTAATATTAAATAAATATAAACACTATGGTGAATAGATAAACGAATATTTATAATCATTAATTTTATTTTCATATAAAAAAGTGAAAATAGTGATTGCGATGAAAAAGTAGAGTTAAAGTACTAACTTGAATCACTGTATATACTTACCATATACAAATGAAAAAATTTTTTAATATGAAAAAGAAATTTACTTACCGACCGGACTGTTTATAGGTCAGGGAACTGGCCTTGCATCAGAAAGGTTCTGGCTTCGAATCCCGGACAAGGCATAAATGTTCTTTCATTCTCTGTACTATCAGTCGTTACGGAGCAACGTTGTCCCACCTAATATGTTGCCCCTGAAAAAGTGACAAACATATCTACACTAAATTCGCCTGAATTGACGAATGTTAACCCAGGTGGGCATTTGGAAAAAGAAAAAGAAAAAAAAATAGTTATTATTATTTATAAAGTATCTAAAATATATTTTATAAATAAAATATATTTTGATTTTAATGCATAGTGTTATTTTTTCTTGGAGTGCGCCCTCAAACCTCGTGTGCCCCCCCCCCCTCCTCTCACCACGGGGATTGCGGGTGTGTCATTTCGCCCCTGGTTATAGAATAGTTTATTTTTTTGTAAATATTTGAATTTTTTGTAGTTTTAAAAATTAATTTCTAGCATAAATGCTTTATATAATTTTTTACCGTGATCTTCGTCTAACGATAAAAATGTCTAATATTTCAGTGTGATTTTACTCTTTTTACCTTTTTAAAACAATAAACATCCACTAAATGTATCAACTTTTTTTTAAATGTATTATGTATTTTATGTATGATATATCTGTTTATTATGCAATTGTATGTGTATGAAAATACTGAATTCGAATTTTACTGGATAATCCCACTGAACCCTACGTTTTTGTAGTTTGATGAAACCCAATAATTATCCACCCACTCTACATAATTACGTTGAAACTTCTCCAGTTCCTAATAACATTTCCGTACTCAAAGAGATTTTTGTTGCAGTTTAAATTTAGAAACACTCGATATCTTCTATTAATAGAACATTGTTTGTTTGGCTTAAGACTCGGCCGTAGGTTAAAATATCAAAAAAGGACTTTCCATGTGTTCTTGGACCATTGATTTCATGAAGTGGAAAACGTCTTTTATTTCTTATCTAAAAATAATTCCCTTCGTAATAGATGTTTAACTTTTGTGTTAAGAGTTAATGATTGCTTTTTCAAATAGAATGTAGCGAACAGATGACTTTAATTGATAATTTGGAGTCTTGTATTATTCCGCGAAGATGACCACGCCCGTGTTACGCCCTGGAAAGCCCCGGAGCTCTCTTGGGTTGTGTTCGTCCATCGATTATTATTAGGCTGTTTGAGATCACTTGTGAGACTGTTCCTCAAGGTTTTTACAAGTTTTGGTGTTCTTTTTGGGGAGTTCCTTTTATTTAGTCATTATCACAAGGTTATTTCTGTCTGAATTTATTAATGCAACAGTTATTCACATAAAAATAATTAGTGACTTTAACAAACCTTTCCCTTATTACGAGAATGATTGTTTTCAAAATTTCCGCTATAAAACCTAATTGATCATCGTTTGTAACAATTAAGATTGTCAATTAAATTAGGCTATTTGAATAATCAGAAGTATTTAATTCACACAATAAAACAATTTAATTGAAATATCAGTACATGAAAGAAATTCATCCCTCGTATTGCCTTATTCATCTATTTTTTAATTATTAGTTTGATTGCAATACCTAAATTAGATGTCTGGTACTCTGTGATTAATAAAATCAAGTGGATTGAGTATTCAGCAGAATTATTTTGAAATCTTGAATAAAACGAATGACTCGAATTTAATTGAATTATTATATGAGAAAAATGTATTAAATGCGTTGCCTTATTTTTCAACTACATATTAATTACTGTCTTATTTAAATAACATTAATTGAATTAAGTGTCTAGTATGGAATGATTAATAAAATTAAGATCAAATAATTCGTTGGATTTAATTTTTTTTTCTTAAGTAAAAAGAATAATTAAAAAATTGAGGATTACTCTTTGCCAATTCAAACAAAGGCTGGTGCAAATGTAATACCAAATAGCTATTATATTTATCATTTTTTTTTGTAAAATTCTCCTAATCTATAAAATCTAATTAATCATGGTGGTTTTTAATTATTTGCAATACTAAAGATTGTCAATTAAATTATGCCTTTTGAATAATTAGCAGAATTTAATTCAATAAAATATAAGTTCATGAGACAAATTCATCATTAGACATTATAGGGTGTTAGGAATCACTCGGGAGACTGTTCCTACAGATTTCTACAAGTTTTGGTGTTCTTTATGGGGATAGTTCCTTTTATTTAGTCATTATCGTAAGGTTATTGCTGTCTTAGTTTATTGATGCAACAGTTATTCCTATAAAAATAATTAGTAACTTAATAAAACCTTTCTCTTTTTACAAGAATGATAGTTTTCAAATTTTCGGTTATAAAATTTAGTTGATCATCGTTTGTAACAATTAAGATTGTCAATTAAATTAGACTATTTGAATAAACAGCGGAATTTAATTCAATATGATAATTTTGTTGAAATATCAGTAAATGAGAGATCCCCTGTCAATAATATCAGTACATCCCCCGTTTTGCCTTATCATTCAGCTTTTTTTTTAATTATTAATTTGATTGCTACCTAAATTAAATGTCTGGTAATCAGTGGTTAATTAAATTAAGTGGACAAAATTATCAGCATAATTTAAATTGAAATACTGAGTAAAAGGAAAGATTTAAATCTTGATGAAGAAATTTTATTGAAATATCAGTGTAGGAGAAAAATTTACTATTTGCGTTACCTGATTTTTAAACTACTTCTTAATTACTATTGTACTTTAATTACATTACTTAAGGGAAAACACCAAAGTATGTTAAAAGGGGGATCTTTTATGAATTTTGCAATGATTGAGACTAACTTCATACTTTTAGATTTTTACGAAAATCAATTCAATATTTTGAGGGGGGGGGGAGATAAATTAATAAAATTGCAAAAAAAAAAAATTTCAACTTTTTGTAAATTTTACTGCATTGTTTCTCCTGAAATGAACTGTCTATCATTTTATGATTAATGAAATTAAGATTGCATAGTCAGTTTAGTTTCATTTGAAATTTTGAGGAACAAGAATGATTGAAATAATATGCTCCTAAATTATGCCAATTCAAGAACTGATGCAAGACTAATGCCAAGTAGCTATTTTAAAATAAAAAATTTAAGTATAGCAATTGTATCTCCTTTTCTATGGCGTTGAAGTTGAAAATCTTTTTTTGTTTTGTTTTGTTATACACTCATAAAAACTGAAAAATTGAAAGTGTTTTTTTTTAAATTTCCTTTCCCTCCTCCAATATGACTTGGAATCTATAAAATCATTGTACATTACAAGCATTATGGAAATTTAATGCCCCGATTAGACCGAGGACGAGTAGTTTTTTAGTTGTATGTAGCAAAATAATATCCAATTGAAATATCCCGCACCCGAAAAAAAAAAAAAATTTAAAGATAAGACTTCCAACAATAATTCGGTCAGTTCTTACAATGGAAGGACCTAGTCACCTGGCTCCTGTCAATTTGAATGCAAGAAGATTGAAACTCCATTGAGTTTGTGTTCAATAATGTTTGTCATATG
The DNA here is from genome assembly GCA_949128135.1 of Parasteatoda lunata. Lineage (NCBI taxonomy): Eukaryota > Metazoa > Arthropoda > Arachnida > Araneae > Theridiidae > Parasteatoda > Parasteatoda lunata. Next base: position 60,271,223 of record OX421975.1, on the reverse strand, counting down.
GTTATCTTCTAATCCTTGACCTCGTATTTAGCGAAGCGCTACCAAATTTTTAGTCTCATACATTGGGAGTAATGTTTTATCTTATAAAAATATTACGGAATCAAATTTAAATATAAGGCTTGTTACACTATAACTCTTTATAAATTTATGAATTCTTATCTTCCTGTCCGTTCACCCTCCGGGTAATCTAAACCTCTGGCATCCACCATACTAAAATGGGGGGAAGATTTGCATTCTCTTATTAAATTGATTTGTACTAGCAAATCAACTAATCATACCTAATTGCAGCAGGAAAAAAAAATGACATTTGAATATAAGGCTTGTTACACTATAACTCTTTAAAAATGTATGAAATCTTACCTACCGGTCCGTTCATCCTCCGGATGATCTTAACCTCTGGCATCCACCATACTAAAATGGGGGAAAGATTTGCATTCTCTTATTGAAAAAATTGAAATCTAGAGAGGTTTATTGTCGTCTAGCTAGTGTGGTATTTTATAGAACTGCATTGTCTTGGAGTTTTGCCTTCAAATAAGCATGGGTTCTACATCCTCAGAATGCCCTAGTGATCTTTTCTCCTTTTATTTTGTATTGCGGAATGGTGCAATGAATAAAAAGGCCATTTTTAATAATAATTAAATTTTATAATGTAAACAATAAAAAACAAAACGATGGTGTGATATTTGTTAGGCTTCGCAATAAACCTTCCGTTCTTATCAGCTGCCTGCTACATAAACACAAGGGATTTTTAATCATAATTATTATGCACGATTACAACGCCCCTGGTTGGTCTGGCAGAAATGGTTGGTCTGGCTTTCCCCATCAGAATCACTTTCCCATGATTTCGTTACTTTGTGTATGCAATGTCTGTTATATTTGGCGCAGTATAGCCGCATCCGACTCCTCTGCTATTTTAACATCTTCTGTAAAAATTGATTAAAAGTAATACTGCTTTGTAGATTGCTTTGTAGTCCAATTAGTAAAATGAATAAAAAAACTATGTAGTCTACGAAGTGCCAAAATTTTGAAGATACAGATTTACCCAATAATTTATTTTAACATTTTTATTTAGAGTTGTTTTCCATCAGTAAAATTATAGGCAGAAAATTAGGTATCATATTTCATTGATAGTTTGAAAAGAAGAAAAATAGAAGGGAGGATAATTACGGAATTCTCTATTTATTCTATGAGATTAAAGAAAAATATTGCTGATTGTTAACATTCTGAATTTTTATGTTAAAATAGTAAAAAAATTAAGCTTCGTCCTTTTATAAAAATGTAGAAAGAAAAAATTTCTTTTACGTATTTGTATGCATGCATTCGAAGAATTTAGATTAATTTTGTGATTAAAATTAAAATTCTTTGTTCATAATTAATATGAAATTAATTTATTAGGTATTTGTATTTCTAATTTTTCCATCTCCAATCATTTTATTTCCACTGATCTTTGTAGTAAACGCTGCATTAAAAAGAAAATATTCTAGAAACTTACTCATAATTTTTTTTCCAAAGTAGTTTTAATTGAATACAAATTATTTTTTCAAATAATATGTAATTATTGCTTGAATTTATTCTTTTTTTTTTTTTTTGATAAATAAAATAAATTTCAGGTTTAATTGAGTATAATGGTTTAATTAAAACTTTCTTTTGAGTATATTGGTTATTTTAATTAGGTTTGATTGAGTTAAGGATTGATATGCCTTGATTTACTAGATAATCAATTACTTTTCCAATTAAAAATCTTTTATCACAATTAATAATTTGATTTATTATTTCATTATCCTCGTTACTCTAGTATAGGTTTATATAGGTGCAATTAAAATGTTTTTTTTTTTTTTTGATAATTTATTTTATTTTTAATACTTATAATAAAACTATGAAAACTATAAGATATAAAACTGTAAAATTTTATTTTGATTATTATTTACTTAATCTGATAAACCTACCTGAAGGCATCTTCCTCAAAGTAGAAGGTTCATTTTGCATTAATTCGTGTTTGGATGAAATAAAATTTTGCGAACTTTTAAAGGTCTGTTCTCAAAAACATGACAACTTCATCAATTTTCATCCAATTCATTTCAAAATATCACAAAAATCGCCAAGATATTCAAAATATCGCCTGTATAGTTTGCGGTGTATATAGAATTTATTTTACTGCTTTGCTTAATTCATTAAATTTTAAATCCTATTTTTTAAGGTTATATTGTTCAATATGGTACTGAAACAAATCAGATCCTTGCAGGAACAAATCAGATGTAGTTGTTTCATTTCTCATAAAGAAAGTCTAAAAAAAGGTTTTTATTTTATGTTATGACTATCGTTGGACAGCCGACCCAATTTTGTCATAGTTCAACTCCGTAGCCTTGTAATTGTGAACTCAGACTGAGATCAAGTATTGGAAGAAATTTTTGCCTTTATGGAGGTCCTTTTCATGGAACTAATTCGCATTTGCGTTACACGGGGAGGAAAATCACGAAAACCTCAAACGGCAAGAAAACTCTAGCATTCGAATCCGGGTCACCTCAATAGAAGACGAGCGCTCTATCCCCTGAGCCACCACGACTAAAGGAAGGTTCAGATAATTATATTGATTAACTTTTAAGTTAAATTAAAACAATATGTAAAATAAAGTTAAAACAGTTATTACAATAACGTAGAATAATGTATAGATAAGCGTAGCTTAACCCCTTTAGCTCCCGGGTAATACTGTAATAATAGATTAGCAATATCAGTAATAGATTAGCAGACAGTGTACGATGTTTCGCTATTCGACCATAGTAAACTCAAACAAATCATAAAAGTAAAGGTTGGGCTGCCGCCATCCTGTACATCCTGAGCTATTCAAAGTTTCTAATGCTTGTAAATTGATGAAATCTCACTCGAATACGACAAATCACAGCTCGTTTTTTAGGAAATTTCGATAGTTTATAAATAACAAGATTTAGAAACTTTTAAACATTAAGTGCTTTGAACAAAATTTTTTAACAAGAGCACAGAAGCACGTTATCTTCTCTCCTTTTTGGGTGTTGACATCTGCAATTCTAAAATTCATTGGGAAAAAAAAAAAAAATTTTTTTTTTTTTTTTTTTTTTTTTTTTTTTTTTGGCATTGCTACCGTAGTTGTTTCCTTTCGTAAAAAAGTATAGAAAGATAAAAGTTATAACTAACCTATTATTGACATCTATAAAAATTTCAAGGAAAAACTAAAATAGAAATAACTTAATGCTAAAAATATTTATTACGGAAATTAATTGAAGTTTATCAATAGGAAGGGCAGAAAAAATGCCTCCTTTTTTAACTTTTTTATAAAGAAATTCGTGCATTAAATATTAATTTCTCTAGTGGTTAGAGCCTTAATTAAACTTTTTTCTTCCTTCGTGTTTAAAATATAGTTTTTTCTTGTTATTTTTTCTCTCGAATTTTAAATTTAACACGTTTCGTTTTCTTTTATTTATTTTTATTTTTTATATTTCTCTCAACAGAAAAGTTTTAATATTCTAAGATATCAGAACAAGTAAGGGAAGTGGTGTACTTCACCCTGATTAATTTATTTTCTCTCGAGTAATGTATTGATTTAACTAAATTATAAAATACTCCTTCAATTTTTGTCTTGTATCGCACTTATCGAGC